>JARKIC010000366.1:0-296773 GCA_029378375.1 Mycena olivaceomarginata | reverse complement strand
TGCGTGCTCCTGATCGTCCTCTTCTGACGACTCTTCCTCGTCTGCCTCTGTCTCCGCCAACTGCTTATTTGCCTCCTCTTTCTTCGCCGCTTCCAATACAGCATCCAGCATCTCCTGGTGCCTGCTCCGCCTTTGCATCACAAAATCCACCAAGTCTAGGTCGTCCTCCACGATGGCCCCATACTTTGGACCAAGGGTTTGGTGCGCTGGCAGCAACAGCCGACCCTCCGACTCGCGCTTCGAGAACATATCTGCCTTCTGCTTGGCGTAAGCGATGTGGCCGATGTCCTCCGGATTTTGCATCTCTGCAAGTCGTGTCCACGTCTCCCTGTACATTGCAAAACTTCGAATCGTTGTCCGCCAATCCGCCAACAGGATTTCCACCTGCTCTCTCCACCGCTCCATCTCCGCCTCCGCACGAAACCATTGGATAGTATCCCCTGTCCCACGGGTCACAATTGGCTCGTCGCGCGTGGACTGAGTACATACCTTCGTCCATCCACCTGCGTAGCTCCTCTTGATCCATTTTTCCGACCTTGAATGTCCACAGCCACCCTTCCTTGCGGTGCGGCTTTTTCGTTCGAGAGCCCGAGACTCGGGGCTTAACAGCGGAGCCTAACGCTACTGCTGTTCGCTGCCCGCCCCTCCGATGCGGCATCACCGTACCGGCTGGCCGCAACGACCCTTCTCCCGAGATCTTCGACGTCGGTGCTGTGGCCACTCCGACCGAGCGCGAACCAACCGAGATTGCACCCTGTCCCCAGACTGCTCCGTCGGTTAAAGCGGAGTCCCCTAGCTGGCGCCGCAACGACCGAGACTTGAGGGCCGTATCTGCGACTGTGAGCACTGGAAACTCCTCTTCTCTCGCGCGCCCAAGCCTGATCAAAGCCTTCGCTGCGACGTTGTATCTAGCGATGTGTAGGTCGCGTCGCCTTTCCGTATCGTTGATTTGCTTCTGGGAGATGGTGTTTTTGTATACTCCGCTGTCGTGTTTCCTCTTCCGGTCTCTCAAGGCCACCAAAGTCTGCACCACCAGCTTGACGCTCATTAAGGCGTCCTCTACTGCCCCTTCGCGCAGATCGCCTTCCTCTTTCTCGAAAGCGGAGAGATTCAGCGCCAGGCGATCCTCAGCCGAGAAGTCGGATGGCAATCCCAACATTTCCTTGTGGATCGGACGCGCCGCTAGTTGGTTTAGACGAGCTTCCACAGCAGGTGTCAAGGATTTCTGCAATTTCCGCCACTCCGCGATGGAGTTTTGGATTGTGTCCTGCAGAGTCTCGACCTCCTTCTGCAACGCCTGCGTGAAGTGTGTGCTCTTTTGAGCGACCAACTTTTCAAGCTTTAATCTTTTTAAAGACGTCAGTCTTGCACGTTAGGTCCCTTCCAAACAATCAACGTACTGCTCCGCTTGTATAAGAATCCCCTCGTTTAAAAAAGCGGCGACCTTGTTACGCGGAGCGAAGCCATTTGGGATGGCTGACTCGTCGGCCAGCATGTTCTCATAGATAGCCAGCTGTGTAGGGACTAAATGGATGCGTTTAGCTTTCTCCTCGCGAGTGCTTTCGTTTTGGTACCTTTGGTTTGCGCGTGTCTGTAGACGCTCTTGACATATTTCCGATTCTTCAGGTCCGGTTTCCGGCTGCGGCCTAGCCAGTTTTCGCGGATGATTCGGCTGGCATGGGTAGCGGAGAGACCGAGAAGAGAAAGTTGGTGTGATGCTTTTCGAACGCCACGTCCGCCTTGCGGAGCTGTGCGAGCAACAATGCGACTACAGGACCTTGTCAGAAATATGACGCTCTGGAAATAAAACGTGCTCACAAGACTTGGCCATCTTCTTGAAATTCCAGTCGTTGTGGTTGAGGGTGATGACATCTTGACGACGGCCACCGTTCATTTGGGTGACCTGTGTGCCAATTTGGTTTAACTCCGGCCAATAGTGCTCGGCCGTTTCTCCGTGAAAATGCCCTGTCGCCATCATATACGACGTGGCGAACTTGTACATGCAATCTTCCTGGTGCCCTTGGATATGAAGCGCGGGCACAGCCCATCGCAGTTTCTTCACGATGGGAACCAGGTCCCTCAAATTCTCGTTCTTCTTGAATCTCTCCACTATATTCACAGAGTATTGGCACGCCGCATCGTACGACATCACGCGGTCAATGCCATCGGCGGCAATGGCATCGTCGTCAATGTCGTCGTCGTCAATGTCGTCGTCGTCGTCAACGAATGAGAACGTCACTTCGCCTCTATGACATTCTGAGAGCTTTTGGCGAATAGCGATAGCCAAAGCGAGGTCCACATTGGCGTAGCTGTATTCCGTGAGCCGGTGCCGCCTCAAATCATGTAAGTTCGCCTCTTACCGTTCTCCGAACTGCAGATCTACTGAGGCTTGGACGAATACGTGGCTGCATTGCACATTGACAATGCCGGTGATCTCCATGTTTTTGAATTTCTTTTTATCTTGGTTGTTGACCGCCTTCAGATAGTTACACGTCGATTTCTAATTTGTCAAAGACGTTAGCGAACCAGAACACCTACCAAACCACAGCTTCTTACCTCAACTGTTGCCGGCGCCTTTGCAAGCTGCTCCTTTAGAATGGCGTCGGTTGGGAAAAAACCGCTTCCCTTGTAAAGGGAATAGGACTTCGGATCGCTGTTTTTCGTGGACATGGTGCAGTGGAAGTTGCCGTCCAGCGTGCTGCGTTGTTGCTTTAAGTGTCTGGGTGCGTTCGTCAGATTCAAGAGGATATACTCTTCTGTCAACGCGCACCTCAGCTCTGGCGGCAATTGGATCGGGAGCTTTGGGTCCATATTGAAATCCGGTTCGGGACACGATGGGCAGTACAATACGGTGTTTCCCATGGGACGATGAACCAGGAGCTTGTCAATCCCATGTTCCTGACCCGAACGTATCCTCGTTGTAAGAACCCCCCACCAATGGCTGCAGCGTAGGAAGTTTTCGTACATGTCCTGGAAGATCATCAGAGCTGCACCCTGTAACACAGAGAGCAGGACCCACCGGTACAGAGGCAGTAAATGCGTTATCGGTCAGACGGCGCAACGAGCCACAATAATCCATTGCTGCGACCTTGGATTCCAAGTGGTGAATTTGGAACTGTTTCAGCGCGTTAAACGTGATAGCGCTCTCGATGTCCTTGAAGGTGCACGGGAATAGTCGCGCATTCAAGAGCTGGCCAGCCTGTCGCCGAGGCCGTCTTCGCCTTGGATCACTTCACCGCAGAAGCTGATGTCGAGTCTCTGGACGCCAGTCTCTGCGGTGACCACAAACGGCACAGACGCTAAACGATTTTTGCAAACCGTCCCCATGTGGCCCAGCTCCAAGGGATAGCCGAGCGCAGTCAGATTGTGGCGTCGTAAGAAACCAGCTTGGTGGTCCCAAACTTCTGCCCAGTGGAAAGGATTGGTGCGATGCGCCTCCGCGAAACAGAGTTTGCATGATGCGGCGTACAGCGTGCAATTGTGGCATTGTACCTCGCAAAGCGCTTGTTTCTCGACTTGGATAACCGCGCCATTGTCGACGATATCCTTGAGTTCTTTCCGGCCGCAAGGACATGGCTGTCCCATGGCAGGATCGGCTTCGTTGACCGTCAAAATTTTGCGCGACAGATAAGCCATCTGTTCCTCGAATTCAGCCGTTAACTTCGCCGTCTGTGCAAGAGTTTAGTCGAGTTTTTTTGAACGAGAAACCAATACACACCTGTGTCTGGCGTAGTTTTGTCTGATCGACTTGTGGTTTCTTTTTCGGCCTCGAGTTCGACTCCAAGACAAGGGGAGGTTCGGAGGGTCGGCGAGTTTGATCCTCTTGTATGTCACCTCCGTCCGCATGAGTACGAACATCCCACCACCTGGTCGGATCGCAGCTGGCGCGCGGTTTCGACGTGAGTGTTTCTCGCTATTAGTTCACCCTTTCGCTTTCCCACCCGTGGACCAAAGCCGGTATAAGCTGGGGTCTTGCTGCTGGACGCCATGAAGGTTCTGCTTGCTTGCTGTGGCATCACGTGTGCGGCTTCAAGAACAATAAACGGGCTTGGCGATCGTCAGTCAGAGCAGTCAGAGTGGATTGCAAACGCTGATGATCACTACTTACAGAGTTGCGAAGACGAACAGCGCGAATTGCCCGCGCCGTGCGTTGGGCTTCTCATTCGCCTTCTCAAAATCAGTCAGCATGCGCCGCGGTAAAATTCGCCTCATTCACCGACTCACAAGACAGTGAAGTAGAAGAAACCACGTTCAAAGCCAGGGTGAAAGTGGTGGTAACGCCGATGCTAATATGAAGTTAAGCAAGAGTGATGTGCAGTTAATGCTCGGCCAAACGACTTGCAGTCAGCTCATGGTGTCGCAGAAGTCATTTCCGGGGATCGGAAGTACCGCCAAAATTCGTGTTGGCTTGTGCGCAGGACATGGTACTAACGACGGCCATTTTTCGAGTAATGTAAAGCTGGAGATGTATCAGCAAGCGAAATACGAAGGGGAAAATAAAGACACGTACCAAAGACGTGCACATCCGCCGCGCGTCCACACCGTCGCGGACGACACAGTGGACAGCTACATTTATTGTTAGTTAGAAAGATGTCAGGAGCACAATGGAAGCGGGCGTGCCTTTCAGCTCAAAACGTGGACTAGCCGATTGGATTGCTCGCAAAAAATACGTAGCGTACCGGGGTTGACATGCAGTCAAACCCTGGTAGGTGCCCGACATAAAGTCTAAGGCTAGGTGGATTGCTCGGATGCCCGACATGAAGTCTAAGGCGCTCGTCGGCTCGCCTGGTGGCAATTGGTCTAAGGCGCTCGTCGGCTCGCCTGGTGGCAATTGGTGGTAGCAGTGTCGAGACTTGAGGCCGGTTGTGGGCGGGTGAAAGCAGAGTCGGGTTGACATGCAGTCAAACCCTGGTAGGTGCCCGACATAAAGTCTAAGGCTAAGTGGATGCGCGAATGCCCGACATGAAGTCTAAGGCGCTCGTGGTGGCAAATGGTGGATTTGAGGCGGTTTGAGTGCGGTTTCATGGCGGTTGCGGTTTGAGAGCGGTTGGAAGTCGCTGTGGGAGTTGAGCGAGCCATTCGTTGGGTGGTGGTGGTGGTGGTGATCGAGACTTAGACTCTCGCAAGCGAAAGTGTAGTCACGTGGACATCAGTCGCGCTCACGTGGGATCAGTCGCGCTCATTTCGAACAGAAGGATCTTTCATTAAATCCAATATCACGCAAAATTTCAGACTTCATAGCATTGCATATTATTCGTACAAATTTATCGTTTAACTCCACGCTCTACCAACAAGATCTAACACTGAGGGCAGATCGCTGTCGCTGTCGGACTCGTCGCTGTCGAAGATTTCGACGGAGGCAGTGGACGAGATCACAATGACTGACTGGGGGACATTGACTTCGTCCCGGTCGGAGTTGGAGGAGATGGAGATAACAGATCCTGGAGAACCGGGATCGTTGACCTTCTCTTCCACGTCGTGGGCTTCCTCATCCTGCATGACGTCTCCCGCATTGGCGGTGGACGATCCAGGGGCTTCGGCTTCCGCAACAGGCTGCACTGGGTTCACCTTCTGCTTCTTCGCTGGTACCGACTCTCCCTGCTCAGATATCGCCTTACGCTTGCAGCCACCGGGAGTGTAATCCGGTTCACTTCCCCACTCACTTGGAGGAGAAGAACCCGGAAATGGAGATCCGACGTCCGAGGGGTGAAGCGATTCGTGCTCATTGACTAATTCGTGTGTCAGAACCGTTATGTTTCCAAACCAAAATGCAGCGTACCGTTGCCGCTTAAATTCCTGTTCGCGAGCAGATATTTTAGCCCTTGCCTTCCATGTTTCCAGATCAGGGCATTGAGCCGGCGTTAAGCCGTCCTTCTGCAAAATCAGAATGCGGCCGCGCTCGCTGATGTCTACGCCCGTGTTGCTGAATTTGTCGTATCCAGCGTCGGCCGGCGAGTAGATAAAAAAACCCTTCCAGGAGGTGAAAGAGGCAGGGGGCGGATAATCCGAGCGTTTGACGGCCTTCAGGTTGGGGATCCGCCACTTCTGATGGGTGGGCTGGTGGTCGGCTATGGCGTATGTGATCGCACGCACACGCAAATCTATCAAGATCTTTTAGTCGTAGTAAGAAGTACGTGAAACGAGTCTCACCGTTCTCTTCTTGACCGAATGGGTAACCTTTCGGATGCACAGTGGGGAGTAGACGAAAATTTGGCACGCCTTTGGTGAAAAGTTGTGAGCGAATGAGGAATGGAAACGCAAAGCATGGGCACCCACCGGGCTCGTACTGGGATTCTGGATCTTCGGCGATTTGGTATGGAAGAAATGAAGTGTTGATATCCTCCAGAATCTTTCGGGCTTTGTTAAGCTTCCGATCTGCAACTGGATTCAATAGCTGAATGGGATGGATAGTCGCACACGACAGCTACCGATGTGATTATGCACGGCCTGGGGCAGCAGCGGCTGCTGCTCCAGAGCCACTCCCACAGACGCCAAGGACAACTCCAGTTGCTCAGCGTCCTGAAGCAATTTATTCGTGGCTGCGTTGAGGACTTGAAAGGCGTCCATACGCTGCTGGGGAAAGCGATGCTGCGGGGAGGAATCGATGATTTGGACGAGCAATTCTTCGGCGCCAGAGAGGTCCTCGCTCATCATGGGAATAGAGACGCTGTGTGTGGGGACTAGAACGAGAGAAGTTCGCCTTTTGAGGCGGAGGATGAAGCATCAAAGCGTAGCAGGACCTTTGCGTGGACCCTCGTTTTTGTTACGTCGTTTCCACAGCTTGCGCTGGGTCCATAGACCGCCGGCAGGAAGTTCAGACTGACTTGAAGTCAGGTCTGGCCGACTTGAAGTCAGGCCGCGCCGACATGAAGTCAAGCGTATGTGCCGAAGACGAGAAGTAAAGTTAACTGCCAGAAAAGGCATCGTCACAGTTACGGTCACACGCTTTGATCTCAACTCGACGCTTGGACTCAACTTGGACTTGGCTTGGACGGCTGACTTCATGCCGCCGGACCGACCTCATGGCGCTAGGACTGACTTTATGTCGTCTGCGCGGTTAACTGCCCAAAAATATTGAAATTCAGCCCAACCCCAGCAGCGTTCCTCCAGTCCACTGTTCATCTCTTGTGAATAATGTGCCGTTACGCGCTTTGACCCTCCGTTGCGTCTTTCTTCCCTTGTGCAATTGCAACCTGGCAACTGGCTGTGATGCTGATCGCCCATCGAGCAAGAACAAACGAATCCCTGATTGCGAGGCGTTGGAGCATTAAACATTTTCGAAGTTTTCGACCTTCTGGGTCAAGTGCTCGAAAAGTTCAAGCACAACCCTAAAATATTGTGAAATCTTCAGTTTACCTTTTCATCTGGCGAACCAAACCAGAATACTCAATGAAAACAAGTTCATACAATTTATACAATTCACGTTTCAACTGTGAAGCCGAATATTGCGACGCTGAACAGGATGGGTGTTCGAATTTTGGAAGAAAACGCAATTCATATTTAACGCTCGAGCAGAATTACAAAGAGAAATGGAGCGTTTGGCAAGAAAGACAGGTTGTGCACACGCACCGAGCTTGAAGGGGTTTGTTTCTGGATTCTTGAGACGTAAAAAAGACCTAGGACGAGGTATGTAAGCAAACGTGCCCAAAGGGGCCAACGGGAAACACCAAAGCGCGGCGGTCATGTTTGTAATTGCGACAGGTCCTTCTGAAATTAGCATTGAGTTTGGTTCAGCTCAGAGTAGGAGGGGACTGACCGAGTTAATGTCGTGCCATAAGAAGAACCAGGTTTCGATCGCCGCCCGCGAGATTCCTGCACTGACACGCCAGATAAGAACATGAGACGCAGGGGTGCACAATGCCAGACTCACACCAAGACGCAGGTCAATCTTTGCATTCCTAGCCATCCGTCAAGTCTGAATACATTTAGTTATTCGATGCAGTATCTGGAAATGGGGTCAGAGTCGCGCAAATAGACGATGAGTTGATCTCAAGACGAACCTATAGGCCTCTTGCCCGAGCGAACGCAATGCCGCCTCGACAACCCGCTCTGCACCCTCGAGTTCGCCCGCCGCCTCGTAACAAGAATACTCGTGGTGTGTCGTTTTGCACGCGCAAAGAAAAGGCTGAATCTTGGCGCCCACGATCTCGAATTGCAAGTGGATGATCCGTTCTGTTCGACTGTGACACAGTTAATTCGGAGAGCCAAACCAAACTTACCCGTCGCCTTTGCATACTCCGTTGGATAGCAAGAGATCCATAATATCCCCGGACCACACTTGCTGTATTGTCCTATACGGCGCTCCAGGTTGTCCGTCCGCCCCGCCTTGATGATGACTCTCACACCGTCGCTGTTGTCGAGAAGTCGGATGTGGATATATAGGAGTCCGAATTTATCCTTGTAGGCGTTGTACATCTGATGAATGAGAATTTGATCCTCCCGAGGTAGGGAGCGGCTGTGGATAGATAATTCGTCCCACCCAGATATACAGTGAGCGAAAGAAAAATCAACTTACATGTATCGCAGTATGCGTTGACGAACGTCTTCGGCGGCGGTCGCTGCAGAAGTCGAGTAGACGGCTCCACTTCTGGTTACGGGCCTCGAGTCCGAAGGACGTTAGCCAGGTATAAGCGCGGTAAACTCGAAGTAACTCACATTGTGGTAGTGAAAGAACAGTTGAAAAGCTTATTCGAGATCGAATTCGGGATTTAAATAGGACCGGGCCGGCGGCCCGGCGGCATCCGGACGGAACCAAAACTCACAAGTCGAGCGAAGGTAAGTGAAAGCTTGTGCAGATTCCTGACCTCGGCTCGCCCCACGAAGGCGTCTCCAGCACCGCCCGCACCCGCATCACCCTCGCCATCTTCATCGTCGAGAAGCGCCGCCATTGCAGACGACTCAATCCGCGCCAGAAGGTGGAAGACGCACGGACGACCAGACGAAGAGCAAGTGGATGACCCGCGCGACTGCCCGCTGGCGCGACAACGCCCGCCTCCTCGCGCCACACACCTCGCGCACCCGCTGCCCGGGCGCCAACTTTCCTCATGGCCTCGAATCGCATGGGACCCACTCGATGCGGGACTGTCGGTACGTCTTCACTGGCATTCGCATTCACTCAATACCCTAACTTACATTCCTGTAAACCCCGTTAGCGCGGAATCAGAACGAGGGAGAACAAGGTGTACCTGTGTGAATACAACTAAGTACGTAGTCACTGAATATATCCTTTTCTTTTCTTCTCCACACCTGTCCCAACTCGCTCGACCATCCAATCTCCTCCAAGACGCGCGCAGTACCGCTTCCGCTTGCAAGACACTCTCAATACGATGCCAAGTCAGCGTACACGCAGAACAACACTGAACGAGTTGGCGGATATACTTCGAGCGATCCCGCCGCGCGGAACGTGTTTCGCAGTAAGAACAATGTCTCCCTTTGCGCAAGTCTGACGAGTCGAAGAAACACAGGGAAACAGGGACTTACAGCTGTCATTTTCACCGCCAGCACGAAGTATTCGCTGACCTGACTACAAGTCGGTCGTAAGAGCATGCCAGAGAGATCCTGGGGCAAGAAAAACAGGGATGGCAGAGCGTACGCACCGTTCGCAGTAAGAACAATGTCTCCCTTTGCGCAAGTCTGACGAGTCGAAGAAACACAGGGAAACAGGGACTTACAGCTGCACATAGGTCATTTTCGCCGCCAGCACGAAGTATTCGCTGACCTGACTACAAGTCGGTCGTAAGAGCATGCCAGAGAGATCCTGGGGCAAGAAAAACAGGGATGGCAGAGCGTACGCACCGTCTTGTCGATCCACTCCGTGATTTGAATGTCCGCGCGGCCTCGCTTGTCCTAGGCAGCGGCGGCTTGTCATATAGCGGTTGCAACAGTAGAGTTGTATTTTCGAGTACGATTTTCAGTGAGGAAGAGAGAACACAAGGAGTTTCGTGGGATGAGTCGGATTGAATACCAGCTACCAGCCGTGGAATATTGTTGTATTTTTCGAGTACAATTTTCAGTGAGGAAGAGAGAACACAAGGACGAGTTTCGTGGGATGAGTCGGATTGAATACCAGCCGTGGAATATTGTTTTAATGCTCGAGTTACGGCCGACTTGTAGTCAGGCAAGCCAACTTGAATTACGACCGACTTGTAGTCAGGTCAGAAAATGGCGACATGGAGTCAGCCATGCTCCCTTGCGGTGTTCTTGGATCTTGACTTGGACGTTAGAAAAGGCAGTCGTGACGTGACAGTCACTCACTCTTCAAGTTATTCTTAAGTCCACTCAAGTCTCAAGCAGAGCTCGGGCTCGGGCTGACTTCATGTCGCCCTGTGGTTGACTTCATGTCGCCTTGCGGTTGACTTCACGTCACCGCTGAGCTATCGATATATCTTAAATCTGGAATGCACCGCCGATTGGGTCGTCCTGACTCCGCTGTTCACTCTCAAGTCGACTCAAGCAGAGCTCGGCTGACTTTATGTCGCCCTGTAGTTTACTTCAAGTCACCGCTGAGCTTATATCTGGAATCTGCAATGCACCGCCGATTGGGTCCTGACTTCGCTCTGCATACTTTTGTTTTTTGGATCAAGACTAACTTCGGCTGACTTCATGTCGCCATGTGGTTGACTTCAAGTCACCCCGGGCTCTAAGCATCGATTTATCTTGAATGGAATGTTCTTCTTATCCGCAATGGATAGTCCGCCAGCGATCGGTCCGATCAGCGTTATTGTCTTTTCGGAGATCGCGGATCGAGGCTGAATTAATGATAAAGGCGCGCCATCTCGCTCTCCTCGTATTCGTATCATTCACTGTCGTCCGCCCCACGCTTAAACTAGTACGTTTTCCGAATTTCTGCGGCAACAACTAATGCGTATCCCAGTGTCTGAGCAGCCAGATAAGCCATCCCAGGAAAAAACTCCCGCACAAGGTCAGTGAGTGGACCAGTTTTGATGGGATTTTCTGACGCCAGTGCTAGACAGCGGAGCAGTCCCGACGTGTCGTTATTGTCATATACCCAGTGATTATGGGTTGTCTATTTTGCACGGGGAATCCATCGAGTATGCGTGGACCCGAGTGCACGCTGAGAAATGTCGTACGTCCTCGTACGTTTTACTTGTTCGGGCCGTCAACTCGCACCTTCAGATCATATTCTCGACGGCTTGAACCGTATGGAACTGATGGATTTGACGCGCAACCATGCGCTCAATGCTTTGGAAGCCCTCCAAGTCTGCCTCAATGCGGTGAAGGTCGAACTCGACGGCGAGCGTTCCGGGAGCATCAATACTCTACGAGAGTCGTGCGGCGAGGCGCATTCGGCGTTTCTTAATTATTCCCGCGAGGTATCTACCTTGCTGATGATAACTCGCGGAATTCTCCCTGATGGGGAAACGGACGGGGCATCCGATGAAGAGATACCCGCGCTAATCTACGAGTAGATGTATCAGAATCGCGTTGCAGGTTTGACGAAATGCAAGCAGAATTATGCATGATATTCGGGCTTTTTTCATTGAATAACTGAGCGAGTCTCAATTTTTATTGTTTGGCCCGTTTCTGTTGCCTTGTCAGCGCCGATCGATTATGCCCATCTCACTTGTTGTTGCAGCTACGGATCATTTGTTAGATGTCGCGCCTAGCTATTGTTCTGACTCCTGGTTTCTAAACCAATTGTTTTCACTATGCGCTTGGATCTGCGAGGGTGGTTTAAAGGTCGGTCGACACCACCATGCGTTCGACATGGCTTACAATCCTGACAATCCCAACGCCTCCTCGCCGGCCGTGTTGTATGTTGTCGCAGCAGTTGGACCCCCATCGGACGATCTCCTGGAGGCCTACTACTCATGCGATTACGGTTTCACCCACATCTTGCAGATCTTCACCGGGCAGCGGGATCCCGACGCGACGGGTAAAATTGGGCAGTTCAATGTTTATGTGCGTATTCTCTTTCGGTGTGAATCCACATTTGTCTCACGCACATGGCGCATAGTGCGCTCCGCCCCGGGGACAAGTTGGAAAATGCCATACTGTCTACGGCCAGATTGTCACGTTGTCATTGGCCCGCACGCTGCGCGCAGGTCTGGAGCAACTGCCGCACCTTTTGCCCAAGGGTGATGCCAATAGGGATGGTAAGCTATTGAAATGTCATACCTGTGATGCGACTAATTAGGAGGGGGTGACTATAGCAGCGCTAGACATTGCTAGGAACCTTGGACAAATTGCACGGGATAACTGGCAGAACGCCCACCACGGCGAGAGCGTTCACGGTGCATTTTTTCCTTAGATTTGCTCAAGATTTTATTGACCGGGGACGCTTCCAGCTCCAGTCAAAGCAGCGAAGGGTAAAAGTAATTCGTCTCCACCCTCAATTGAACTGCTTAGTGATATGTTCGTGCAGGCAAGGCCAAAGCCCCCGCCGCCCGGAATGGAAAGAACGGTAAGCTTTTACTTCCGCTTGGCAATGAGGGGCTGTTCAGTCAATTCTTCGCCCAGTGATCAAGGCTATAGATGCCGCCGCCGGGAAGGGTAAGCTTTTACCTTTCGTGTGACGAGTTGCTGATTCTCTTCCGCAGGCAAGCAGATGTCCCAGGTCAAGGCTAACCCCACCGCTGCAGCCGAGCCCGAGGAGCCGGTTCACATCCCTTACGATGAATATTGTGCCATTACCTATGCTACGGCTGGACTGCAGCGTAAGCACCTCTATTGCAAATGTAGTTTAATTATGTCTGATGTAGTCGCTAGCGCGCCTAATCAAACTCATCGGCTTCATTCAGCCTAATACGCCGCCCACCATCGACTATGCCTGGCTGCGTTTTCTCGGTAGATTCGAGGTCTCAAAGTTCCCGTTCGCCGTGACGATGGGGATGGTTGGGCCCGATCCCGTCGTGTTCGAGCGTTGGTGCATTTTCAGCCGCACCTGGAAGCTTGAAAACTTGGAGCCAATCAATATGACGGAGCGCGGTGAATGCATGATCTATCGAGCTGGTTTTCTGTTGGAAGAAGAATGCGTTGGTCTGGCAAAGCGGAAAACTCTCGCCCAGGATTCGGCAACTTTTCGTAAGTCCCAGGCTTGGTTTACAGTATTGTGATATTTATCTCTGGTTCAAGAATTTGACGCCGCGGATGACGACGGAGATGTCGAGGTTGTGTCGTCGAGTCCCGTTGCTTCCTCTTCCCAGAGCCGATCAGGCCCCGGATCTTCGAGCAGCAGAGCTTCGGTCAATACGCGGCGTACAGCTTCTTCGCAAGGCGGATCGTCGGGCGCAGCGCCCTCTGCAAGTGGATCTTCTGGCAAGCGGCGGCGCTCACATACAGATGATCGCGAGGTAGGGTCTTCCACCCGCCCTTTCAGGCCCACATTTTTGGAAGAGGAGGAAGCGCGATGGGAGCATTATAACGAGGAAGACTTTGAGGGTTGAACCGAACAGCGATTGTATTACGTTTTATTCTCATAAATGCGATTATAGTTCTAGATACACGATTTTGTGTTATTGATATATTCTGTTTATTCTGTATGCTCGCGAAGCCGAAAAAAAGAGACAACGCCAACTTAGAAATATTTATTGAGTGTGAGTCATGACACGTGACATTTTGATTTTGCCGTTCCACCATCACCACTCGCCCTCAAGACATCTCAAACGTCGCTTGGAAGCGGAGACTGACTGGACGTCGTCTCCCAGGTCTCTTGACTACACGTCGAGGCCGCGCGAGAATTGGAGTTCCCTTTGCGCCACGGCACTCACAGGGAGACTGACTGCACGTCGTCTCCCAGGTCCCAGGTCTCGACTAAACGTCAACGCCGCCCGAGAATTGCACCACGTCACTCACAGAGGACTCTGACTGCACGTCGTCTCCCTGGTCTCTTGACTACACGTCGAGGCCTCCCGAAAATTGACTACAAGTCATTGTCATCCGCGACTATGGAATACAACCTTTTGAGAAACAAGCCCTCCGTGCCGCCCAGTACGTGCTCCCATTAATTCAAGGCTTTGCTTGTTCTGAACCGTTTTAGCAATATTGGGGCCCTTCGACGGACGCGTCGGCGCGATTTTCCAAGCCAACGGTGAAACTTACTACATCACGACCAAGTGCGATTACATTCCAGCACCCCCCTTAAGCACCCAAGTCTACGTCCATAGCGACATGCGCTTCGGGGTGGACGATCCGACACTCTGGCCTCAGTCGTTTTCTAACAAATACTTCCATCTCGCCGCTATGCCAAAACGCGAGTTGCGGCCAGACCTCGACTTCCTGTGGTGGGAGCCCACGCGCCATGACTTCGTCTTTGGTCAGGCGACGACCCGTGGCCTGGGGAGGATCAGGTTCGGCGAATTGCAGTCGTTGATCGATTACGCCGAGAAACTTCGCGAGCGTTACCGCGCGTTCGTAGCGTCCAAGAACAAGAAAGACGCAGTACCCGACTACTTTGGCGAACTGGTCCAGACAATTATTCTTACAATCGAACGCCTACACGATCTCCCCACCACCTACGAAAGAATGAAATTTGCATTGGCCTCACTCCAGACCAAGTGCTTGGAACTCGAGGCCTTGCTCGATTTCACCACCATCTACCAACCCATCTTGAAAAACCCCGACGCCCCAGACAGCACTCGTGTCGCGCCATGCATGGGCACTTTCACGACGATTCCCGAAGTCGCCCAGAAGCTCGATCGAGCCGGGCTTCCCTTCTGGCTGTTGCGTCCATACCACACCTTTGACAGGGACATAATCCTCGAGGTCGTAGATATACTGCAACCGCCTCCTGCTCTCACCGAAGAGTGCCCTCCCGACCATCAAGTCGTGTACAGTGGTAGCAATATCGATGAGAAGATCGCCGCAATGTTCAAGGCTTCCCGTACAGTGGGATGGTATCGCGACCCTTTTGATTTGCATCCGCCACCTTCCCAGCCCCCGGCCGCTGGCCCGAATTACGCGCCTTCTCAATCGACACCTAGCGTGGAGGACACTGTGCATTCCCGCTCCCCCGACGCATCTCCCATCTCCGGTGGTGTGCATCCCAGTTCATGTACGTCTCAATTTCTTCTTCTCTCATGGTTATTTATACTAACTTGACTGAACTGATAGACGATCGACCGGCCACCAACACTGAGAAGGGCCGAGGGCAGGCGCGCCAATTAGGTCACACAGCTCGTGGACAAGCGGACGGGAGAGGGCGTGGGCATCGCACCCCTCTTCACTCGCGTTACAGTCCATGTACGTTGCAATGTCATCTTGTCCTGTTTTTTTTCTTTTTACTAACTTCACTGATAGACGATCGACGACAAGTGAGCGGGAGAGGGCGTGGGAAAGGGAAGTCGGGCCACGGGCAAAGCCAAACTTCGCGCGATAAGTTCAAGCGTTTTGTCGCTGAGGAGATGCCGCCCTATATCGAAGTCTGGGCCGACGCGTTAGAGATCGTGGATCAATCCAGCACGCTCTCTATTACGCAGCAGGACAAGCACTACGTGTACCCCGAGCCCGCACTACTCGCTGCTCCGGTGTTGGCGACGCGCCGCAATATGTTCCTACACCATTGGCGGCTGATGAAAGAAGCAATGACCTTTCACATCTCAGAGGGGGGCTCCTTGTTGAGCTCGCAAGAGTGGCGCGATATCTTCGACGGGCGTATAGATCGCGACGAGGCGCACCGGAACCAACGAACGGCCCGCAGTCGGAGGCTCGAGGACATTGTCGGGCCCTCGCTCCGAGCGGGTAGGCATCGATGACCTGCATGACTTTCCGCCTCCCAAGGATTCCATCCCGTCCTACGATACCCACCAATTCAAGCAGATCATCTGGGATATCGCGGAGGTCAACTTCCGCTTCGAATTCCTCGCACTAGACCGCCGGGCGACGGGTCGACACCGGCCATCCCTCGTCAAGATGTGCTTCAGTGGGGGGATGATTCTCAGCATCCCGATCGAAATGAGCAAACAGGGCCTTGCGTCCCCAGACATCGTCGAGCGTCACCGTTATTATACTCGCATGGCCAACGTGATGTCCTCCTGGCGTGTCCAAACGCGATGCCCGACTGCAATTGCTCACATGGAGGCACGCAACGCCGAGGCGAGACAGTGGAGCGAGGAGGAAATGCTGGATCTGGAGTGGGCGGTGGCGCGGTACTACACCCAAAGTTTCTTCGAGCTCTTTGGCCGTGCCGCTGTCCTCCCGATGCGCCTGGAGCACGACTTTGTGGATATCCCTGCTGTGAAGAATATCACTGAAAAATAATATCGCCGATCGTACACAACCTGCATGAATGTTGCGTATTTGTAAAGTAATTTTGTTGTAGCGTACGATGTAAATACAATGCTTGTATGTAGCTAATGTAAATAAATGCCTGTCTGTAGCCAAGCCAAGCAGTATGTCGATAGATCTGGATAGAAGGCACATTTGAACCCCAAAGTCTCGGTTTCGAGTCCGTAGCTTCAGACTGAGGAACCGTGCAAAGTGCGTCTGCTACATTCTGTGTGTGGAGCGAACCATTTTACATATTCAATATAGATTTAAACTGTATCGGACAGTAAAATGCGCTTAGACTTATTCAATATAGATTCAAACTGCATGGGACAGTAAAATGCGCTTAGACTTGCCTTTTCGAGGCACGATCAATACTTCAAAGTGGCCAGCGACAAAAACAATGAGGTCAAAGCGTCAGGCTGGTATAAAATGCGCTCCTCCTTGCCACCATTCTCAATCTAACTCATGGACTCAATACCACGCAAAAGTCCCCCACCTCTCCCCCGCCCTGCGCGTCTGCTTGGTGAGCAGCGCGGAATGCACCCTCCCCAGTTGCATCCAAGTGACGTGGCGAGGGTGCTCGATAAGAAAGGTCTACTAATAATCGTGTGGCGCGGGGTGGGTTTCTTTTCGGCCCTTTTCCATACACAGCTGATTGGTCCATCTTGTCTCGCTAGGACGGCCAACTCCCTCTCACCACCTTCCTGCCCTTCAATAAAGGAGAGTTATTCCGGCTTATAGACCATAAAGAGGCTCTGGAGGCAGTGTATCTGCACCCCACCATTCCTATCAGACGATATGCGCCCAATTCGAGATCCAAAGGGGGCGAGTGGGTTAAATTGAGCTGGGACACGTTTTTAGCCGTTCCTCCAAAACGGCGCCTTCTGCTGCGGTGGAAGAGTGTGGATGAGGACGTAACAAAGCTACGGAAATGGGAGGAGTACATTGCTTGAATGCTCTTGCATATAGATTTTATTGCGCGAATGCATGTAGACATTAATAATCTGGGTTCTGATCTGAACGCGCTACCGATATGGATAATTCTGAGGCCGCGAAGAGGAACGGGAATAAGTGGTTGGAAATGGTTGGAATGTTTATTTGCTTCATTATAAGAGCTGGATGTTCTCTTTAACATTGAGCGAGGTAACCATTGCGTTGGTTGGTCGAGCTTGTGCAAAATGAGCGCGACGTGACTGTCGTTTGCGAGTCGATATCAAGTCTCAATCTCCACCACCACCACCACCAAATACCACTCCGAGCTCTCGTGTACAACGACGAGCTCGCGTTAATGAAAGATCGTTCTGTTCGAAATGAGCGCGACTGATCCCACGTGAGCGCGACTGATCTCCACGTGACTACACTGTCGCTTGCGAGAGTCTAAGTCTCGATCACCACCACCACCACCACCACAACGAATGGTTCGCTCAACTCCCACAGTGACTGCAAACCGCTCTCAAACCGCAACCGCCATGAAACCGCACTCAAACCGCCTCAAATCCCACCATTTGCCACCACGAGCGCCTTAGACTTCATGTCGGGCATTCGCGCATCCACTTAGCCTTAGACTTTATGTCGGGCACCTACCAGGGTTTGACTGCATGTCAACCCGACTCTGCTTTCACCCGCCCACAAACGGCCTCAATTCTCGACACTGCTACCACCAATTGCCACCAGGCGAGCCGACGAGCGCCTTAGACTTCATGTCGGGCATCCGAGCAATCCACCTAGCCTTAGACTTTATGTCGGGCACCTACCTGGGTTTGACTGCATGTCAACCCTGGTACGCTACGCTACGTATTTTTGCGAGCAAAACTAATCGGCTGGTCTACGTTTTGAGCTGAAAGGCACGCCCGCTTCCATTGTGCTCCTGACATCTTTATAACTAACAATAAATTTAGCTGTCCGCTGTGTAGTCGGCGAGGGGTGTGGATGCGTGGTGGATGTGCACGTCTTTTGGTACGTTTTTCCCCCCTTTCGTATTTCGCTTCCTGATACATCTGCAGCTTTACATTACTCGGAAAAAGGCCGTCGGTGGTACCAGGTTCTGCGCATGAAATCCCAAGCCAACCCAAATCTAGCGCTATCCCAATCCCCGGAAATGGCGCCCGTGACCACGCGAGCTGACTTCATGTCGCCACCTTTGTCTTGTTCGTTACAATAAATCGGCGCTACCGCATGGTACGCTAGCTTTTCCTTTCTTTATTCGCTCTACTAAATAGAACCCAGCTCTTGCCGAACAAGACGGCCATCCCTCGCCCAAGACTTGACTTCACCCGCGTCTCGTCGCTTCGCCTGGTGCCACTCGGTATGTCTTTGTCTTCGCCATCATTTCTGGTCGTACTTTGAATAACCAGTCGGCGCTTTGATTTTCAATAGGGTGGCGTGCGGTTCCAAGCGTAGCATTAAGACCGCCATTATGTCGATTTTCAATAGAGTGGCATGCGATTCAAAGCGTAGCATCAAGACTGCCATTATGTTACGAACTATAAGTAGGGCGGATGGCAAGGTACTGTCTTTCTTCTTGTCTTACCATGGCTCCCGATTCCAAGTTTACTCCGCCTCAGCTGGCGCACATCGCGTCCTATTATGCCGAATGGGACGAAGTGTACGCGAACAAGCAGGACAAGACCGGCGATACTCCTGCCAGATGGAAGAATAAAACAGCGGACGCAATTCTCAAGTCGCCTCTTTTCTTCAACCAGCTGCCCACCGTAGAGGAGGACTCCTCGAGGGGCACGACTCTTGATAAATGGAAGAAGGTCCGTGTTTCTTAGCTGGCGCCTGAACGAGTTCAAGACACTTATCTCAGTTTCCTACAGCGCCTGGTAGAGAGATTCAAGAACAAGAAAACCCAGGACAACCTCAAGGGCAGTAACAGCCGTCCATCGCCTTCGAACGCCAATGCCGGCGGTGGATCGCATGCCACCCATTCACAAAGCAGCGAGGTGTCGCCGTTGGCGAGCGCGAGGAGTTTTTTCATGCGCCCTACGTTGACTGGGCGGCGTTTGGTGGAGATCGAGGAAAAGGAGGAGATCATGAAAGACGCCAACGCCCGGGCGAAGGCCGAAAAGGAGAAGATCATGAAGGACGCCAACGCGCGGGCGGACTTGCTGGAGGAGATTGAGGAAAAGGAGAAGATTATGCAGGAGGCCCGGGCGAAGAGCATGCCGCGGGCCATACAATTCTACAAACCTGCGGTAAAGGCGGCGTGGAACGCGTTGTCTGTGGAGGAGCAGGAGGAGTTCAACGAGAGGGCGCTGGCTCTCCGGAACGACGTGGGAATTAACCAGGCCTCTTTCGAGGCGGCGATCTGGACCGAGACCGAAGATTTCCTCAAGACCGGACAGTTTGGGGACATGACAATAACGATATTGTTCGGCTACCGAACGCCCGACGATGAATTGCGGCGTGGACAGTGAGTAATGTGAATGGGTCGATATATCTTGTTCTAACTATCAATCTAGCGTTTCGTCGACCTCGGCGTCCGTTGGAAAGCGTTTCGACGATCCTGGAAGCGTCTGGGATGAAGTATATCAACGATGGGCTGACTTCACGGAGGCAGCCCTTCCTCGTTAGTTTTTTTACCTATGTCGATGCTCCCGGACTGACTGTGTATCCTAGCGAAAACAGTCAAATCATCGTCCGAGATCGACATCCCTTTGGATGCAGACGGCACACCGATCTTCCCAGAAGTGGATTTGGATGCAACCCCTGCCGCAACGGTGGCCTTGACCATCAAAGAGTTTGTTCGTCGTTTGTGGGGTAAGTCTGGATTGATTGGCTCTGACATCAGTGTCTCATGCTGGTTCATAGCGCATCGCCGACCTTGCGACTCATTCACCTGGGACAAGGCTGCTGCCCACTACGACAAAACTCGCTTCACGATGCCTGTCGCAATGGACATGGTGGAGTCAGTGAGCGGCGTGAGGGCCCTCATGTTGGCAGAGTTCTTCAAGGGTCTTCGAGATGAAGAGCGCTTCGTCTTCGATGCAGAGGCTCCCGAGGTACATATCTAGCGACCATGGGCCCTTCTACGCTCATACTTTGTACAGAACGACCATGGCGACGGTGACGAGGGTAATGGCGAAGAGACTCCTCAGGTACGTATCCGGCGGACCGGTGTCCCTTTCCGCGCTCACACATTCTGCAGGACAACGGCAGCGGCGACAAGGGCGGGGAGACTCTTGAGGTATGTATACCGTTCATGACCAATTCTGCGCTAACATTTTCTACTGTACAGGAGGATGACAACGGCGACAAGGGCGGGGAGACTCTTGAGGTATGTATACCGTTCATGACCAATTCTGCGCTAACATTTTCTACTGTACAGGAGGATGACAACGGCGACAAGGGCGGGGAGACTCCTGAAGTATGTATAACGTTCATGACCAATTCTGCGCTAACATTTTCTACTCTGCAGGACGATGGCAACGGTGACAAGGGCGTGGAGACTCCTCAGGTATGTATATCGTGCTTCTAACCAATTTCGCGCTAACATTATACTCTATAGGACGATGGCAACGGCGCACAGAACGAAGATGACGCCTCCGGCGGGAGGAAGAGCCAGAAGACGAAGAAAAAGGCCGGGAAGCAGGCGAAAGCCAAGGCCAAGGTGTGTTCTTAGTTAGCTCTGATCGTGAGTGCGGCTGAGGCGGGTGAAATACAGCCGAAGGAGAAGAACGTCGGCGCGGCGCGACCAGCACCGAAACGCAAGCACGCAACGAATGACAAGGTATGTGAAATGGACCGGTGCCGTGATGTGCTCTTACTCTCACGTAGGTTGAGGAACCGCCGTCCAAGAAAGCTCGCGTCGATGCCGGCGGCGACCCTGCGACGGGAGATGGTACCGCCCCCCGTCCGAGGCGTCATAGGCGGGCGGTAGTGAAAGTCCCCACCGCCGTGGCGAAGCCTGCTCAGAAGGCACCGAAGGAGAAGGGGATGAGGGGTTACGCCTGGGTCAACGAAGCGCAGGATGGGGAGGCATAGAGTGACCACAAGGTATGAGTTTCCATATTGCTGCGACGGAATTTCTGACTTACACTGCGCCTTAGACAATCTAGATAGAGGAAACACTGTATTTCTCTTGGTTTTTAATAGAAGGGGCCTATGCCCATTCCAGCTGTGCGCGTTGCCGTTGCGTTTCTTGAACTAACAAATCGGCGTGTGCCTTCCGCAGTTCGATTGCAAGTCTGTTGTTTCCCTCCACATCTAACCCTCACAGGAGTCGCCCGCGGCTTAAAACGTGACACAGGCCCTAGTAACTGCGAGTGGTGGCGATGACTGCGGTGGCAGTCGTTATACTCGGAGACTGGGGCCCTCCGTCCGACGGTGCATCGGTCCTGACTTGTCTGTCGCATTGACCTGGTGGAAGCCCAAAGGAGGTAGTTCCACGTGTGCTCCTTCTTAATCAGGCATTTGGCGTAGTGGCTCAATTGGGTCGAATCCGGTGAGTTGGCTTATTTCTGCCGGTCTGATTAACGCGCTCACTCCGATTAATCCGCTTAATGCGCTACACAGCTTAATCCGCTCAATACGCTTCGAACGGCTTAATCGGCTTATTCGGCTTCAGATCGCAGCAAACAGCTGAATCCGCCCCAACGGGCTTAATCCGCTTCAACGGCTTAATCCGCTTATCATCGCAGTGGACGGCTTAATCCGCTTAGAGTAGTTGGTAGATAGCTATGTATGGTATTCAATGCACTATTAAACTGCCTAGTCTGCTTAATCCGCTTAATGCGGATTAATCCAACTTCACGTTGAGACATGAGTTGGATTGATCCAACCTGGGCTGGATTTATGGATGAATGACGCGTTAGTTAATCGGTCTACCACAACTAGGATGGCATTGTAGTCTCCCGACCAAGGGAGGTTGACTATGAGATCAAGAGATATAGACTCATATGGCCTATGAGGGATAGGATTTGGAATCAAGTATCCGTATTGAGTGAAGTTGCGGTTTTTGACCTTTTGACATACGTCGCAGGTGTCACAGAATTCGTCGATGTCCTTCTTCATCCGGCGCCAGTAGAATTTAGAACTGATCTTTCCCCACAAGCGTTCGGGACTGATATGCACCCATTGGAGTCTCGTGCGCCTCCTCTAAGACTTCCTTTCGCATTGCCTTTGGTACGCACAGCAAGGGCTGGTAGTCCGCGTCTCTAAAGAATAAGTGACCCTCCTCGTTTCTGAAGAATCTCTGTCCTGGTTTCCATATTCCCGCTCTCACGTGCGCGTCCTTCAATATCTGTTTGAATTCCGGGTCCTCGTCGTACGCTTTCACCCATTTCTCCTTGAATTGATCATTCATGCTTATGTGTATATTGGGCGGCGGATTTGTTGCTCCCCAATATTCCGCTGTCTGCGCCATGGAGTCCAAGTCTGAGGAGTCATCCCTTGGGTCTTCGGTGTCCTTTTCCTGTGTGGGTTGGTCTAGGTCGTTGATTTTAGCTTGGTTTTCCTCTGATACTCCCCCCCCCATCGTCGACATCTGTTCCTACGGGTGGAGGCGTTGTCTCTTCCCTCTGTCTTTGGCCCTGAGTGGTTGTGAAAGCGCTTGCCCTCCCTTCCAGCCCATCCTCCAATGTGTACGCCGTGAAGGTGGCTCGTAAGGCTGGATCTCTTTCACGCCATCCCTCTTGTGCGTCCGTGAGGTCTCCCGACATCCGGAGGGACTCCCCCTGTTCTCTCGCTGGCGAGATATGCAGAGGTGCACCCCGAGGTAGTCTCGACAGAGGATCTATGTTCGAGTGTACTCTCCCTGCGCGATGAATGATCTCCAGGCCGGGCGCGTACGCGGAGAAGACTGCCCCCCAAGCTGCTAGGCGGCGATTAGAATTCTCATAGGTTCTGGCCCATTGTAAGGCCGAGTGGTCAGTGACTAGAAGGACTGTTTCGCCCTCTATGAAGGGCTGAAATTTCACTAATCCCTCCTTCGCGGCTAGAGCCTCTCTCTCCGTAGTGGAGTACCTCGTTTCCGCGCCCTTGAACATGCGCAACCAATATCCAATCACTCGCTCTACGTAGACCGTTGTTTTGTCCAAAGTGGGTCCCCATTCCGTTGCCTGTTTCGCGTCGTTCACTTTGGACGACAGCTTTGTGACGAGGTTGGGAGGGGGTAAGCCCTCCTCGAATGCCTTTCGCAGCTTCTCGTACGTTCTTGTTCCCTTCAGATCGCTCACTAGGATGGGTTGTACCTACTGCAGAGCGACTCCTGCTGCCTCGTCCGAAGCGTCCGAATACAATCGGTATGACAGTCCCTCGATCGGATGCCCTAACAAAGGTGCGTTCTGTAAGCTACCTTTGCCATGCGAAATGCATGCTCATGTTCGTCCTTCCATTCCCATCGGCTCCCTTTCCTCAGGAGCTGGAAGAGGGGTGCACACACATCGGCGTAATAGGGTATAAACTCGGAGAAGTATACCACCATTCCTAGAAAACCCTGGAGTTGAGACAATTTCCCTGGGCGCTCCAGCTCCAGGATTGCGCGAACCTTCTCCTCGTGCGTAGATAATCCCAACCGAGAGACTTTGTGCCCAAGGAGGAGGATTGAGGAGTAAAAGAGGTGACACTTGTTGGGCGAAAGGGTGATGCCGGAGTTCTCGATAGCTTCCAGCACTTTGTCTAGGTGCTGGATGTGATCTTCATAGCTTTTCGAGTATACAACGATGTCGTCTATGTAGACGAGGCAAAACAGCCATAAGTAAGGCGCGAGAACTCTTTGCATGATTCGTTGAAAGATGGGAGGACTGTTTCTTAACCCGAAGGGCATCCTTCTAAATTGGGAAAGACCTCGGTGAGTTCTAAACACTGTTTTCTCTACGTCGTCCGGATGTATTTCGATTTGATTAAACCCGGCTAAGGCGTCCAGAGAGGATGGCACGCTTGCTCCAGATAGTGACTGCAGAATTTCCGCCTGATGCGGGATAGGGAACTCGTCGGCGATGGTCATTGCGTTGAGTTTCCGATAGTCCACGCAGAATCGTGGCTTCCCATTCCGATAGGCTATCACTACCGGGGCGCTCCAAGGACTCACAGAGGGTTCTATCACTCCCTGCTCGTACCACTTTTCAAGCTGCTCATCTATAACTCGCTTCTTCTCGGGAGAGCTTGAATACATTGGTACGGCGATGGGGTCGACACCTTCTTTCACCCGAATAGGAGCCTTTGCGTTCAGATGGCCTAGCCGTCCGTCGAATCCGAAGGCCTTCACCCTTTTTTTTAACATCGCCCACGCTCTATTCTTGAGCTCTTCCGGTAGTGAGCCTACGTCCAGGAGTTCTTCCATTCTCTCTGAAGGGAATACCGTCGCATCCGGCATCGCGGCAGTCTTCGGACCGTACTGCTCTGCTTCTGCCTCCTCTTCACTTAGCTTTATCGTCCCAGCCACGTCCGGAGTGTTTCCATTCAAGTCCCGAACGTGAACTCCTCGTCTAGCGTTAACTTCGTCCGGCAGAACACCAGTCCCGAAGTCCGTACGGATCCTCGTTCCTGACTCACTCTGCTTGAAGGCGGACAATTTCCTAGAGGGTCGCCTTAAACTCCCTTTCGCAGATTGTTCTGAGGGGATCTCGGCTCACGCCGCAACTAGACGACCCAATAAGTCGGATTGACATTTCATCTTCTCAAGGCCTTCCTCCGTTCCAGGCGAATCGAAGTATCGTTTGGGATCGGTGAGTTGGCCCAGAATTTCTCCTTTCCTTATCATCCTAGGGTGATCGCTCATATTGCTCACAGGTACCATCGGTTTTTGGGCGGTGATTAATACGTTCGGAACCATGAAGAACGAGTCTTCGGCATTAGCCAGGAGACTTCTTTCTACTAGCCATTCCTTGTCTTCTGAGAAGTCTCCGTCGACTTGGATTAACTTGCACTCGTGAGCTTTAATGCGATAGTCTTCAGTGGCCTGAATAGTCTTCACTTCCAAACCGTTACGCCTGGCCCGCCTTCTCCGTCGTGCCTTGACACGCCGATGCTCTTTCGCCTTGGTGCAGGATCGAGCGTGTGACGTTAGTCCCATAGCCAAACACTGCATTTCGGCGCGGCCCGCAAAGGGTTCGATCCCGGAAGCCTCTACTTCGAACGGTAAGCCCTGGAAGAGGATTTTAGTCCCGCTCTCCACGTTGCGTTTGACTCCGAGTTCATAGCTGAGCTGGAAATCTTCTCCCAGCAGGATGGGTACGCTCATGCCTTTAACGACATAGACCTCCGCTTCCAGCATCAGCAACTCCCCCGCGGTTGTTCTCATTAAGATCCTGAGTTTGCAGTACCCTTGATGGTGGTTCCTTTGTCGGTAAGTTGCGCTAAGCTCATTCTGTGCCCTTCCTTAATGGGCGGAGGTCTTTTCAAACGAGAGTGGAATTCCTCTGAAATTAGGCTGATGTCAGCGCACGAATCTAGCCGTAGATCGACTTCCTCTTCGTCCATGGAGTTCACCCATCCGCGTATGGATAGTACCGACACTCCTAGGGCCGAGTCGCCAGCTTTATAGTTCCTCTTGCGCGCGACCACTATAGGGGGTTCTTCTTCCGTCGGAGGAGGGAGGAGCGCTACATCAGCCAGCTCGACTTCCCTTTCTCCCGGTATTTCCTCCGGTTCGACGTCCCCTGGTTCGTCTTGCTCATTGTTGTCCTCGATAATCCCTATTCGAGCTTTAGGCATTCGCACGTCCTGTGCCCAATACTTGTCTTCAATTTCTTCTATTTGCACCGTCATGGCACGTCGGTATCCACTAGCCTGCGTGGTCTCCTTCTCCTCCCCAGTCCGTGAGGCGTCCGTTACGAGAGATCCGTTACCAATTATATTAACCAAGTCAGGCTTATGCTCCTCTTTCTCCCTCGCTATTCTTCTAGTGAGAGTCCAAGCGGCCGATTTTAAAAAGACGGCTCCTCGAGGAGGCCGTCCATCAGCACTAAGTAAGTGCTATGGTACAGGAGTTCTGTTTCATCGCTGACTTCTCCCGCAGTCACGACCAGCAGACCGCGTTTAGCTTTCTCAATGTACACCGCCCAATTCGGGCATTCGCGGTCCCAGTGCTTGTCGCTGCCGCAAACTTTGCAGGGCGAAGGAGGTGGCTTGCTCATCTTAGTGACTACATGGTCATTTTTAGGGTACAGATATCCTCCTTTGGGAGGAGGCCGTTGCCGTCTGGCCAAAGTCTGATACACGGCGTGGATGGTAAGTTCCCCATCGGAGGTCTCTTCCTTAGACGCTAGCTCATTCAGGAATGTTTTGGCCGATCCTTCTTCCATCGGGACGTTACGGTCGATCTCCGTAGTGTTAGCCCTCCTAGGGCGTCGGATGGTCGGGGCACTCGAAGAAGTCGGAGAGATACCTAGGCGCCATAGGGCTGAGGCAAGATTGTTTACCGTGACTATGTCTCTAGAGCTTCGAGCGACAGCCTCGTATAGCTCGTCCTCGTGTTCGTTGACTTGCTGATAGAGGTCTTCGATCGTCTTGATATTTTCCAATACCAAAATGGTGCTCCACGCGATAGGCGCCTTACTCATGACCACAAATATCTCGTCGACCCCTCCGTTGTCCGTGTTTGTGAGAAGGCGAGCGTAGCGGATGCGTCTTCCGAGGAAAGTCTGGGCTGACTCATTCTCGTGACCAGGCTGCCGGAAGCTCTGTTGCTCGAATTGGAGGTTCATCCGCAACCTCCATTTCTTGCCAAGGTAACTCTCTTTGAGAACCTGAAGATACGTACACCAAATAATGGCTACGCATTTCGGCTTGCCTTTCTGCAGGAAGAGAGGAGAACCACAAATAGACTTGAGATCCTTTCTTCAATCGAGTTGGGAGCCAGAAAGCTAAGGCTCTCGGTAGCCAACCCAGTAAGTTGGCTATCTGTACTACTTCCCAAAAGTACTCAATGGCCGTATCGTGAGCACCGTCCCATTCGGGTAACAACTCGATCTTCAACTTAGGATCGATAGTCGGTACCATGGTCCCGTAAGGGGCTCCTGGAGCAGTGTAGGGAAGCTTGTGGTCGGATCGCTCACTTGTGGAACTGCTCGAATAGCTGCCTCCTCCTGAATCTGACGGAGGCGGAGGGGATGGTGATCTCCCGAGCCCGTGACGAGGAAGGGATCTTCCCGCTCGCCTGCGTGGCGTGGGAATGCGCTCACGACCTGGGTTTCGACCTCCTCCCCAGTCGGGGTTGTTGTCATCGTCGAGAGGTCCACCGCCACCCGTGCCAGCTTGCGGGGGGCCGTAGCCCGAAGGGTTTCCCCTTGCTTGATTTGGTGTCCTTGCCGACTGGCGGTCCCCTCCTTGCGGAGCACGGGGGAAGTCAGTTCTTCCCCCGCTTGGCTTACTTCCACTTGGTTCTCCTTCTTCTCTAAGGCCAGAGGATGAGGGTAAGCCTGGGGTCGGTGGCGCATGATGGTAGCCTGCGCTACTTGCATACTCTTTAGCACTCCGAAGGTTTTCTGGGCCTGGCGTGGAAATTGCAAAGTGTGGAGGAAGGTCACGTTCGGTCTCGTGAAGCTCAGGGATCGTTTCATCCACTTCCCTTACCCTTTCCAAGTCAGGGACTTGAGAGGAGCGCGGTCGGTGTGCGGCATCCGCCCTGTGTTTCCCTTTGTAAGACTGATGCTGACTTATTGACTCAGTGTCGTAGAGGGAAGGAGGAACCAGTGGAGAGCTGTCAAACCACCCCCCTGAGCTCAAGGGGTTCGGCAGGTTTGGCCCGGGCGTCGCATATGGGAAAGTGCGATCCCTAGGCGAGGTAGGCACCATCGGCTCGCCCGGGACCTTGAAAACGGTTCCCGAGCTCATCAATCCCGCTCCCCCTGCTCCCGTCTCTGGCGGCTCCCAATAGGGTTCCCTCTCTGAACCATCTGCAGTTGCGGGTTGTTTCCTAGAGTGGGCTCGCTCCCGACGAGAGGGATGCTTGGAAGGTTTTGGAGATGGAGAGCAGGGTCGCTCATCCCTCCTAGGTGAACGGGAGCGATTAGCACGTCCAGCTCGCCTCGACTTGACTCCTTCTTCTGCTGGAGGCAGCTGAAATTCGGGTCCGGCACCTCTGCTCGAACGAGGTGAAACTGAATACTCTTGCTTTTCTCCATCGGCCGAGTAGTATATAGTGGAAGGCCTTTCTTCCGGCGCCCTTCCAGGGAAAGCGGATCCTAGATAATCGGGAACAGGCGTAGACAAGGATATGGATAAATTAACTTGCTACCAAAAATCGAACGGGAGCGGAAATTAGTTTGGTGTTTCGTTCAAACTGGCGGTCACGAGTACTTCAAGCTGAGTGCTCATACTTACCCCCGCTCCGGAGCTGAAACTGGCGCAAGCCAACACACCTTCAGTCCTAACTGTTGAGTCACGGTGTTTCGAAGGATCAAGAACACAGAGGCGACCATATGCTGAGACATGGCCTCCAGGTTGAGACTCAATTTACAAGTTTAATCACTCAGCAAGCAGCCCCATGCTCGGTAAGATAGTGATGAAGCAAACCATAAACAGATGTTACTTCATGAACTTCAAGCTCTTTCAGCATTGCTCATAGCTGGGGCAAGCCATATTAAACAAGTTATGGGACACTGACACCTGCTGCCACCACCAATGATGTTACAACATTGCAGTCCCTCAATGCGTTGTTGACACATTAAGTTTGGGTGTAACATCTCGTTGATTACATGGTGAACTCATCTTCTAATTAATTGAGACCAGGCGCAAAATCCAGCTGGTGAACTTCGGTCGCAAGGTCTTGCAAAGCATCGTAGCTATAAAGAACAGCTAGTAAAGTGATGTGTTTACTTTGTGGCCGAGAAGAGCGAACAGATAATAAGCACAGTCTCTTGCTTGACCATGCAACAGATATGCCATATTCTTGGGGTGATTCAAAGTAACCTGGAACTCCAAACTCAGGACTGACTTGCACACATATGCCACAGTCTGTTCAAATCAAATGGGTGCTTTCCTTTGTTCATGTGTGGATAATTAGACTACCCTATCTTTGATAAAGACCAAAACATGGCCCAGACATTCAATCCTCAGCTGCAGGAAGTTAGCTGCTCGCCAAGTAAAGTGCAAGTTACTTTCGGTACCTATGGGAAAACTCAAGTTAACTTAAGTTAACTTGCAGCATTGTGCCGAAAGGGGCAAGTAAAGTACAAGTAAGTTCACATAAGATACTTTTACAGACTCCCACATCATCCAATCCTACACCTGTACAATGACATACGCAGCCAGTGCAGGGCTCTCGCCCAGAGGTACCACCGAGGGACCTCTCCCCCTACTCTCGTAACACTGCCAGTGGGCTCCCTAGCCACCTAAACCCCTCAAAACTCGCTTTACAACATCACACTCTTCTCACAGCACTTTTACACTATCATACTCTGTTTTCCCTCGAATTTCGCACTCTACAGCTCGGGACCAAAGTCCTCATATTATTCTTATCATTCACTCGACTGCTACCCGGATCACCATCCTGTTTCCAGAATCTACGCACCAGGACTTTCCCTCTTCCACACTGATACTCCTGGACTCCTCTGTGTCTGTTTCCGTGGCGTCGGAGGACTTAGGAGACCCGACGTTCGGGTTTCCTAATCCTTAATGCCATTGTATCCAGTGGTTCAAACCCCGATCAGTTTGCAATCAGTCATGTACTTTGTATACACATCTGTGTCAGCCGTGGCGCATCCGGGGACTAGGATCCATCCGTACAGGTTCCTAGTCCCTAATGTCTTCTGTATCCCATGGCACAGACTACCCCGGGTCTGCAGCTTTAGAATCCATGGCCGGGTTTCAACCATGAGAAGGTCACGTGGTGGCATCATGAGAGTCCTGTGCCGCTAATACGTGTATGTATCCATACAGATGCGTCGTGCGAAAAAAGTAGAACACGGGTGATTCATGACATTCAACATCTAACCCTCTCCATGTCTGGGACACCCGTTTGATGCAACTCAAATATTTGTACTTCCTCGGGTATCAAACAGGAGGTGTCTAGTTTATTCTGAGCTTCCAGAGTCAAGAAAAGTCCGCCAGACACAAGTTCAACCAAAGTTCAACATGGCCTGTCCACCGTGAACATGGCAGTGAGCAAGGATAAAAATGTGTATCAGTCCGAGCCCGGGGAAGGTAAGAAAATGATTTGAGGTCGGATTCACAATATTTGATCCAGTATTGCGTGTGCAGCAATTGTTTACATTCGTCCAATTGTTATTCATCTCCTGGTTGGTTGATCAATCACTGGCCCCTGGCAGTCAAAGTCAACCTCAGATTACATGTTCAATCTCATTCAATAGCATATTGACATTGTAAGTGCTTTCCAACACCTTGGGATCTTTCTCAGTCTGTCTTGAAAGACTGAGCCTAACCCGAGCCTCTTGGCGGACGTCCGCCACCAGTGGCAGACATAAGCTGCTATCCACTTTAAACCTCTGATCCCTGCTTTAAAATGTCGCCGGGTCAAAACAACACCCGCAGCACAATATCATTGAGTGAACTGTGCCCAGCAACTGTTGTGAGAATTGGTGGTCAAGCACTGCAACAGAGGTCAAATTGAATCTCGAGGAAAGCAAGACCCAATGGAATCTAGCTGTTCATGCATTGGCAATTCAACGACTCAAGCGTGCCGGAATCAAGTGGTGGACACGTCTGTCAACAAGTGCCAGAAGTCAAAAGTCGATCAAATTGAATCTACTTTAAAGAGAGGTTCAATATTGACCGTCTGTATAAAGGGCTGTACCAAGGGAAGATAGGTCGGGCAATGGCTAGGCGGTCAAGTGGTGGCGGATGCATCCGGCAAGATTTTAAACCAAGCAGAGCTCAGTCAGAGTTGGTGCCAGTAACCCTACAAAGTTTGTTTAAATAATCTGTGTCTCAACGTAAAACCCTGTTAAGCAATGCTTTACTTAAACATGCCTTTGATCCTGGTTTAAACGAGGTTGAAACATGAAGCAAAAGAATACCAAAGGTGGGATTTGAACACACAATACTTGCATATGCTTACACAATCCACCAGCAGGGGAGCAAGATCCAACTGAGCTACAGAACCAATGGGTACACAAATGCATTCAAAACACAAAATCGGGTAAGGTTACTTGGTCAAAGTATAAGTCCATCACACCTTGAGGAGCTGTGATATTTACAGCTATTTGCGGTACATAAGGCGCGGACTGTTTTTTTTTTTTTTTTGCAACATTTTGCTTAGAACACTCACCATGACCTCAATTCTGGTCAGAATCCTTCGGGAGTAGGTGCGTTCGACTCGCACTGAAAATCCGCAGGGGATCGAGTACCGGCTTTTTTGATGTAATTATGTAATGAAATTTCTCCCGAAAAATCGTAGTTTCCATTAGAACAGCTGCACCACAATGAATACAGGACCAATTGACCTAAATCTTGGATATGTTATGTATCAGAACTATTACCAGGGGACTATCAGGTTTACAGATATAAATCCACTCAAATCTGCATGGTAGGCTCTACTTATGTTAGTACACAAATATGGTGTTTGGTAGAGTGAGTGCCAAATCACAATGAGTTGGGATAACACCCAAAAAAGATATACCATCCCCTGGCACTAGTTTTGATACATAACATATCCAAGAACTAAGTCAATTGGCCCAGTATTCATTGTAGAGCAGCTGTTCTAATGGAAACCACGATTTTTCGGGAGAAATTTCATTACATAATTACATCAAAAAAGCCGGTACTCGATCCCCTGCGGATTTTCAGTGCGAGTCGAACGCACCTACTCCCGAAGGATTCTGACCAGAATGAGGTCATGGTGAGTGTTCTAAGCAAAATGTTGCAAAAAAAAAAAAAAACAGTCCGCGCCTTATGTACCGCAAATAGCTGTAAGCAGTTCAAGGTCACTTCAGGCGGCTCTCACATGCTAATTCCCTTCAATGCATCCAAACATCCAACATTGCAAAGGGACATCAGTTTGTCTTTCATCTGTAGGCAGTAACCCGGGCATAAAGTCATTGAATTTCCTTGTCTGTGTTACGGGGGTTGCATACAGAAAGGTAGACCAGTGACCGGTCTGTCTATGAATTCTGTCGATAGACAGACCGGTCGATCTGAGTTTGAAATCCCATGACATGCGACTTACTATATTGGGTGATTGTGTAATACAGTCGCGGTCTGCTTGTAACACCCGTAAACAACGCGTCGCTTCTTTTACCATCGTCGTTGGCTTACCCATGGACGCCCAAGGCAGCCTAAAAAGCCTTCGAGAGCAAGCTGATGCTCTAAAGACCCAACCCAAAAAGCAATACTCTCGAAATAAACCCAATACAATCCCTGGCACGGCTGTTTTCGCCGCGTCTAGTGAAAGCCCGCTACCGTCCAATATTTCTTTTTCAGCGGGCCCTACACTTTCCATTGATACACCGAGTACATCATACACCTCAGATCTTCAGTTCAGGCCACCTATAACCCCTCTGATTATTCCTCGTGGTTCTGCTCGACCCGGGCCCTTGGGTAGCGCACCGATACCATCCCTCGATACTTCCCCACTGGATGATGCCTTCACCGGAGTCCAAATCGATCCATTCGCTTCGCTTGAGTCACTTGATCAGGAATCTGTCTCAGAATTACCGTCGGCCCGCCGCCCGAGAACCACCAACACATTTACGAAAATTGACGCTATCCTTTCTGACATGCGCACGGACCGTATCTCTCCCGTCGACATTCTGATACAAGTTCTCGACACCCAGAACGCTTCGTATGATCGCTATCGCGGCAATCTTTACCGCAACGACAGCACGAAACTCTCTGAGTTACTTCATGTCATCATGGATGATTATTCCGGGAAAGCGAAGCTTCGCGAGTGTCTGCGATCCCACATTCTCGAATTCGCATGGGAAATCGTTGCAGAGGAGATGAAAACAAGGAGAAAGGGATCCACATTGCAGGGAGTTAGCGTTGTTGATCCAGCATTCATCGAGGATTGGAACCTCGATGAACAAATTGATACCACACCTTTTCTCACCCAAATCCTCCATACTGCGGCTCAAACGGCAACTGCGAAAGCCAACAACAAGTTGAAACGGCCGGAAAAGGTAAGAAATGTCACCAGTTGCGATTCAGATAAGCTGATTGGCTTTCAGATGTGTCAAGTTGTGACGCAGCAGCTATTGTATCAATCCTTCAATCGGTGTCTCGCCTTCCAGGCCGAGTTTGGATTGTTTCTCTGGGCTACTGGATGCGCTCGACAGACCATCGATGCCCTATTTCGTTGCGGGCTTTCCATCTGCTACGACTCAGTGCTGAGCTTGATCGAGTCGCTGGCGAATCATTGCATGCTCGAGGCGATTGATTTCGCCGCCTATCTCCACGGCTTCTGCTACGACAACATGAATCTCAGTGGCTCAATATTTGTCGAGCAGCGCGGCACCGGCGGCCCTGCCAAAGTTACTTCCGGAACTTTCGGTGTTCTCTACAAGCTTCGGAACGCAATTCCAGAGCACATGCTGGTTGCTCCGATCATGAAGCGTTTCAAGCTTTCGAAAGGGCTCGAGTTTAACCGCGATATCAGGCCGACCTTGGACCACCTCCGCTCTCTACACGATCAGCTCATCGTCGTTGTGATTCAGCGCATGTTCCCCTTTGTTCCAGCCTTCGAGGAGTTGCAGCGTAGTCCCGCTCTTCAGCACGCTGTTCGACGTGGTATCCCCACGGGGTATAAAACCATTTTATGTCCACTGCGAGCGACGACGATTGAGGAAGCCACAGTTCGCGGAAACCTCCTCTTCCATGATGACATCTATCTTAATCAACTAAAGCGAACGTCGGAATCTCTCAGCGAATATGTTATTCCTGGATTCCACGATCAACTCACGAATGCACGCATCAGGTCAGCGCAGATCCTACGCTCGAAGGACACCAACGCCTGGAATCGCCGCGAGATTTTCCAGCTTGGATTTGGCCTGTTCCATCTCTGCCTGAACCTAGTCTGGGCCATCCTACACGTACATCGTGGAAAGATCAATGAAGTCGGCAGCTTGTCGTATTTCTTTTCCCTCATGGAGAAGGTGCGCCTTGGGAATGAGCAGCCCGATTACCATACTCTCCTTGCGGCGTTGATGCAGATTCTTGATGGACTGCTTCTCAATGCGTGGTTGCAGGAGTGCGGCTTTGCATCCCTCCAGCTGTTCGCAGAATCGAAGCCGTCTCCGGAGAAACTACGGGAAATTGCTGCTCGCATCCTCACCGAGTACGCGACACCAATCCCCTCTTGTTCTGTACCACCAGCGGAGCCCAAAAAACCGCCGACATCCGACGCCGAGTCCAGCGATTCATCTAGCGATACTGACGACAAACCTGAACAACCGCCACAATCGGCTCAACCATCTGACGACATTCCCCATCAGAATCTCCGAATTTTGGCCAGAGATTTATTGTTCATCGCTGTGGTGATCCGTGCAATCTCAGACGGCGATATTGGGCGTGTCGAGGTGATGCTCCCCCATCTAGCGATGGTGTTCCGCGGTTCTGGTTGCAATAAATATTGCACCGAGATTTTGCACTTCATCCACAACCTCAAACACGTGTGGACACCAGAGTTCGCGCATGAGACTTATTCCCTCCCGCTACGGGCAGTACTGATTGTGTTGGCAGGAATATCATGCGGGACAACATGATTATTTGCATTTCGGGCCTCGGTGCTGGGCATTGCATGCCGATGGATCTCAACATCGAGCATCTAATCGGATATTTGAAGGTGATTTACTTCCATTTGTGTGTCCGTCTTCCATTCATCCAGTCGTTCAAGATCTTGCTCCAAGCCAAGGGACTCAATTCCACCTGGGATCGCCTTGGCAATATTTCCGCCGCCATTGTTCACCCTCCAACGAGTGAAGAAGAAAGTTGCCGCTGCTCTCGATGCCGCATATCAGAATACTGGGCACACTACACCGGACACGTCCCACCTGGTTTGGCGAGTTCAACGAAAGATTGCCGAAGAGCAGCTGCAGCAGCTACAGCCCGGAAGGTCAGTTACACCGGGACGGAAACTCACCAAGAATATTTTGGTCATCGGGGAAGCAAAACTACGATCTTCGACACTAGGAACTTTCAACAAGAAGATTATGGCGATGATAGAAGGGCATCTGTTTGAGGATGACGAAGATGAAGTTCCCATAATGAGTTTCAGCACGGCACGACTTCCAGACGAATGATACTATTAAAATTACTCGACTGTACACTAATTATCTGCCTCTTTGCTAGTGTTGACTCGAGTCTGAAATCTCGCACTTCTACGCAAATTAGTGGATACTTCAATGAGTGGCGCATTCCGTCGGGAAGCGGCTGTATTGTGGACAAATTCATCATCGCTCTCGTCGTGTGTTCGACGGGTCTTTGGGTGCTTGATGGTTATGTCGCGCGCAGCTGCAGCGGATGCCGAGATTAGCTCGAGGTCGTAGGTAGAGATTATGGCGAAAACTTTGTCCCCCCACTCCTCCTCCCACTCTTGAGTCTCCTGGATCGTGGAAACTACTTGCGCAATCGATTGAATTCGCGTGGGATGGACAGTAGCAAGAGCCTTGATTGATTTCGGAGGGAGAATAAAAGTTGGGGGGCGGACAGAGCGAAGTGGATCGGATGCATGCGCAGTCTCGAGCCATAGCTGCAAACGATGCTCGAGCTCGTCTCGGTCAGAGACTTTCCGGTTTGGAAGCCCTTTCGCTTTCCCTCTTCTTGCCCTTGGGGGGATTCAACCAAACACGTCTGTTTCATCGTGATCACCGGCGTAAATAGCACCATTGTCGCCAGAGTAGATGAATCGACCAGGGAAGAAAGTACGCTTGTCGAACTTCTTCGAAGGGTGGCCCGGGTGGTTCAAGTCGCAACACCACTCGGTAGAAATTACAAGCGCTGTGCGAATTCTTTGAACTGGCTCAAAAATATTGGAGGCAAACGGAAGCACGTACCCTCTGGAGAATTATCTGCTAGATATCGACGAATCATCTCTCGAAGGCACACCGTCGATCGCACATATAGAATCATGGCCAGTCCAGCACGCTGCGGTTTTTTAGCATCTTTGACGAGACGGCCTGATATTGGGCGGTCAGGATCTGTGCCATTTGGATCGACAGCATCGAGGGACGCCGTGTAAACCCATGGTTCAGCCATTACCAGGTAAACCGCGACCTTTCCTCGCCTTCCGGCCCTTCCTGCCCGCTGTTGAGAGGTCGGTTTTCTTCTGCGGACAGCCATAGTCAATGACGGCGTCGATATCGGGAACATCGAGTCCCTAAACTCTGTCATCAAGATAGAACGAGTTGTAAGATGAGGAAATCTCACAGTGGATGCGCCTTCAGTAGCATGAAGAATTTTACAAGTGCCATTAGGGTCAGAAAAAATTGTCGAAGACCTTGGTGAGATAGTCTTTCGACATTCCGCCGTGATAGTGACGAACGAGGCCCGAGTTTTGGAGATGAACTGGGAGCAGCTTGTCCACATAGCTTGCGGCATCGGTACATTGATGGGTATCATCGTGGAACACTACGACTTTGCGGACGAATGTGAACGGATTACCGACGAGGAAGTTGAGATTGTGGAAATCCGAGAGGGAGCCGACGATCCGATGTGTAGCATAAATTATGTTGGGTCGATTAGAGCACAGCTTCAACGATAGAAACTTCGTGGGATTGAAGTTGAGATGGTCCACGACAGCGGTTTTTATATGAGGCGGCAATGTTCCGGATAGAGCCTGGAAGGGAACACCTTTGGGCAGGCGGAGTCGGAACTCGTTCAACGAGCCCCAGGCAGGACGGAAAGCAGGGAGACCATAGTGAGGAAGACCGGCGAGAACATGATTGTGTACTTCATCGATGTGCACTCGCGCTATTGTTTTGGCGAACTGCGGGATACTGAGAATGCGAGCAGACGGGGGAGGTGGCCTTGGAACATCTTGAGCTGTTCAGGCTGGACAATCAAGTGTTGGAAGCCGCCGTTACGGATCGTCTGCCCACGCAGATCAGAAAATGAAGGTGGGAGATTTTCGGCTACGCACATTCCATAGTTCGGGGTCGTTAGGGGTATCCTCATTGATACAGACGGTCTTGACTCCCCACCGCTCGAATTCCGCGGCCTGAAACGAATCCTTACATGAGTTGGCAAAAGAATTGGAGGAATTAATGCTTACTTGTACTATTTGTAACCGTTTCAAAGGAGAGACCGTAAGAGATGTGGAATTAGGATAGAGTAGATTGGGGATAATCTGGCAAAGTGTTTTGCCGGATCCAGTACCGGAGTCCACAACGACATCACGGCCGTCTGAAAGTGCGATGCTGGCTTCTAGCCGGAATTGTCGAGGAACAACGCGTCGTTGACTGGAAAAATATACGAGGAGACAAGCCTTCAGAGCTATGGTGGCATGGAGATCGTTCAAAGAATCCAAATAGGCGTGCGGTAGCGTATCGGAAGGGAGAAGGTCATATGCAAGAAAGCGTAGCTCGGGCAGAGTGCGTTGGTGGGTATTGGCTAGTAGTTCCTTGATTTCTAGGTCTATTGAAGGTTTAATTGGATCCATTATCGATAGGGTGTAGCATAGAGTCCGTCGTGGGTCGTAAACCGTAGTAGGAAGTGAAGCGACGCGTTGTTTACAGGTGTTACAAGCGGACCGCGACTGTATTACACAATCACCCAGTATAGTAAGTCGCGCGTCATGGGATTTTCAAACTCAGATCGACCAGCCTGTCTTCGACAGATTGCTCTTTCGAAGACAGGCTGGATTCGAGCCTAACAGAAAGGCACTGAAGAATGGAAGTACTTTGCCACACCCTCTTTGATATATATTATGGTTACATGGTATTGAAAAGAATTCAGTCCAACATTTGGGAGCAATACAATGACACTTGTTGAGATTTGAAAAAACCATCATTTAATTCAAATCAGACATACATAAGGCTATAATAGGCTTACAAGGGTTGCCTGTGGTACTAGTTATATCTCTGTCCCTTCCATTTGCGGAAGAACCGGGAGGTCCGAGGTTCGACCCCCGTGGGTGTCTGGAACTTTTGCAATTGCCCCATTGAACAGTGCTTAATCAGTGTTTGAACCTTGTTTAAACCCTCTTTCATATTCTGATCCAAATACTGATTAAACCCTGTTTTTTCCCTCCCAAGGTTTAAACCCCTCATCCTAATGTTCTCCTTGATGATGGCCACCATTAATAAATCATTGCTTAAACAGGGTTTTACATTGAGACGCAAATTGTTTAAACAAACTTTGTAGGGTTTTATTTGGTGCAGAGGTAAAAGAAGGCATTAGATGGAGGTAAGTGCTGAAATTGCAGTCCTCTAACATATGTCAAAGAAATTGTGGATGAGCATGGTGAGCAGACGGGTTCGCGCGGTATTATATGCACCGAATCTTGAGCCAAATGGATTCTGGAAGGAATGAAACTATGAGGTTGGATGCAGAGATGTCGAAGCCAAAGGAATGGTCAGCAGACCAATCAATGGGGCGAGGGGGTAAGCGGAAATGTCCACCACGGTCTGCTATATGTTGAATTCGAGGCTAAGTTAAATCTAGAGGAACTGGAAATATCAGCAAGGATCTCAAGACATGAGGGGAAGTGGTGGTGCAGCGTAGGGCAAGGGTACACTCAAGTAGCGGACATGTCTGCCACTCTACTTGTCCAGTCGGAATTCAATCAGACTATACATAGAAGGAAGAAAGATATCAGCTGGAAGTTACTCACTCAACCAGACTACCAGGATGTGGTAATTACATAAGAATCAGACCTGTGATCGATGAGCAGACGTGTCCGTCATGTTGTTCTATGCACCAAATTTCGGGTCAGATCAGTAAAATTGAACCTAGAAAGAATGCAAAGATCACACTTGATTCATAGACGTGAGGGGAAGCCGGAGATGCAAGCAAGGAGCAATAGATGGACCAATTGAGGGTGGGGCGGGTGAGGTGCAGCATGTAATTAAATGGCGGACATGTCCGCTGCCATATTCCGAGATCTGAATGTGGTCAAATTGGCCCCAGATGCGGGACGGTTTCCAGACACAATCTGCTGCTCAGGGCAGTACTGAAGCTGTAAATTTCGAGCAATTGTCGGGTTGTACATTCAACCAGCAGACATGTCTGCCACTATGCTCCACATCTCGGAAGACCGGGATATGACACCTAGAACAAGCAAGATATCAGCTGGAAGCTAGCCATTGAGACAGAAATACCAGACCATGCAGATTTGAGCAATAATCGCGTCAATAATGAATGAACAGATGTGTCTGCCACGTTTTTCTAAGCACTGAATTGTGTCAAATTGAACCTAGCAAGTATGAGAGCATCAGAATGAAGCCATAGATGCGAGAGGGAAACTTAGACCGAGCAAGGAGCAGTAGGTGAACCAAATGAGGGCAGGGCAGACAACAGGCAGACACATCTGCCGCGATGTGAAACACATAAAATTCTGGGTCAAATTAGATACAGGGGGAGTGACAATATTCAGGAGGATCCGGAGACAAGAGGGGAAGCGCGCACAGGGGATATAGCGGCAGGTACAGCGAATTGAGGGCGGGGCGGGGTGGTGATCCGCCAGCCTCATGTTTCCCAAAGGGGAATATGACACATAATTACAAATGTTTGCCTGGCGGATGGGGGCCCTAAAGGGGGGTTACCGTACTACAAAATAACCCCCCTCTAGGGCCATGTAAGTTTTGCAGTCTTTCCTGAGGTGGTTACGAGCTCCTATCAGCTCCGTGAGAATGAGAAGAACCGCAGAGATCGCGGTACGTACTAGTTTGTTGTCCTCTCGTCCCACGTCAGATTTCATCCCCATAAGAAGCAGCAGCTCACACAGGTTCGGCGCGGCAATCGTGGCTTCCGAAAGCATTCTATCTAGCGACCACGTCTCCAATCTTGAGGAGAATTCCTTTGTCAAGTCTGGGCGCACCAAGTTCACCAGACTTTGGCCTTCTGTTGCGATGACTGGCAAGCTGACTTGGAGCTCCCACCTTTCTACTATTGCAGGCCGTTTCTTGTGAAGGAGATTGAGGAGCTCGGTCCCATGGTCGTGTACAAGACGTGTGGCCTGCTTCGAGATTTCGCTGTCTGTGCTCGAGAAGAACTCTTCGAAAAATTGGTAGGTAGTCTTGCAGCCGGCTGTCCTGAGGGCCTGAAGTGCGTCCTGGACCCGTGCTGTGCGCTCTGGATCTGCCTTCAATGAGGCCGCTATCTGTTTCGCCGCCTTCTCCTCTGCAGCTGCAGCAAGCTTCTCCTGCATAACACGACTTGCTTCTGCTGCTGTCTGCTCGGTGGTCCAGCTTGCTTGCTCAGTTTCCACCTCTTTCTGTACCAGTCTTTGTCTCTTGACCTTGATAGAGATGGGCTGACCACCTCGACGCTTTGGAGTTGAAGGGTCGACCGTAGGGTTTGGCCCAGAAGAAGGTTGTGTGACTGGTACAGGGGAAGGTGTGCGGGAGTCACGACCCGGGATCAAGCCATTGCTATCAATTCCATCGAGTTAGGGCTGCTAATGAAACCCGTGACCTTCCTGGAAGGAAGGGAAGCTGTGTGGATTCCAAGGACTGCGATTACGATGGGCCAGAGGCCCATTTGACCCAGGTATCAAGTGTGGAGGCAATTTTGTCGATATTTCGTGCCTGTGGTACATATAACGCGATTCTCGTGGATGTTCTTGCAGAATACATACCTTCAACAATACTAGAACGATTTGTATTCTTTAGATTAAGGCCAGATGGAAAGTAAGGAGATTTTGCACAAAACGTCTTCGAAATTTTTCCAAGTCAGATTGATTAGGTTACGTACAACTTTGATGTGACATTTCTCGACTAAGTTCTCCCAGTCTCTATGTTCGAGCAACTGTTCCACCACTTTTTTTTTCTCCCCCAATTCTTATCGCATCCACCCAAAATAAATTGCAGGCTGATACTACACCCTACTAGGTCTTGTTGCTCAACGTAGAGACTGGTCATGAGTCTACAGCATTCCTGAGTAAGATGTTGTCAAGAGAAGCATTGGGGGGTTGGGAGATTTCAGATATGAACCTGAGGTTGTTGAACCATAGTAAGTCATCACCAAAGCAGAATGGGAGAGTGAAATCAACGGATAGGAGTACAGTGACCAGCAAATGGGAACCCTGGGATCGTGGCTGCAGCAGGAGAAAAGTCCTGGTGGATATCAGGTGTGACAGAAGCTACAGGGAGAACAGACGATGTGCTTGTCCGCATGGTGTGCCGAGGAGAAAGCACATATCTTGAAGATGACGTCTGGAACCGTGGGATGCCCCTTGGTGCTGTTGTCGTATTGGATTTTTGCTGCATGGAATTGCTTTTGCGAGCGAAGAAATGGTCAGTCAGTTGAGGAAAGGGAGAGCAGCACATTCACCCACAATGCCAGCAGGTCACCAGCCACAACACTGGCAAGAAGCTGGGTGTGGATAGAAAGAAGCAAAAATTTAGGATCAGATCAGTGTTTGGTGATCCTCAGCCCACAATGGAGGATCTCACGTGTAAGCGAGATTGGCACTTCTAGTACAACTTGTGCCACACTTGCATAATACTCACACCACACTGTTAGAACTAGACAGTCGTCAATATATATGCTACTCAGTACGTCGTGGAAGTACTGTAAATACCTAGACAGTTGTCAATATATATGCTACTAATAAATAGTTGAGTCCATTGCACTGTCCAGATAAGTATGGAAAAGCTCACCTCAGTACGTCGTGGAAGTACTGAGGAAAGCTTTGTGCCGGCACATCTCTTTCATTAGAGGCCCCACTTGGCCCGATCATTCCTTTGACAGATGATCTCCGAGATTGCTGTGCTGCTTCTGCAGCGCACAACACACACTGGTGCAACTCATCCACACTAGCTGATGAGTCTGAGTTTGGGTGTGGCATTGTTGACACATCCCCTATTACATGTGGTTCCGTTCCCCACTGATCTTGAAATTCATGTTGCTCAATGTGATTTGTAACCTGACTTACCCAGATACAATCCCTGGTCATGGCAATGATCCAAAGGTCATTGTCTTCTACCTATAGCTAGGGCTCATGGATGATGATGGATAGCCTTCTGATAATTTTTGATACCACATAAAATCAAATTGATTGCAAAACTATCTCTAGGCCGGCATGTCAGATCTGCCCCAGGTCCGACTGTAGACTGGGGTAATGGCCTCTTCCACTGAGTTGAGACAGGATCAATTGTGTCCTGATTGCTGGTCAGGCTGTGAACATCAGAAAGAAGCAGGCTCAACACTCACATTCCTCCCTCTTCTGGGGGTTAGATTGGGGAAAGCAAAGCTCTGAGGTCAGCTGCCTCCTTGGATCGGCCCAGTGCACTGTATGATTGAGCGATGTTTCCCATGACAATCAGGGTGTCAGGATGTTCTTCCCCAAGTAGGAGCTTCCTCTTCTCCAAAACCACAGCTTGGAGCTCTGCTGCCTCCTTGGATCGGCCCAGTGTGCTGTATGATAGAGCGAGGTTTCCCATGGCAATCAGGGTCTCAGGGTGTTCTTCCCCAAGGAGGAGCTTCCTCTTATCCAAAACCACTGTTTCAAGCTCTGCTGCCCTCCCTGGATTGGCCCAGTGCACTATATGATAGAGCAAGGTTTCCCATAACAATCAGGGTCTCAGGATGTTCTTCCCCAAGGAGGAGCTTGCTCTTCTCCAAAACCACAGCTTGGAGCTCTGCTGCCTCCTTGGATTGGCCCAGTGTGCTGTATGATAGAGCGAGGTTTCCCATGGCAATCAGGGTCTCAGGATGTTCTTCCCCAAGGAGGAGCTTCCTCTTCTTCAAAACCATGGCTTCGAGCTCTGCTGCCTCCTTGGATTGGCCCAGTGCGCTGTATGATTGAGCGAGGTTTCCCATGGCAATCAGGGTGTCAGGATGTTCTTCCCCAAGGAGGAGCTTCCTCTTCTCCAAAACCATGGCTTCGAGCTCTGCTGCCCTCCTTGGATCGGCCCAGTGCCCTGTATGATTGAGCGAGGTTTCCCATGGCAATCAGGGTCTCAGGATGTTCTTCCCCAAGGAAGAGCTTCCTCTTCTCCAAAACCATGGCTTCAAGCTCTGCTGCCTCCTTGGATCGGCCGAGTGCCCTGTATGATTGAGCGAGGTTTCCCATGACAATCAGGGTCTCAGGATGTTCTTCCCCAAGGAGGAGCTTGCTCTTCTCCAAAACCATGGCTTGGAGCTCTGCTGCCTCCTTGGATCGGCCCAGTGCCCTATATGATTGAGCGAGGTTTCCCATGGCAATCAGGGTCTCAGGATGTTCTTCCCCAAGGAGAAGCTTGCTCTTCTCCAAAACTACCGCTTCAAGCTCTGCTGCATCCTTGGATTGGCCCAGTGCCTTGTATGATGCAGCAAGGCTTGCCCTAGCACTCAGAGTGTCAGGATGCTCTTGCCCCAACTGCTGTATCGCTATCCCAGCATAAGTGGATAACAGCTGCTGGGCCTTTGCTGGATAGCCTCCCAGATAGTATATAAGACCAAATGTCATCTGGTAATTCAACTCTGTTCTTTTGACTTCAGTCAAGAGGGAATCAATATGGGGCAAGCACTGGACATGAAATCGCTGATTTGATCTATCTCTGAATCCAAAGGGACCTGACATCTGAATGATTGTAACCACACAGTGCCAAGTCCTTTGTGCATCTGGGAGCACACTTTGGGTCCAGGTATGCACAAGGGGGTGAATTGAGTAGATTTTCCTCTGACCATCTAGTTCAATCAAAGAATATCCTTGGATCTCAGCCATGACCTCTTCAAAAGTCAATGAATCCCAAGTTCCAGATGGTGCCACAAATTGAGCTAGAAATTCTCGAGCATCCCTGAGATCTTCAGTTGTTGGCCCCAGTTCTCCCAGTTCCGTCCCTTTGTAATGGATTGCCCTTGAAAAGATTGTTTCGGTGATGCCCTCATGGTGAAGGAATGAGCAGAGTTGTAACAGTTGTACAGCTGGCTTGCTCAAACACTTGAAGCTGATTTCCCATGTGGTGTACACTGTGAATGCATAGCCATCCTGTGTTTGAGCTGGTTTCTCCTTCAACAGATGGGCCCTGTTCTGCATGTACAGGTCCAGATATCTTTCAAGACCCACAGAAGTTTTTGAGATGTATGCCGCAGCCTGTATTATTGCAAGGGGAAAACAGTGCAGTACCTGATGAAGCCAGAGTTTTAATAGAAATTCCATCAAATCATACCACACTCACCTGAACAATCTCTCTGGCTATTTGTTTATTCTCAGGGGTGGATTTAGTGAGACTGCTTCGTAGCAGCAGCTCCACTGCATCAGCCTCTTCCATATCTGACAGCCTATAATGTGAATCCGGTGCATGCACACAAAGCCCAGGATTCCTAGTTGTGATCAAGATATTTCCGTGGCTGCATCTAGGCATGAATTGCTGAAGGTCAATGCCAGTGTTATCTGCATTATCAAACAGTAGAAGCCACTCAGTTTGTTGTGTGATCAACCACTGTAAGGCATGCTCAGTGGTATCTCCAGCATGCATGGCAATTGCTAGTCCCCGGAAACTGAGCTTGAGGGTGCCCAATGTACTTGTGTCGATGAAAAAGACAGTTGAGAAGCTTGGAAGTATCAGATGATAGCATGGAGCAAGCCAATTAACCTCACCGTCCCAACCTGCTGCTTTCTTCCACAAATTTTAATGCTGTTTGTGTTTTTCCTGCCCCACCTAATCCGTAAAGAACGCAGATATGGTGATGTCCTATGTTCTGTGTAAAGTAGGCATGCATTTGATCTACAACATTTCGGCGACCCTGAAACATTGGGGAAGGAGGTGGGCATTCTCTGAGAGGTTCCACCAGCTGATTTGATACACCACCTGCATGAAGTTAGTTCAAAATATGACTTGAGTCATAAGGGCTACCTTCTATATTGCTATTGGCTAGTGCAAGCACAGAGAGTTTCTCATGAACCTTCATCAAAGCAGCACTATTGTCAATCAAGGTAACCATCTTGTGGTTGGATGTATCAAGAATTGTGACAGGTACATATCGAGAAACACACCATAAAATTGGCTTGCAGCTGTTTAATCTGTTCCCTGTATGCCAAAATCTTGGCTGCTGTGCTATCTGCTTTCAGAACTCTCTTGAAATATCCTGTCATTCCTGATTGCTGTTTGTTCAATTGCTCCACACTTTGCTGGAGTTTCTCCAGGAAACTGCACAAAGTTTTGTGGCACAGACATCATCCAGTGTGATATCACTGACCTCATAAACTTGGTACACGTGTCCTTGAATGTCCCTGCTATTGCATCGCCATGCAATTTGATCATCTTGTCGACATGCTGCACGATCTCTAGTGCATGTGCACAGACTTCTCTCAAATTATCGTGATTCTCCTTGGCTTTCTGTGGACAACCAGTCAGAATCATGCCACAGCTCAGGTATTCACAAACCTGGACAGTCTCCAGAAGAGTAAGAACCATGCCAAACACACCCTTCACAAACGAAAACGGGATGGCCTCGGCTCCGTCTTTGGCCAGCTTCACAATCATGATTGATTTTAGCAGCCAATCGGACTCAAACGACTCCGGTGGTGGGTTGGGCGAGTTGGATGCAGCAAAGATCCCTGGGGTTGCTATGGTAGCCAGAGGTAACGCACCGATCTGGCCCGATCCAACTCCTGATTGATGAGAGGGAGTAGAGGTCATTCAGCTAGCAAGTTGGGTCCGGTATGTCGTGAGATTTTTCGACGACGTTGCTGGTCGGAGAGAAAGAGGTGTTGTGACCACGTGTGGCAGCCAGAGCGGCGTTCAGGAATAGGTCCGATTTCCACGGCATGTCAAACGTGAAGGATTACTTATCTTACGAGGGAGGAGTAGAATAGGCCGGACAGTTTACGTAGGGTACACCGCCACCTGCGCCACCGCGCTTCTAACACCTTTGCTTGACACAATCACATCAAGCTAACGTTATGTCGGGGGCGCGACTCCGCGGCCTGCCTCTCGCGTGAACAGCTTACCTCAGCCCGACCCATCTGATGCGACACGTCAACCTCCGGCCTGGCATCACCGGCACTCGGCGTTGTGACCAGATCCTGAATCGATCCAACCCCTGCGCCACCGAAGTTCCATACTTTAATCCAACGCTTAAGCAGGAATCTCCCGCCTTCATGCCATTAACAACGGCATGGAATGTCCCGCCTCCATGGCTTTAACAACGATCTGGCAGCACCGTGGCTTGCTAGCTCCGGACAAGCGAGACCATTCAGCTCCGCCACAGGTCCCCGTCGAACATGCCCCGCGAACCCCCGTGAACCCTTGTTTTGAGAGGACCCGCGAACGAAAAAAAAAACCGGATCGGTACATAGCGCACTAAAACTAAACGCGCTCACGCTCACGCGAACCAAACACGCCACGTCGCGTCCCCACCCACGGACGATCTCATGTCGCGTCGCGCTCCGCTAAGCCTTAGTGCGCTCTTGAATCCTGAAGACCCCGTTGATGCCTCTGCGAATCCTGAAGACCCCGTCAATGCCTCTGCAGATTTTAGAGCCCTCTTAGACGCTCTGGGCCCCCTTGACCGTCCCTTCCTTGTCGCTCCCAATGTCCATAGACAGCTACAAGAAATTTTGACATCCTGCACCGCACCACCGCCCGTTGCCCAGCGTCGCAACCCTCCACCGGCGACCGTGGCCATGGCCCGTAGTTTGGCACTGCAAGCCGACCCTGATAGAACTGTGGAGTACAACGTTCGGGTCTCAGACAAGACCATCCTGGCCCGACTTTACACCTATCCGGCCGGTGCCTGCGTCGAATACCCGGAAAGCGGGGACGTCAACCCCGTTGGGCATTTGCTACCAATAGCTGGCGATCTCGACTCACCACTTCCTTGGACCGACTTCGCATATTCCAAGGGAGCCCCAGACGGCGGAAGTGGGAAGAACGAATTCTATTACACCCCTGTGCTTGTTGACGGACCACGGTGTGGAGGTTGCGTGCAAAGTCTGGCATGCCACCTGTAAGTTAGCGCCGTGCCGTGCCGCCCACGATTCCACCATATTCCCCTTCGCGTTTTATTTTGGCCTAGGTCTTGGAATGAAAGCATGCCCGCTTGCTGATCTAGCCCACCTTAGGAGCTTGTACCAGCACACGTCGGCCACGCGTGCAGACGTGGAAGAACGCCTAGCTGCCGAACGAGAGGCCCGCTTGCTGTATTCCTCCCCGTCCCGCGACATCTTCCAAACCACCGCCGCGTACATTACTGCAGTCCGAACTGCAGGCTGCCGACGTCCGCAGCAGGAGGCCACGCCGCGCACAGAGCAAGAGCTTCAGCAATTCGAACAAGATCAAGCTGCTGGCCACGTCTTCCGTCGAAGATACCCGGTGCCCAAAACGTGCGACGGTCGAATTGTCTTCCACGAGATTGAGCGCGACTCTGGTCCCTCGACGGTATATCTCAGGTCCGTTTACTCCGTTTTTTATCTTTACCCATCGAATTCCAGCTCAACTCGATCCCTCCTAGTTGCCAACATTACTCGGCGCACCGAAGTCCGGACCACTGGGTCGACTTCAGCATATGCGACGCTAGGTACAATATCGACTACATAGCGGCTGTTTTTACAGACGATAGGGAGGAGGCCGAGTGTATTGAGCTTGAAGCCAAGGCGCTCGACATTGGCCCGTTGGCCAAATGCAAGACTGTCGTGAATTACTCCACTCAGAGAAGTTACTGTCGTTAGTACCATTCTCGGTTCGCTGCTTTTCTTCCCTTGAACTTCGCAATTGCAGCTGTCGATCACCGCCTGGAAGGCCGGCTCGTCCAGCAAGAAATGGCTCATCTCCAATGCGACGTCAAATTCCGCATCTGGTGGCCTGTTGACCGCACAAAGTGTCCCTATGCCCTAGTTACATCGCGTGGCACCCACCGCCATCCTGTTCCCCTTCCCCTGAAAACCCCCAATGCCGTTCGGTCTCAGATTCTCAGCCTCCTCCAGAGTGTTCGGCAGGATCTCCCTGAGATGACTGCACGGCGTTTCCTCCGACATCCCGCCGTCAAATCTCATCTGTTCAGTATTTTCCCTCACCTCAGCAACCCAACACTGAGCCATCTCCACCCCTCCCTCGCGAACCGCGCACATCTAAGCGCATATATCACTAGAGCCAAGAAAGAGCATTTTCCGGAGGGAACAGATTGGAAAGGTAACGAGATCTTTTCTTTGAGTTCAGAACCGTCCGGCTTAAGAAGTTGCAAGACGAGCAGCTCCCTCCGCACGAGCACTACATTCGGCTCATTTTGGAACTCAACAATGACTCTCTTGTCGTTCACGAAGAGGACGAACCGGCCCTCCCAGGCGACAAGAACACACGGATAATCATCTGCATGAGCACCAACTCCAGCAAGCGCCTCCAGGACACGCAGTACCTCCAAAGCGACATCGGGTTCAAAAGGATCGTAGGCTTTGACGAGTTTGAGATCGCAGCCATGGATTGCGATGCGAATACGAGTCAGTCAATCCCTACAGTTTCATTCTTAATCTGACCGTCAACCCTCATCCAGGCATTGTTTTTTGTCGGGCATACGTTACTCGCCACACCGCTGCAGCCCATCAGCGAATATTCGATGAGCTCAATAAAATCGTCATGCTCGACACCGGATCGCCACTACGTTGGCGGCATCTACACGGACAGTCTCCAGAGGACTTCCAGGGTCTCATCCTTCAATGGGGGGCCGACCAGCACCGCGGCCAAGCGAAGGGCAGTTATCCATTCCCCCTCTCTAGCGACCCCGCTCATCACTGCCTCAGGACTCGGGCTGCACCTGGTAGACCGAGCAGCGGAGCTTCCGATAGAGCAGATGGACATGCACGAGCCGTGGCGCAGCCTCCATAGCCTCGGCCCTTACGACCACCTCCGTCGATTGTACCGCGTTTGCAAAGTCCACAACTACCGCAATATCCGCACCTGTGCAGTCACGGAGCCGGTGCGCCAACTCATGTGGAGTCTGGCTTGCATCCGCCACTCAGATTGGGACGGCACAATCGCGCAAATCCTAGCCAGTGGCGGCAAAGCTGGCACAGGTAAGCGACCCATGCGACGTCCGCTACAGGCGTAACCTCACGACATAACCATCTAGACTGGGTTCGAGACAAGGAGTCGTGTAAATTTGCGTTTCCCGGAATCTGTTGGGAGAAGAGCTTCATCCCTCTCGCTGTGTGGAACGCGGGCGAGTCAAACACCAATCTCATCGAGACAGTCCACAGCAATGTCAATCGTGAAGGCGTACATTGCACCTTGGTTGGAGGACTTCTCCGCGGCCAGGAATACAACGCCATGCAGAGAAACACGCTTCTGGCAAGCACGGCTTGAATCCACTCTCTTTCGGGACTGACCCCCTAGCTTCACAGCAATACGAGGCCCATGGCATCCGCCCGTCGTACGCAGCCGTCACCCCAGTGACGAACGCAGTCAAAAATGTCAAGTGTCGAGGTGAGACGTCCATTTCCGTTCCACGCTCCTTCTGAATCCGGCTCAACACCTCCTCCCAAGCCACCCAACAGGGCAAGAAGGTCGCGGCTCATGCTCTTGCCGTCGAGCAACACAACGCCGGCATGCAGAAAGCCCATGACACGCTCCGGAGCTGGAATCAATATGTCTATGCGCTAGAGTGCCTCCCACTAACTCCCGGGGTGATTTCGCCGTCGTCTACGCCGGAGTACCACTGGCAGCTGTCGGTGGCCAGGGTCACCGCGCGCCAGGCGCAGAACAAGTACAATTCTCAGGTGCAAGTGGGGACTAGGCTGCGTGAATCGGGAGCTTCAGGCGTAATTTTACCGATTTCCCAATCCAATAACTGATTAATCCATACTCCTCGCTCGCTCGATCTACACCAAAGAAAGGCTCTGAGTACTCGACATGAAGATGAAGGCTCCGACATGGTACTCGACATGAAGACTATCTCTCTATCGTCCGTCGATTCCTTCGATTGGCTTCCTACCTGCATGATCTGGTTCCGGAGCATCGAATTCCACATCATTTAGCTCAAAAGTCTAAAAAACCGACATCCTTCCACTTCAATACGAAGAAGGTTCCATTTCTTTAGGTGCATCTACCGCTATCATATTCATCCTTCCACTTCAATCTGAAGACGCTTCCATTTCCCTAGCTGCATCTACTCGCTATCATATTGGGACTTTGACATCGACGACTTCATTTTAGCTCCCAAAAAAAAAACCCCGACTACCACTGCGGGGCGAACGAGTACCGCAAATCTGGGCCGACCAGTGGAACGCATCCTCCTTTTGGTGCGCCGCCCATCCACATTTTTCCAGTGAACTGACTCCTATCCAATGTGAGTACGCGCGCCATTCCTTGCATCGCCCAAGTGCACTGACAGCCGGTCGACAGGCCCATTCCATCCAAATCAGCGAAAGTCTCGCGAATGCCCTAGCGCGAAGCATCCAAATCTGCCATGACCTTATTTATGGCGGGATCGCGCCTCGGCCTCCTGCGGTGGCCGTTTGGGGGTCATACTTCGCCGCTTCCACGGACCTCCTGCAAATGACATGGTTCGGACCAGCCCACGCAGAGGACACTGCGACTCTCACTCAACGTGTCCGAACATTGTGCACACTCGCGTGTGCGCTCGATGCGCTCGAGGCGCAGGGACATCCCACGGCGCCAGCCAATGTAAGCCTCGAAATGACCTCTCACTCTCACTTCACTCACACTGATCCTCTCTCCGTCAGGCTACCAGTAATTATTAGCGTTCTGGTGCAATGTTACCTAGAAAATAAACGAAATTTTGCGCCTTATTCTGCGCTACAGGAATCCGACTGGAAACCTAGCCTCCGCGTTTTCTGGGACTTGTCAGAAGTTTCCCGCGGCAGGTCGCCGTTTGCGCCACCTGCAGGGCCATCCAGGTCGGGCTTCTGGTGTTGGTTTGCGCACCACCAAAGTCAAAGTCACCGGTTGGGCCACCTGCAGGCGGATAAATTCATTCTTTGGGTTTGCGCCGCGGAGGCTTAAGCCGCTACCTCCGCCGATGGGCTAGCTGAACGCCGGGGCGCGACCGACCTTGACCCAAGTATTTATTTGGGACAACGACTGAATCTTTCGCCTCAGTCGCCCACTTCTTCCCTTCAGCGCTCGCCCACTTCACACTCGTCCTCGTCCTCAATCGTTAGACATGTCGACCATACCTACTCTCTCAACCCCCGGCCTCGTCGAAGGACCCGAACTGGAGGCCCTGATCAAATGTCTCCAAACCCTTCATCGCAAGTCTCGCTTTGGACTAGGTATGGGTCTGGTCTGCCCTCCACATTTGACTGTCACTGAATGTTTGTTGCGATTTCGCAGCGACTCTGTCCCAGATCCTCGGGCGCTGTAAGTTTTTTGGCTTCAGGACCCTCTTTCACTGACTCCCGTTAAACAGCGGTTTTCGAACCGACGTTCGTTCCCGGCACGCCAGCGTCACCCGAAGAAATTGCGGCCGGCTTCGTCGACCAGAAGAGGGCGGAGGCGTATTGGGTTGTCCTCAGCGGGCGCGGAGCCTGGGTTATACACGACTTCGTACGTGACCTGTCCCTGCCTCCTATTTCGCCGCCGCCTGGAGCATTAATCGACCCTCAGCGATGAGGCCAATGAGCAGACGTCCCGCGTCCCTCACCAGCAACAACAGCACGTCGTTGGGTTCGAGGCGGCCTTGGCCGTCTACACCGTCCATTATCCCCAGGACACCAAGAAGTGGGTGGAGGTCCCGCACTCTGACCCGGCCATCGACTCTCTGGTGGCCGCCCATGACCCGCACTGCTTTTTGATGGCAACGACGTCGCGGGATTGGATTAGATGGTCTGTTTGGTTCGCAGAGAGAGAGAGAACGAGGGCGGGTACGCAGGCGGGGAACCAGTCGTAGCGTACATCCTGTGTTGTGCATTTCTTGAAATTTTTTCTCTGCGCTCGGTCGTGTTGTGTCGCCATCTCTCAGTCTTTCAGAAATCGAGGGCCAAACAAAAATTAAGGCAGATCAAAATTAAGCTCAACTAACCTACGCCCCAATATCTTTCTCCCTCTATGGTCACTAGGTACAGTAGGCACTTTTAAAAGAACCATGCTAACTACTGAACCGGGACTTTGTAATGTCCCATGCTAGTTAGCAGGGTATCTCCAAAGGGAATTGTAAAAGAAATAAAAGAAAGTCCATAGCGGGGATTGAACCAAAAACCTTTGCATGATGGCTATTATTCTAGCCACATTATTAACCACTACACTATGATAGCTATACCAGTCCCACTAGCCACATTAATCTATAGTCAATAAAGAAATTCAGAATAAGCCTTGCACCACCCCTGTAGGGCCCGCATAGGGCCTGGTTAGGGGTTAGGGTGGTTAGGGTTCGGGTTAGGGGTTAGAGTTAGGGGTTAGTGCCTTTGTCTCCAGGTGCATTTATTATTTGGTTAGAGGTTAGGGTTGGTTAGGGTTGGTTAGTGTTAGTTAGAGTTAGTAGATATTATGAAACACATAATAAACAGTGACAAACAATATTCAAGACCTAGGGCAGCTTGCCTGCCCTAGGTCTGGGTATTAGCAGTCCTAGGTAGGGTCAGCCTAGGCCTACCCTAGCTGGGTTAGCTTTGTAGGCTGATATAATTTGCTTGGTGTAGTGGTAACAATGCCGGATAATAATATTATCTAGCGGTCACCAGTTAAATCCTCATTTTGGGCATTTTTCCTGCTTTAAATTCCTTTTACAGTTAGCATGGGACATTTAAAAGTCCCGGTTGGGCCCATAGCATGGTTCTTTTAAAAGTACTTACTGTACCAGCTGCTACGGTCGTCGCCATGGTCAGTCGTTCATTCTCTCGTCGTTTCTCTTTGGGTCTTTGCATCTGACACCGCCCAAGCAGATGCCAACTTGTCGCGAGATCAGACGCCCCGCCCGCACACCGAGGGATCGCCTCCGTAGATTGGCTCGTCGAGTGGCGGGTTTGCCAGCGCGTCGTCGCAAACGAAACCCTCGTGCTGAACTTCAACGCCGAAAAGCATTACAGTTCTTGCAAGACGAGGTGCAGATCCTCTTGAACCAGACCGAGCATTGGCGTAACATCGCGATGAGCCACTGAAACTTACTCCATCAGAAAGGAATCAACTTTGGCACGGAATGGGGGAATGGGGTACCAGGGTAGCAGGGATTTGACAGTCTATTCATGCCAAGAAAGAGGCGTGGCCTGCCACAGAAATACTTGTATAGCGAAAAGAAATGGATCTATATACAACTCATGCTGCATGTGTTTTGTTTGTGCCCGTTCAGCTTCGGCTGTCGACTGGCCACTGTCTGGATGGAGGTCGTCTCAGGGCGTGCTACAGCTGCTCCGCCTGAGCTGCTGGCACGACCCAAACGTCGCCACCGCGAGCCTGGCCTGCTATTGCAGCAGCAGTGAAACGACTGCGAAGCGAGTTCAAATTACTATGAGACGGAGAAGACGATGAGTTCACGCACCAGTTTATTGTCGGGACGCCGCCATTGTCCTCGTCGCCATCCGAGCTCTCCACCGAGTCATCACCGTCGGCGTCGTCGTCATAGTCGTGGAAAATTTCACCATTATCCAAAACCACCACCTTACTGTCATCGTAGCCGACCGCAGTGAGAATTGCTTGGTGAGATGCATGGCCAATGTCATGCTCGCTCCATTCAGGCGGATGAACTCTCGCATGGCGCGCATTCTAAGGACTGGAGTCAGCGTCAGCGGGGCACCAGAGAAGGGCGCCTCACCGGTCCTGCATTATGAAAATATTGCCTACAACGAGCCAGAGCAGGTTTCCCGACAGCTCGGCAAAGCTGTAGAGGCGGTCCAGAGCTCTGTATGCCCACACATCCCCGGCAAGATGCCGTACCTCGTGCGGGAGACCCTCTCTTGACAGTCCCACCGGACGTTTCATGCTCCGTTTCTGCTCGCGAGGCTGGAGTGTCGCACTAGCCAGAGCGTGGCGCTCCTGACACTCCGTGTGCCAGCAGCGGCAGGCTTGAGCTAAGTATCCCCGCGCTTCGGCCACCGTTGGAAAGAGCTGAACCGTCACCGAGGGTGCATTGAAAGTCACTTGGTTTTTAGCCGCTCTGCGTGAAAACCGGTACTACATGAGGGCGCCGTGCAAGCAGATGGCCAATTCGACCTACGCATCCACATGAATACCGTCGAACCGGCCGTTTTCAACAGTCCAGATGTGATATCTGCCGCGTCGGGGCTTCTCATGGTCCGGGCGGTTCCAATCCGCTGGCGCGTAGAAGTTGGTAGGACACGACAGGTATCCATCAGTCAGAGTGATGCCGGGGGTAGACGCGCAAGAGGGGGTTTTTGGGCAGAATATGGCGCGGCATTCTTTTGGGCGGGCTGGAACAAGCGAAAGAAAGGAGTTCAAGATCCCGCCCCTGACGGACGCTGATCAAATCAAGCCCCTTTCCTAGATCAAGACTCTTGCGTCGTCCCAACCCAACGTTGACCACGTTTGTCTGTGTGGTAGCCCCAAAAACATGGTGAGCCCATCCTTGAATCCCTGGAGAACACTGACCCCTCCCTGGCTGCAGGCTAGGTCCAAACCAACGGCACGAATGCCAAGCCCAGATACCAGGCTTCGCAGGGCCCTAGCTAGGCCAGCTCTGCCGGCTATGGCCACGAAGTCTGCGCAGTCATATGCAGCATTCAGTTTTGCTGCTCAGTGCGGGCACGCCGAGCGCAGGCGCAGTGACAATGACAGCGGCAGCGGCAGCAACAGCAACAGTGGCAGCAACAGCGCCAGCAACAGCGCCAGCAACAGCGACAGCACCAGCGTCGAAATCATCGACAACGACGACGAGAACGACGAGAACGAACCCGACGTGGTGGTCCTCGGCACGGCTTCAGCCTCATCGGCGTCCTCGTCCACAAAACGCCATGTGAAGTATCTGAAGAGGTATAAACTCCTATTGCCGCCGGTGGACCCAGAGCTGAGCCACGAGCATCGGGCTCGGGTAAGTCATTGTTTCTTTGTTTTCACATTGCGGACCGGGGTTGAACGAACGCCTGCACCAAAAGATTGTGCGCCTGTATTTCACGCGCGCGCCTCGCCTCAACGATCCAGAGGGACTGCAGATCCGCCTTTTCCGCCGGGTTTTTGATGACACGCGATGCAATCCCAACTGGGCGGCTGAGGAGGATTGCTCGGTATGTGAGAGAAATTGCAGCGCTGTTGCGATTGCCGAACATTTCGCATATAGGTCTGCCTCACTGGTTCGAATCCCCAGATCGTCCTGTCTTGCGCGTGCCGCACCAGACTCTTTCACATTGTATGTGGTGCTTACTTCGGAATCAGAACCCTACTAAGACTGATACCGCGATGCAGAATTGCATCCGAGGATGGCACAAGCAGGATGACGCGGCCATCCAGAACCTGATTCGATGTGAGTTATTCCTCCATATCCGGTAGCCATTTTCCTGGACGCCAGCCACGCAGGTCCTACATGCAAGCAAGGCGCGAAGCCCCTCCACCTGGCCTGGGTGACGCCTTCGGCTGCGGAGGCGGCTGCCAAGAAGCAGAAGAGAAAGCAAGCCCGCCGCGCGAAAGCGAAAGTGAAGCGGTCGAACAAGAAGCAAGCGAGTAAATCTGGCAAGGCCAAGGTCGTGAGGAAAGCAGGAAAAGACGCGAAGATGCGGGAGGAAGCAGCGCCGGGGCCAGAACACCCCGCGACGGGGGCGACGGGGGCGGAGGCAGCCGCCGCGGGGACGAGCACAGCGTTGGGGAACGGCGTGGAAGTGGCCCCTCGGCTGTTCCTCCATGGAGATTATCGCAAATGACCGCCCTTCGCATTCAAAAATCTATCTCATCGCGCGTATTGAACATGCTGGCTGGTGTATTGTACATAGATGCCTGAAAATATTGTACCTTGATACACCCCAAAACGTTGTTGTGTTTCCAAGTATATTGTCCCAAGCAAGGCAAGGATCATGTGGTATAAATTCAACGCGAAATAATACATGGAACGGCTACACTAGAAGTACAGATATGACAAAAGTGTTTCCAAGTATATTTATTGTGCCAAGCAAGAATCAAGTACAGAAGTAAGAAATAATATGAGACCAGAAGTCGATCAACGGCGAGGAATAACGATGAGACCCAAAGTACAGAAGTAAAGTAACGGTGAGGAAAGGAATAACGATGAGACCCAAAGTACAGAAGTAAAGTAACGGCGAGGAAAGGAATAACGATGAGACCCAAAGTACAGAAGTAAAGTACAGAAGTAAGGGACGAGAACGGTGTTCGGCGAGGTAAGATGTCGGCGAGGTAAGAAAGAGGAAGAGGGGAGGGGGAGTGTGGCGTGGCGAACGATGAACGATGGGTGGAAAGATGCCGCCTTGGGAGAGGCAGTGGTAAAATGCTCGTCGCGGGGAGGCAACAGCGCAAACATGCCCGGGGAGGGGCAGCGTTTCAAATAGAAAAAAGACCAAGTCTGAAGCGACGAGATCAACCTCGGTTCTGGGAGACCCAAGGCAGAGAAGGGAAGGAGCGGTGAGAGGGCGAGGTAGATGAGTGTAAATGAGGCGGACGACAAGACCAGAAGTACAGAAGGGAGGTCCGAGAAACGTTCAAGTGAACGAGGGGACGAAAGGAAAGTACAAAAGTATGCGGCGAGAGCGGAGACCCAAGGTACTGAAATAAGGGACGAGAAGCGAGTTCGGCGAGGGTAAGAGGTCGGCGAGGTAAGAAAGAGGAAGAGGGGAAGGGGACTGTGGGTTGGGGAATGATGGGTGGAGAGGTGCCGCCTTGGGAGAGGCAGTGGTCAAATGCTCGTCGCAGGGGGGCAACAGCGCAAACGTGCCCGGGGAGGGGCAGCGTTTCAAATAAAAAAAGACCAAGTCTGAAGCGACGAGGTCAACCTCGGTTCTGGGGAGACCCCAAGGCAGAGAAGGTGGGAGCGGTGAGAGGGCGAGGCGACAGTAGGATGGGGAGGGGACGACGGGGAGTTGGTCGAAGAAACAGGAGTGGTAGTGGAGGGAAGAGATAGCGTGGCGAAGCGGCGACGATGGCATTGTTTGTCCTGATCAAGTCTCACGCACGGGCCCTCCAATGAACAGGTCGATAAATGACGAGACAAGAAATAACATGAGACCAGAAGTCGATCAACGACGAGGAAAGGAATAACGATGAGACCCAAAGTACAGAAGTAAGAAATAATATGAGACCAGAAGTCGATCAACGACGAGGAAAGGAATAACGATGAGACCCAAAGTACAGAAGTAAAGTACAGAAGTAAGGGACGAGAACGGTGTTCGGCGAGGTAAGAAAGAGGAAGAGGGAGGGGGAGTGTGGCGCGGCGAACGATGGGTGGAAAGATGCCGCCTTGGGAGAGGCAGTGGTAAAATGCTCGTCGCGGGGAGGCAACAGCGCAAACGTGCCCGGGGAGGGGCAGCGTTTCAAATAGAAAAAAAGACCAAGGTCTGAAGCGACGAGATCAACCTCGGTTCTGGGGAGACCCAAGGCAGAGAAGGGAAGGAGCGATGAGAGGGCGAGATAGATGAGTGTAAATGAGGCGGACGACAAGACCAGAAGTACAGAAGGGAGGTCCGAGAACAGTTCAAGCGAACGAGGGGACGAAAGGAAAGTACAAAAGTATGCAGCGAGAGCGGAGACCCAAGGTACTGAAATAAGGGACGAGAAGCGAGTTCGGCGAGGTAAGAGGTCGGCGAGGGTAAGAAAGAGGAAGAGGGGAAGGGGACTGTGGGTTGGGGAATGATGGGTGGAGAGGTGCCGCCTTGGGAGAGGCAGTGGTCAAATGCTCGTCGCAGGGGGGCAACAGCGCAAACGTGCCCGGGGAGGGGCAGCGTTTCAAATAAAAAAAAGACCAAGTCTGAAGCGACGAGGTCAACCTTGGTTCTGGGGAGACCCAAGCAGCTGGTATGGTAAGCACTTTGCAAAGTTGCATGATAGTTAATGTGGTGCATTTTGCAAGACCACCTTCTATCCTGATAAGGAAATTTAATGTAAAAAGAAGTGGCCAAAACCAGGATTGAACTTGTGACCTTTAGGTAACATAAGGATCTGAGTGCATTACCACTACTCCAAGATAGCTATACCTTTTCAGAAATGGTTCCCAGCTAGGGTAAGCCTAGGCTTACCCTACCTGGGACTGCTGATACCCACACCTAGGGCAGGCAAGCTGCCCTAGGTGTTTGAAGTTTGTTTGCCACTATTTATTATGTATTTTGGGGTGCCTCCAAACCCTAACCAACCCTAACCAACCCTAACCCCTAACCAGAAATAGAAATGTACCTAGGAAGAAGACACCAAACCCTAACCCTAACCTTCTAACCCGAACCCTAACCACCCTAACCACTAACCAGGCCCTATGCGGGCCGTACAAGGTGAGTGCAAGGCTGATTATGTCTTTTTGCTGATGGACCTAGTTATAAATATGTAGTACAAAGTATGTCTATAGTGGTGTAGTGGTAATAGTGATGGCTAAATTGATGCCCATCACCTAAAGGTTTTTGGTTCAATCCTGGCTACGGCCTTTTCCCTTTTCGCTAAGATAAGCCTTTCGGGGATATGATAAAATTATCAGGTGGTCTTGCAAAATACACCACACTAACTGTCGTGAACTTTGCAAAGTGCTTACTTGGTCTAGTGACCCAAGGCAGAGAAGGTTGGGAGCGATGAGAGGGCGAAGTGAGAGGAAGACGGGGAGGGGAGGGCGAGGATTTGGAAGAAACGGGGAGTGGCAAGGTGGCGGGGTGGTGGAGGTGGCAAGCAGGAGGATAGCATGGCGACGTGGCGACGATGGTAATGTTTGCCTTTCATCAAGTCTCACGCACGGGCCATTCAACGAAAGACGGGCACTGCTGCCGCCAGCCTCTCGTTAAAACCCTACTGCACGCAAAGTATTTATTGTATCACCTCCGTTTTCACTGCACGCAAGCAGCCACAGCAGTCTCGGTCTACGGTAGATCGTACTTTTGATACATCTTGAGCCCGTCGACCCAGCGCGCCTTGCGCGCCTCCAGTCGCGCGGCCTTTTCTTCCACTGACATCTCCATTGCGTCCACCTCTTCCTGACTTTTAAAACTGTTATCGATGAATCGAAAAATTCCGGCAGCCGTCACTAGACCAAGTAAGCACTTTGCAAAGTTCATGACAGTTAGTGTGGTGTTTTTTTGCAAGGCCACCTTATAATCCTTATCATATCCCCGAAAGGCTTATCTTAGTGAAAAGGGAAAAGGCCGTAGCCAGGATTGAACCAAAACCTTTAGGTGATGGGCATCAATTAATCCATCACTCTTACCACTACACCACTATAGAGATACTTGTTACTATATATTTAAAGCTAGGTCCATCAACAAAAGACACAATCAGCCTTGCATTCACCTTGTACGGCCCGCATAGGGCCTGGTTAGTGGTTAGGGTGGTTAGGGTTCGGGTTAGAAGGTTAGGGTTAGGGTTTGGTGCCTTCTTCCTAGGTACATTTCTATCTCTGGTTAGAGGTTAGGGTTGGTTAGGGTTGGTTAGGGTTTGGAGGCATCCCAAAATACATAATAAATAGTGGCAAACAAACTTCAAACACCTAGGGCAGCTTGCCTGCCCTAGGTGTGGGTATCAGCAGTTCCAGGTAGGGTAAGCCTAGGCTCACCCTAGCTGGGTAAGACAACCTGCTTAGTATAGCCATTGTGGTGTAGTGGTAATGACCTCAGCTCCTTGTGTTATCTAACGGTCACAAGTTCAATCCTGGTTTTGGCCACTTTTTTTTGCATTAAATTTCCTTATCAGCTTAGCAGGTGGCCTTCCAATGTTCACCACAGTAACTATCATGCAACTTTGCAAAGTGGTTACCGTACCGGCTGCGGCCGTGTATTGTGTAAATGAAAACTGTTTCTCGTGGGCTTGTATCGAGGTATTGGAGTGGCGAATAAGTGCAGATGGAATGAAGATGGTGGACCCCGGGGGGAAGCGGATGATCAGCTTGAGGTCCCATAAGATGAGATGGCCGCCTTTGTCAGGGTCGAAATCCCCAAGCAACGTGATGGAGCACCAGCCCCAGGCGAGGTTCGCAAAGTCGAGGTGGGGAAAGGTGACCGTCCACGGGCCGAAGTTGAACGTTGCAGCGGCGAAGACCGAAGTGTTCGCCGAGAAGTTACGCTTGAGATACCGGTTCCAATTGTGTAGCTTGTTCATTGTGTCGGGGTAGTATTCGTGTAACGCAGGGGCATAGCACCTGAAAAGACCTGCACGAAATGAGCTAATGCAGACCCAAATAGGATGGCATACTGTTTGTGAACCCGGCGATGCGCTGAAACGGTTTTTGCGCTAAAAGACCGACGAGTACTATCGTCCTCAGAGCTGTTTGAAAGCAAGGCATCGGGAACTGCTGCCCGCCGCCCATGGAGCTCCCGAAACGCTCAGCATCGTGCATGCCACGGCGAGAAGGGGTTGGGCCCGCACGGCTTCGTTTCTCCTCCTTGGGGGTCCCATAGTACACCCCGGAGAAGATGTGGTCATACATGTTGGCGGCGGCCTCCTCCATCAACTTGGCGGCCAGCTCCACGACATCCTCGGCCCATCCTGGATCGCGAGGTTGCGCGCCAAACAACGCAAACACATAGCCATCGGCGTCGACTAGAGGCCCCGGCTTGCTGTGCGTGTGTCAAACGGGGGAGAACGAGAAAGTGTGTAAGCTTACCCTTGGCAATCCAGTACCACCATACCCGGAATTTGGCGAGCTTCGTCGAAGGAATATTCACGCGCTTCTGGCTTAAATTCGGCGGCCGGCTCACGCAAGCCCATCCATCCGGTCGATGTCACTGCAGGGTGGGATACCATCTTGAAATTTACGCGAATAGGCGTGCTTTGGCAGGTTCGTAGCTGCGCGATCGCTTTCGGATTCGACGGGGGGTTCGCGCATCACCTCACGCTTGAGTTGGCGAGCAGCATGGCACAGTCCCTTTTTCTTGGCCTTTCGCACGTCGAATCTGTTGGAGGAGGACGTGGCAGCAGTGGAAACAGGGAGCGGGCCAGTGGGAAGACGTGTCTCGGGCGGCTGCCATCGTGTGCGGGCCATAGCGAGGACACCTCGTTCTTTCCAGACGCGCGTCAATGCGGGGCCATCGGCGTCCCAGTTGCTATTCTCCTTGAGATCAGCATCGTCGCAGTCAGATTCGTCTTGAGGGCCTGTCTGGCGCGCAATCATCACATCTCGAAGCCGAAAATGGTCGAGAACGAACGCGTCCTCGACAAACTCAGTGTATATTTTGCCATTACGAAGAGTGCGCCCTACATTGAAATCGGTTAGCTGAGAGTTGGGGCAGAGTGGCCATTGAAAAAGACGCGAAACACCGCGTCGAAATCAGGAAATGTAGGCGATGGTGAGCAGCTGCGAGCGCATGCGCAATTCGGCAGTCCCAAAGACGGGAACGCGTAGTATGCAGTGGCACGCGCAGTGGAACGTGTCAACCACGCCGTCCCGCAGTCCCAAAGACGGGCACGCGTTGGGCAGTGGCAGGCACGACGGTGGATAGAATTTGACAATAGGGAAAGAAAATGAACAATCTCTTACCTGACATGCTGAAACTTGTAGTGGTAGAAAGAAAACCAGGAGGCTGGGTGTAAATTCCCGCTTTAAATACAGACAAACCTATGCAGGGTAGTTGTCAATTCCCGCTTTAAATAAAGACAATGCGCTTGAGGAAAACACGGTGGGAAACAGAGTTAACGTTGTTCACAACTTTAACCGTAGTAATGAATTTCCACGCGATATAGTTCTACAACTGGAAAGCAGTGCCTGGAGTTCCGTTCAAATAGATTCAATCCAGTCCATCCTTGTACTCGCTAGCCTTGAGGCGAAGCACCAGCGCCTCCACAACGACTTTCTTCAATTTTGCCTGTCCCTGGCCCCTGCCCTGCGTCTGCGCTGCAAATGGATCCGCGAGTCTGCCGAAAAACTCCGCGACGTTGAAGCGTGGCCACGTCGCGATGCAGTCCGAGGTGCGCCTGGCGGGTGATGCCGGCTTGCACGAAGGTCGGGTAGAGGTAGAGGAGAGACGGACTGAAAGATTTGAGAAAGACCTTGATGTCGGGGGCGGCGTTGGAGTTCAAGTCGGCTGCGTGCACTGAGATGCCAGCATTTAAGCCTTTGCTTTGGGCCAGTTTAATCGACTAGGTAGGGACCGACTCACTGCCCGCTGTGAAATCCCCGCGACTTACAGCGTCGCTCCTTTCAGCGTCGTCATCGGAGCTTTTGGCGTCGTCGTCGTCGGTGGCTTGGACGTCGACCTGCTTCAAGTTTAACACGCTGCAGGGCTGAATATACTGGTGCCCAACACGCACTTGATGTTTGCTCGTCTGGTGAGAACGCAGGTCTGACCCATACGTCTTGACATACGCCATGGTCAGCTGAAGCCTCAACACGCCAGACTGGATGTCGTTAAATTCAGTGAAAGTGGCTTTGAGCTGCGAATCAAACCAAGATTCGTAAACATGGCTTGGGTGGTTCAACCAGCATTAGCGCTCAACATACCTCTTGTTCGATGGCGCTGAACGTCGCTGTGGTTTGTTTTCCCATAGTTAGAGAAATGTTGAGGTGTTTGTCGGCGATTCGACGGAACCCTAGCTATGAAGGAGGATCAACTAAGGAGGTCTCGCCGGTTTGAGGAGGATCCTCCCACCTTCAGGTTGGCCATCGCCGTCGAATGTGGCTCGAGATTGAATGCGTCTGCAAGTTTTTGGCCTAGGTGCAGTACTGCGCGAATGGCTCAGAACGCTCCTCATGCATGTTGGAACCAGCCAGGGGATTCATCTGCAGCCTGCTACTCACCCAGGGGCATTATTGGAGATTCGTGCGTTGGGGAGTTGCAAAGAGGTTGGGCGTGCAAAGAGGTTGAGCGTGCTGCGCCGCAGCGAGTGTAGGGCTTAAAAGCGATTCGGACTCACTTTAATTGCCGACAACTTCCATTCGTTGAAAGAGGATGGGGGAAGTCAAGGTAGAGCATCAAACTCACTAAATGAATGCTATCTGTTATATCACTGTCAGTTCACGACCGATATAGAAGCAGATAAATTCATACCTCTCCCTCCAGTCCCAGTTGAATCCCCAGAATTTGAAATCCTGAACATCCGACTTGGATATAACTGTGAGTGACGAAAAAAGTGGGAAGCCCAGAGAACGTCAGGATTTTTGCTGAAATTATAATCTGCGTGAAAAAAGCAAAGATGGAGGGAAAGGCGTACACGCTGCTACCAAAATTTCAGACAATTCTGTCCAGAGGAAGTGCGTGGAATCCCCCGTCCTCATCATATATGAGTTCTGGACTAAAATGATCAGTTCCTGACCATGTCCGGACTCCCATGTCGTTAACTGGCTACGAGTGTCCTGTTTTTCCGGCTCACGCTTGGCCAGCAACTCCTCCCCTTCAATCAAGTCCTTAGCCTCCTCTGCTCTCTTGCTTTTTGTTTGGCCGTGTCCTCGGTCTTGTTCTCGTCGATCGCCGCATGAAGTGGCGTCTCTCATTCAAGGCGTAAGAGGGCACATTCGACAACAATTCAAGAAAACTATCAATTCAAGGCGTAAGACAGTACATTCGACGACAATTCAAGAAAACTATCAACTCCAGTCGAGAACAAAGCTACATGAAGCTGAATGCAAGATACAAAGCGATTTGATGAATGGGTGCTTATTCAAGGCCGACGCGAGAGCGCGCCATATTACTGGGCGAGAACGCGCTGGACGCCAGAGGGTTGGTGAGCGGGGGGATATGGATGGGTCTAATGACCTCAAGGACGCAAGACGGAAGGACTCACGTTGTCAGCCTCGTCGTCCCATCGTCAGCCACGTCGTCCCCTTCTTGCTCTTTCTTGGCGGAAAACCAGCGGCTGAGGCGCTGTTCTGTACGCGCCTGTCGACGCGCGACTCGAATTTGTTTGCAGCTGCGGTTGCAGTGCGCCCACCTGTCGCGCAGCCGCCGGCAGCTCGCTTCGTGCTTCGGGGATCATCGCTGGATGCGGACGTGGAGGTCTGGGCGAGGCGGTCGAAACGCGCGATGACGTCTGCGGGGCGTCGTTGGTACTCGCGCCAAAGTGCGTCCTTGGCCTCCAAGTCGCACGTGCTGCTGCCGCCGCTGCTGGTCGAGCTCGTTGAGTAGTAATCGTCGTCGGAACTGACTACAGCGGGGCGGCAGGTGCCTTCGGGTAGGCGTCCGGATGGGAAGAGGGGGGTGCGCCCCGTCTCTTCATCTGACGACGTGGGCGGGGCACCGGAAAGGGAGAGAAGAACTCGGCGGCAACGTTCGACGTCGGCAACGGCGTGGGTGTGCGAGGCCGGGGGGGAAACTAGAAGACGCTGTTGGGCCCGGTGGAACGCGCCTTTGGCGAGCCTGCATCGGCGCTGGTGAGAGAGCGCCTGGGCCTCGCTTTCGCCGTCAGATTCATTGGAGGCGCTAAAGGAAAGGTACATCCAACTGTTTTATAACGGGCAGTCCGACTCACTGGGGGTTGGCCATAGCTTTGGTTTGTGCTGGCGTGGTGGTGTGGTGGTGGGTTCGAGAAAAATTTTAGCTTTTGATGATGCCCCAAGTCCCGACGGCGCCGCACCAACTAGCCAGTTCCATGGGATGAGGGCAACGCATCGAGACTCTGTCTTGCGAAATTATGTGGGATTTAATTGCGTATTTATTTTATTGGGCTCGTTTATGTTCGATTTTGTTTGGACTACGGAACGACGTCGGCCGGCGGTCAAAAAACTATTCCAAGATCGGTGAGAGACGTGTGCTACAAGGCGCAAGTGCGCAAGTAGGAGGCAGCAGGAGGCCCTTCAGTCGTCCAAAGTCAAGATGGTGAGTTCGTTGTTGGGCCCAATGGCGGCGAATTCGTTCGCCCCGAGAGCAACGAAAAATCGGTCGCCCGCAGAAACGTCGAGGTCGGCGCAGTAACCGCCCTGGAGGTGGTCCAGGTGGGCATGGACGGTGCGGATGCAGCCACAATCGATGCACGAAATGAGCGCAGATCGTGCCGCCTCCCATATGTCGTCGGGAAGCCCAAATCTTGTATTCAGGCTGCAGAGCGCTATGCCGAGGCCAGTGGTAAAGGTGAAATCAGTATAATGTGCGGGTTGATCCTGCCCAGGCGCGCGACCTAGACGGAATGTCCGAGGTCGCAGGACGTCGTCGTACGGCGCAGATGTGTCGACAGGGGCGACTAGATGTGACGCCGAAGCAAGAAGAAGATGAGAAAATGACGAGATGGAAGGGATAATGCCAGGATCGCACCTATGGACCGCGTAGGATGGTTGCCACATCGGAATGCGTTCCCGTCCTTCTCAAGATGAGTGTTGAATGCCGCGGCCATGAAGTGGTTCCCGCAGCCATGACAAGCGCGCAATAAATTGAGCAGGTGGTCGAAAGATAAGCCCAGTGCGCCGTTGGTGTTGCAGAGTGTCGATATAAAGCGGCCGACCGGAGTGGCGGCGAGGACGGCCGCCTGCGTGATGCGTGCCGCCAGCGGACACCCTACGCTGTATGCCAAAAGCCTGGCAGGGAAGCCGTCAGTCCCTTCTTGGAGCCAAAGGTGACGCGAGAAATCCCCTGGCGTGGCAGGCAAGATAAGTTAGGAGCCACATTGGGAGCTGCGAGCCACGAGGAACTTACGGGAGGCGAGTACCCTCGGCGGTGCGCGTGCGGATGACCTCTCAGAGGTCGGGATCTGAAATAAAAAGGCGGTTAAGCGCATGGAACGAGTCGTTATGAAGCGTCTGACCTCTATGGAGGTTAGCCTCGGCCTCAGCCGCCGTGTAAGTCAGGGTGACCAGTGACCGCCGTGGCCCGCCATTGAGACGCTGCGGTTTGGGGGCATCCCATCGCAGTCGGTATGGGTGGAGGAGTTGGAGAGGAGTTGAAGTGGGACGGAACGTCATCGTCAATGATGATTGGCGAGGAGGACGCCCCTGCAACAGGTGAGGACGACGACAATGGAATTTCGCCAAGGGCATTCTCCCTCTTCAGTCGCGCACCGGATATCTTGCGGTTAGAACTGGTATGGCGTGTGGTGCCCATGGCGCGGAGGGGGTGGCCTAAGACCTCCGCTTTGACGAGGCTGGCCTCCCGTTTGATCTCGCGCTTGTGCGAGGGTCGTCCTTGGTCCTGGATGCGACCTAGTGGCGTTGGGGTGGACGGCTTCTCCTTGAGCTCGTGCTCCTCCTCCTTAAGCTCGTCCTTGATAGGTCCGGAGGGCTGGTCCTTGAGGACGGCTGAGGCAAGGGCGAAGGGATAAGGTAAGGGAGGAGGCAAGGGGAAGAAAGTCGTGCTACTGACCTATGAACGAGCAAGGGTGCATGTCGGTAGGAACCTGGAGATAATAAACAAGGCCGATGGCCTTGTGCCGATGAGAGTGAGGGCGCATCCGACACTCCTCTTTGGTTCTGAGAGGATTGGCGGAGTGCGGGCAGAGAGGCAGCTGAGCGTCGGGGAGGTCTCGGAAACCCGACGGCTTTCTTTTGATTCCTCGGGCGGAGTGCCGAGGGCTGGGGGACGTCAAGGCGTTTAGTAGGGGTTAGATAAAGAGGAGAAGGGAAAGGTAAACATAATCCTGAACCGACTCACTATGGGTGCGCGTGCCATCCAAGTTGACCACGGTGGAAGGTCAGGAGTTCGCCTTTCGAATTGGTGTCCGCCAATTGTTGCTGGTACGTCCCGAGGTCGGCGGCGGAGGGATCTCTATCTTTGATGTCAAAGCAGGGTCCGCGTGGTTGGTGTTTGTGTGTGGGCAGCGGGCCATTGCAGAGGGCGTTGTCAAGCCAGGTCTGTTGCTGAATCTTCTGGGGGCTGGGTGACGAACGCGGGGGATAAAGGAAGTAGGGAGGCATTCTTGGGGCGCGTCGTAGTAAAAGGAACAAGTTGGGGAGATATGGTTGGAACTGAATGCACATTTATATGGCCAGTTGGTGCCCAGTCGCGAGGCGGTTCAAAAGGCGGGTCGCGCCCCGTGGCCGTTGCAATGCGCGATGTGGGTGGCGTCGGCGGCGAATTTGTGCAGACTGGCCGGAGTCCTGCCCTACCTGCCTTCAAGCCCATTTCGAAGCCCGCTGTGGGCCTGTTGCGCGGGAATCCCGAAGCAAAGCCAAGACGACACGCGCCACGTGCTAGAGGATTGAACCTACGGAGAACGTGCGCGTCGAAGCAAGCATAAAGCAAAAGATGCCGCCCTGGACCAACGTTAAACCTAACCAGGCGGTTGATGGCTTCGCGTTTCGTGACGACGTGACCGGTGTCTGGCTCCCGGTGGCGGCAGGCGCGTTGAACTGTCGTGTGCTTCGTGATGCGACAGTCTGCCTTCGTGATGCGATGGTATGCTTGGCTCGGAGGCTACAGGACGCTGATCGGCTGATGGCCGATCAAAGAACCGTCCGAATGGGGTTGGCATGTAAAAGAAGCAACACCACCGCAAATCGGTCTGGCCTCTTCTACTAGCGACTCTTATCTTACTTTACTTGTATCTTAAGCAGATTTCATATGCATCTATTTGCCTACTTCCTAATTTGCATCTTTGTTCCACAGCTTCGTTCCATTAGCTCTGTCGCCTCAAGGCTGGTTTCCTCACATTTATTTCTGGACATCTCGGTTTAACTTCCGGGGGGCCTTTGATGGGCTGTGTGCTATGACGGGAATTCCATATTGAACAGACCTCATGCCCGTGAGCGGAGCCCTCACAAGGAAGACATGTCTGACGTTGCTTTGTCTATTATCATCCTACCTTCCAAGAGCGTCCCTCTGCCCTCCAATACAGTGCACAACATGGAGCAAGCAGCCTGCAAGACCTGTTATGTTGTGAAATCTTTCGACGACGTTGCTGGTTGGAAAGAAAGAGGTGTTGTGACCACGCGGGGCAGCCGGAGCGGCGTTCAGGAATAGGTCCGATTGCCACGGCGTGTCAAACGTGAAGGATTACTTGTCATTAAGTGAAGATGCCGAGCACGAAGGGATCGGCATCACCTAGCGTAACTGAGCTTTCTTTGTCTCTCGCCGTCACGGCGTCGCGTCAGTCGGTGCTGCCCGTTTCTTTTCACAAGCGGCTTTCCATCAGCGGTTCCAGACGGCATCCGCTTCCAGAAACTAGCCTTCTCGCTCTTCAAACAGCACACCAACATTTTTTTTTCCCACCCACCTCACCCTTTTATTCGGTTCGTTTCTTGGCCTTTCCTGACACCTGGAAATCATTCACATACTTGACAATATCTCTGTCGCCATGGCTCTGTAAACCGTTTTATGGTCCACCACTATTCTTACTGGCGATCTCGGACAACCTCTGAGGCAATTGTTTTATTCTTACTCGCACCTTGTTGTTATGCCAGCGGTGCTCCGCTGATATTGTATTTCTGGTTTGAAGACGGGCCGGTACTTTTGCTTTGTGAATGCGATATGTTACCTCACATCAAACCGAATAACTATACATTTACCCGACACCGGATGCTCCTTCTGCGACACTGTTGACCATACCTGTTACAGATTCTGTTAGTACCTACATCAAGACTTTTTCTTTTACATGTCGGAAGATCTTCTGTTTTCTCTCAGTCAGCTCTACATGATCTGGCATAAATAATACCAGTCGCTGTTATTTCATGATCTGTGTCATACACGGCGGAATCTCACCTAGACCAAGATTTTTCTGGTTTCTCTCAATCGATCCGGACAGTCCATTTAGTGCGAACGTAACACCAATATTCCAAGCCCAAAATCATGCTGGACCAAATCAACAGTCCTAATTAACGTTATTCCATGATCTTTGTGGTAAAATTCTCACCTAGACTGAAACAGAGTGCGCTGCACTCGCACCGTGTCACGACTCGAGATACTATTCTTGGAGGCTAATCGTAAATCAAGATACATACTCTTAATAGCGCTGTGACATGACGGCCCACCGGGCCACAAATCTGCGCAGGCGGAGACAGATGCCCAAAACGCTGTAGTTCGTGAACTAATTTTTTGATTACTTGCTCATAACTTACGTCCCATGTCAGGCGCATATCACAGCACTAGAGCAGCTGCACAAGAAGGAGGTGGAATGGCTGCAAGCAAAACATCTTCGCCAACTTGAAACGCTCCAGAAGGAGGTCGACGAACTTCGGGCAAGCTGCGAGGAGGAAGGGGAGCGACGAAAGTCATAATGCTGCTCGAGTTTCTGAGCTGCAGGGAGAAGTAGCGCATCTGCGCAGGTATTTAATGGTGTCCTTACTAGGCAACTTGTGAACGTTAGAGACGAAGTTTGTATCTACGTTTTCTACGAGGTCAGCAGTCAGAGTAAAACAACAATTTGAATTTGTGAGGATCAATAGTACACAAGACAATGGAGCATAAGCAGAGTCTATCTATTAAGTATCAAGTCCCGGACTCCCTCCGGAACCTGGAAACGGACGGAGTCAGTCAGGCTTAGGTAAGAAATTAAGCGCGCGCTTACAGTCCAGCCATGCGTGGCAGCCGCCCTCTTGAAGCCCACGAGCAATTCGCTGACGGGGTAGGGGCTGAAAAATTGGTCAGTAGGAAGTCTTGGACGACGGAGAACGAGATGAGAAGGACACTGACGTATTCCAATTGGATGCCAGTCTCGCCGGCCATTGGAGATCGCCAGCTTGATTTGCATGAGCACGGCGGATATGCTAGCAGCAGCGGAGTGAGATCCATGTCAAGGAGGAGGAATGGTGAAAGGGAGCGCACCTACAGCCGGGGAGCCAGCCGTCCGACATTAGCAAGTCCATGCAAATGGACCCTCCTGCAACGAAATGAGAAATGAGCTCGTAGATAGAAGCGAGGGGACACACCGCCCGTGATGTGACTGCTTCCGCCATGTATGAAGGGCAAGAAGCGAGGGGCGATGATTCTAAAGAACGGCGGCCCAATGAGATAGGTGGACGGGAATCTAATCTCGAATATCAACGAATTCACGTTCCTGGACGAAAAAGATTAGCATTGATGCCCCTTTCGACGACAAAAAGACAAGACACGTACTCCCTCTTCAAATCGGCAGCATCTCATCGAACTAGTGCATCTCCACAATCCACTGGAACAAGTTATCGCCTATAAACTCCTGTGGCATGTACCACCCGAGCTCCTTCAGACCGCCCGGGCTCGTCATAGCCTTATCCTGCTCCTTCAGCACCGTCTTGAGCTCCCGTTGCACGGCCGTGGTCGCCGACGGAGACAATTAGAACGGCGGCGGCATGAGGAGCTCGAACGTGCGCCGCACGTAGTCCGCATTGTGCTTCCAGTCGTCCTTCGGTGGGCCCTTCCCAGGCGCGCTGCTGCTGCCGCCTGCTGCGGAGTTCCTTCAGCGCCAACGAGACGGTCGCGATGAACGATGAGCCCTTGCCCTTCCCCTTCGACGGTAGTGGTGGGGGCATCGGCTCGTCGTCGCTGATGTCGATAACCTCTGCGGCGGCCGGCGCCTGCTTCCTCTCCTCGAAGATGAACGTGTCCGTCTTGTCGTACTCCTGCGCTGCTGCATGAGCTCGCAGATCTGATACCCCGGCTGCGGGACCTGCAGCGCCTTGCTCATCAGCGTGATCGTCTGCGCCGGGTCGAGCTTCACGAGCGGGACCACGCTCTTCTTCTTCCCCTTCGACGAGTCCATCGCCGGCGCTTCGAGGCCCTTGATGAGGAGGTGCCGGCTGCGTGCATAACGTTAGTCACAGGGTCCATCCCACGGAGGGAACGCTCGTTGCAACATACCACATAATCCACTCCGTGTCTTTGACCACAAAGTGCGGGTTCAAGCTCACAAACTGTTACGGGAGGTTGACGACCTCCGCGAGGGCGGCGCAGCTCGTCGGCCCATGCTTGCTCTTCTTCCAGCACGCGCGAACCGCCCGCAGCGTAGTGCGCCATCAACGTCTGCGCCTCCTTCGCAAGATAGACCCCTATCCATACCCATAAGCAAGGAGCACGTGTTTCCCGAGAGAAAAGATCTCACCATTGCCAAACGCACGCCCGCTGGTGACATTCTGATACCACAGCCCATGAGGGATAATCTGCATGCACCTATCAGCACATATCTATCGAAAAGTCCAGAGGGAAAGGCATACATACCGAGTGCCAGCAGCTCATATGGTCAGAATAACTAGTTAAACCCCTGGCCATGCCCACGGGCTCAATGCGTTATCTGTGGCAACTCTATATATGGAAACCCCACAGGATAACAGGTTAACTGTCGGCAATGTTGGCAGGCCTAATGTGTTATCTTGTGGACGTTGCCGTATACAAAAAAAGGATGCCCAAAGAGTGGATTGAACCTGAGACCTTTAGCTACCACAAGCGGCAGGAGCGGCAGAGGGCATTACCTTTACACCATGAGAGCTATAACAGGGTAGTTCTCTGTCTCAGCTAGGCTAAGCCTAGGCTTAGCCTACCTGGGGCTGCTTATACCCACCTCTAAGGCAGGGAAGCTGCCCTAAGTCTTTGAAAACAGTTTGTCATCATTTATGTTCAGGTTAGAGGGTAGGGTGGAGGTTAGTGCCTTGGTCCTAGGTATATTTATTTATTTTGGTGGGGTGTTAGGGTTGGTTAGGGTTTTGAAACACTCCAAAACACATAATAAATAGTGAAAAACTGTTTTCAAAGACTTAGGGCAGCTTCCCTGCCCTAGAGGTGGGTATAAGCAGCCCCAGGTAGGCTAAGCCTAGGCTTAGCCTAGCTGAGACAGAGAACTACCCTGTTATAGCTCTCATGGTGTAAAGGTAATGCTCTCTCCCGCTCCTGCCGCTTCTGGTAGCTAAAGGTCTTAGGTTCAATCCACTCTTTGGGCATCCTTTTTTTGTATACGGCAACGTCCACAAGATAACACATTAGGCCCGCCAACATTGCTGACAGTTAACCTGTTATCTTGTGGGGTTTCCATATATAGAGTTGCCACAAATAACGCATTGAGCCCGTGGGCACGGCCAAGGGTTTAATGAGTTATTCTGACCATATGAGCTGGTGCCAGCTCCGAAGCGCCGACCCGTGGAACGCCTACAGCACAGTTGGTCTACGCTGATCAGAAGGCGAGGGGAGGGGAGCACGCACGTATAAACTCGGGTACTTCTTCACATTCGCGTTCGTCATCGTCGAAAGCGAGAGTACGCACCGATGCCCTGGATACACTGCTTGTCCGACATCTCCTCGAGGTACACGGTGCACGAGGCGATGCCGCGGGGATGATGCTCCCGTTCTCCCTCTCCTTCAGGCGCGGCTTCGCCTTGCCCGGCTTCATCTTGCGCTCGGGGTGGTGTCTGTCCAGCGGCCAGTCATCCAAAGCGCAGCCAGAAAACGCACTTCATGTCGTCGACCTGCAGATAAAGGGGGTTGGTAAGCTAGTAAAGACAAAGAACGAGCCTCGTGGCACGGGAGGGATGGGAGGATGAGCGGAGGGTGGGAAGAAGAGCGCGAGCCTTGCGGCACTGCGAGAGGGAAGGCAAGGCAGCAGCACGGCAGGGTGGAAAGCGAGGCGAGAGGGAGGCAACGAAGAGAAAGACACAGATACTCACCGTCAAAAGACATCATACTTCGAGGAGGAACAACAAAGAACACGCCGGGGCACGAAGGGGATGAGCCCGGGTCGATACTCGGACGAGACGATCTCGAGCAAGTCGCGCTGCATCCGCCTTACAACTTTGTCCTTCTCGAGCTGCCCCCGAGGATGTGGAAGTCGTCGTCCGGGAAATACGTGTCGTCGTAGGAAAGCCGGCCAATCGATCCATACAGGATAAAAGCAAGGAAACGACGTTAAGTGAAGGTATGGCTGATGACGCGGTCACATGTCAACTTCTGATCGTCGCGTGATAAGCGCGCCGTGGTTGGAATCTTGACCCTTGATCGCGGCACAGGCGCGTATGGTACGGGTCCCGTACCGTATTGAGCCGTCCAGTAAACGGCTGTCACAGGTTCAATGCTCGTGTATTGGCCTCAATCAAAGCCAGTGAGTCTTCTTATATCTTGGAAATCCCCCTTTTCATTTCAGTTAACTTGGGAAACCACCTGCAAGTGACAACTCCCACTCCCAATGCTTTCGCAGGTGTTCACCCGTATTACGGGGTTCACTCGTCCCGTCACCCGTACCGTATTAAGTACTCGGCGGCAAGTGTCGTTACGGTACGGGTCCCGTACCGTCCACTTATAACCGTTCCGTAAACCCGTAAAGTACGGTTACAGTTTCAAGCCCTACCCAGAAACAGGCGATAACTAACAGAGGGCTCTAAAATGTCTGATCGAAGGAAGCTTCATCATTGCGCCGAGACGCAGCAGTGACTGCAGAAAGTGTCCAAGAGAGACGGTAAGAGGAAAATAAGAAGCAGTTTTTTTCACGGATTTTTTGAAGATAGGTAGAAACCCCAGATATTCCCGAGATAGGTTGCCGAGACTGAGGCATGTCCGATGGCCTGCAGTCTGCCGTCGGGCTCCGTCGGGCTTGGCCGGGGAGATGAAAAAAGCCGAATGAGGCCGGCTGCCGACTGCCGACTGCCGGCATTTTGCACGACATCTCTTCTCTCTTCTCCCATCTCCAGTCCTCTCCAGCCAACCATCCCCAGGCGACCCTTGGCTTTTTTTGGGGATTATTGTCAAAAAATCGTCTCTTTCTTCGTGGCGGAGAACAAGCGGGAAACTTCCTGAGACATCGCTTGCGGCCTGCGTGTATTACCACGGTGCCACCGCCCCTTAAGCGTACAAGTGCCTTTGAGTAGTTCGAGGCTTCAAAACCTCCCACGCCCACGGAGGCCGCTATACAATCGCTATACAACTCTCGAAGAAATCAACCAATTCGCCCCCAAGACTTTCGAAACTTGGACGGTGTCACTGCGGATCACCCTGTCGAATGCTAATCGTTGCTCCTCGTGCTGCGGCCAAATGTATAGGCTGGCAGCCGACTGTCAGAAAGAAAATGTCAGCAGCGGAGTGAGGCCTCGGTAACACGGCAAGACAACTTGAGCCTGCCTTTAAAACCTTGGACGCAGTTTGGCAATCCCTCGTAGCAAATAGATCTTCAGACATGACATCTTTCCCTTCTTTAGGTCTGTTTTGAGATTATTTTCCCCTCTACCAGATACTCACATGTCTCACACCCAGCTGCTACGCTCACCCAACTTTCAACCCGCGACGACCAGGCTATCGCCGATGACTCACAATATGGATACACCCCGCAAGAGGCCATAACGATTCTATTCCTTGTCCTTTACGGTATCAGCACCAGTTACGATTTTTATTCCCCTCTTTCGATTCCAATATTACTGATCATCCGTCGATTCCAATCCTCCATGTTGGACAAGCAACATATTTCCGTATGTGGTGGCTCTTCCCCACCGCGGTGCTTTGTGATCTCGGCGAGCTGATTGGGTGGAGCGGCCGACTATGGTCCTCTCTGGCACCAACCGCCGATACACCATTTACTATCCAGTTAGTTCCACCTTTATTTCTTGTTCGCTTGGATAAATAACGAGGGTCGATCAGAATCTCCACGACAATCATAGCTCCTACCCCCATTGCTAGCAGCAACCTTCATGATAATGTCCCGCATTGTCGAGCGGCTCGGCGCCTCGTATTCGCGGCTCACGCCCAAGTGGTGTATGTATTTCGCAATTGTTTGCTGATCAATTGGCTTATAATTCACTAGAAGACACCATTCTCTTTCTGCCCTGCGTGCGTCTTCTGTTCCAATGTTCCACAACCAGGACTCACTGATATACAGGATATAATTTCCCTTGTGGTACAAGGTGTGGGCGGCGGAATGGCATCGACCGCTACCGACCTCGATGGCGCCAATGTGGTGTGTTACCTATATTACCACTTCGACTTCTGTATCCTTGAGATTCATCTCACACACAGGGCGCAAACGTCATGCTCGGCGGCATTGCTTTCCAATTCGGTATGTACACAAATTGCAATCAAACTCTAAAATCGTTTTAACCGACTTGCATCCCGGCGGTCATCGTTGTATTTACATTATTTGCGTTGGATTTCATACAGCGCTACATCCGCGACAGACCCGTCCGCGCTGAGGAATTCCCACGTGGGTTTCTCACCCCTCGCTTGAAAACCATGCTCGGGGCGCTCGCCTTCTCCACCACTGTACTCGTCATCCGGTATGCATCCCCCCTCAGCCATCCAAACTCGACCTCAATTTTGACTGAACCTCTCCTCTCTACTCCAGCTCTATCTATCGACTCATCGAGCTCTCCGGAGGATGGACAGGGCGCATCATCCGCACAGAGGTGTATTTCAACGTGTTGGGTACTTAAGCCCCGTTCCTTCTTGATTAATTCGCACTGACATCTGTTCTTTACCTACCAGACGGCGGTATGGTGACACTGGCGATCTTCACGCTCAACTTTGTGCATCCCGGGATCTTCCTGCGGCCGTCGAAGACAGGAGGCTCCGAATCAGAATTCAAGCTGTAGAGTAGGAGGTACTGGTCTGAATGATCCCTTCGTCACCGTCCAAGACGAACTCGCAACATGTTTCCGTTCTGTATGCTCCTGGTGACCGCTGAGGTTATATAAATGCATTTTTGTTTTGTGGGCCACATCTTTTGCACGCACACAATCCTCCTCAAGCTGCAGCTGTATCATCATTGTCCGAATTTGTGACTGCACATTGTGGGCTTTCGAACTTCGCCATGCGCCTCATGGTGGTTAGATCTGGGCTCTAAAACTGGCCTTGAGAGCTTGAGACCTCACGAATCGCCGTTTCCTCGCAAAATACAGGTGACGATTACAAGACTCCTCAGATGTCCCATGTTAACGTTCGCGATGTGGGGTGTACATGCATACATACACGAACCAAATACTACTGTCTCATCCTCTTGAACTTTTTCGAAATACTTCCAAGCACATCTTTCTCCAGCGAGTAGCGAAACCCCCTATTGAATTTCCCTTTCGGATAAACTCGATCCAAAAGTTTCCCCCTCGGATAAAATCTCTCCAATCCAGTTTCCCTTGCGGTAATGAATTTCCGGCCCTTTGTGCCCGTCACGATGAGATAATGGCCTCGTTGGCACCAGTGGTTCGCTCTGAAATTCAAGATGCAGATGTCCTGCAACAATGGGCTATCGCCCAACAGCAGGAGCGCAGTCTTCAGCATTGTGCCCTCGGTGGCACTGTAGACTTTGTCGATCTGGAAGCTGCGCAGCTGCGACAAATATCTAAATTGAGTGGAGAGCTCCTTGATCTCCTTCTGGCATGGGCATTATTCTCGGGTCATTCCCAAGATGAAATCACACGCACTGAAGTAAATTTGGTAGTGTAGAATTTGACATGCAAACTGGTCAGGTCTGGACATGCCAATACGATCTCGTGGGTGGCGGTAGATGCATCGATATCGGAGAACTCGACGGTGAGTTCCCTCAGGGATGGAAGATTGCAAAGCACAGCGACTATGGGCGCCAGATACGTCTCCGTTATGACGGTGGTCAACACGAGGGTCTTGAGTGTTGCCGGATTCGGCAGCTCGGCTGCGTGCTGCACCAAACCTTCAAAAGAAGTCAATTGACAGGACGGATTGGGTTCGAGACATGACGGGATCTCGCGAGAAAACACCGTCGTCGGCAATATGGCGTACGCCGCAAGCATAAGTTCGGTGATGGAAGAATGCATCGACAGGAATCTCGTCAAGGTGGTGACTGGCGGCCAAAACAGTATGGGGGTCGCGTCGATGATCTCTATGTCGAGATGCAATGTCCGCAATTTGGGCCAGACACCAGTTACCAGCCTGTCGAGTTCAGGTTCGTGAATCCAGAGATTAGGCATGGATCGGAGTCGGATTGACAGTGAGTCAAGATTGGGGCATCGTCGCAGAAGCATATCACCCAGTTCAACCGGAATATCCTGCATGGGTGAAGGGCCTTCATTGAAATGTAAGCGCACATCAGTGGGAGTGAGTTGTGTCGTTACCCCGGGTCTTCTCATCGTAAGCCACCCACAGCGTGAATCCTGTGAGGTCGTCGAACTTGAATAACTTGGGGAGAGAGGCCGTTATTTATTGACGATTTTCAAGATTCAAATCGTCCAAGTACCTCGCTGGCAGGATCAAAGGTGATCGCTTTCGCTAAACAGTGTAAATTCTTGAGTTTCGGGCAGCTGTATGCCAATATCTCAGTAATTGCAGGACGGCGGATTAAATTGGGTTACACACGTATCTCGGAGTGCTCGCAGTAGAGGATCGGGAGGTAGTTGCTTGCCACACCACGTGAAGGTCTGGAGGTTCAAGAATCCCGCAGAAGCCTTCTCGATCGACCTCGCAATGCGATCAATATCCGGCTCTTCTTGCCAATGTTCCGGACGTAGTGCTTCATATAGGTGATCGACTGACAAGCGACGAATGTGCACACTCAACTCCGGGCGCGTCGTAAACATCTCGAGTGCCCCGAACCACGCGCCGCCGAACAAAAATACGGATTTGTACATTTCGGGGAGAAGGATGATTCGCAGCTGTGACGACTAGCCATATTATCTTGAGAAACTGCGCATGGAGTCATGAGGCGAGAGCGTACGGTGAGGCTGAAGTTCAGGACGTCGGTTGCCCAAGTGAGATGACTCGCTATTTCGACCAAGAGCTCCGCTGGCAGCCTGAGGGAGTTTCTGAGTCGCCGCCGAGTGGCTGCTTCCTTGCTGTAGAATCTTGAAGGCAAGAGCTTCATTGGTCGCCAGTACGCTCAGGACTCGGAGGTCAGGAGGGCACAGGGTAAGGAGCGAGGTCATATCCGAAGACGGCCGTGGGCGTGAGAGCCGGATAGTAATCTCGAAGGAAATAGCCATGATCAACACGCGGAGACAACGCGGAGAAGACGTGGGCGTCAGATACTGTAGTCACAGTAAGTAGATGCAGCAACAAGCGCTCGAAATGGCTACTTCCGGGATACGGTCCGATGAGTCCGATACCCCTATGTTCCTTTGAGCCGTCGCCATGCATGCAGAACGAATGCGCTTCCAAGGGGCATGAGTCACTTCTTGTATTGGTTTCAAGCCTTTGGCATACTACATGTATCAGCTTCGCGTGTCAGTTCTTAAAATATTCTTTCACATGTTTGGCAGTTGAACGCACACGGAGTTAGTCTCTTATAAACAGACGCTATAACATTACTTACCTCGTACCTCGGTTGTTATAACACGGAGTCGAACGCCAGGGTTTTAATCATCAAAGACGAAATGTACATCACGTAGATATAGTACATACTGATCCCATACCCCTTTACATCTCAGGGCACCCAGAAATTCTTTCATGCTTCACGCACCAAACGCAACTCCAGTGTAGGCACCGGCCGCCAGTTCAAAGTCCGGGATCTGGACGCTTCCCCCGAGCGAGGTTGCAGCGAAGTTGAAGATGGCGAACCTGTCGGGTGCAACTGTCAGTCCGACTTCTCTCCAATGATACTCCAGTAAATGTAGAAGCTGCAGGCCTTACCGCTGGCCCTCAAAGTACTGGAAGTTTGTATCCGTGGAAAAGCTCGGACCAAGCTGCTTGAATGACCTCCCGTCTGTCGAGTACCAAAACGTCGCCGAGTCAACCGCCGGCGTCGAGTCCGAGATAACGCGGAGCCAGATGGTACTGCCAGTCACAGCCGCGCTGGCCGCCGTGGCGCCCGTGTTCGTGGTAACCCAGGAGAAGTTCATCGTGATGTTGTTTACCATGTTCACCGTGAATGTATTGCCAGTGCGCCAGACACCGATGTACGCGCTGACATCTCGGAAGAGACCAAGCCCGGCGCGGTCCCCCGCCTTCATGGCGCTGAAGTTCATCTTGATCGTCGCAGTGGAGATGGGGCCGAGCTGGCGGCGCGTGAGGGTGTTGCGGGCGGCGTACCAGTCATTTGTGAGCTGCAAGTGTTGACGGTGATTGTTTCGTGGTCAGAATCTAAACGATTCCGGGGCACTGGGGGATAGGGCGTACCGTGGCCGTCCGCAGCGTAAGACCGTTGTTGACAGTGAAGTTCGTAGTGTCGGGATCGTGGTTCCTGCCAATCATGAGCATGGTTGACAGCGCCAGTAAAATAAGTAGCATTAACTCACCACTCCCATTGAACCCCAAGAGAGTTTCCCGCAAATGTATCGACACCGGTCAAATTGTTAGTGAGTGGGTGCGGCGTCAGCGTGTTCGGGTACGACGCGGCAAGCTGGCCGTTGCTCGAGAGCTATATAACATTGGTTAGACGGTCAACTTACTCTTACTTGCAGGATTCACCGTTGGAATAGGCCAACCATCGCTGGACCTGACCGAGAAGAATCAGACTTGAGTAAGAGAGCTTTTTGGACGCATGAATCAGCGCGTACCATGTGATGGGGAGTAGAACAGGAATGCTAAACAAGTCAAGGGAAGGTAGGAAAAATATCAGCGCATGCGCAATGAACGACCGTGTTCGTGTACTGACCGCCCGTTCGGGTAGGACCACGAGAATCCCATCCAGTAGTAATCCCCATTTTGAGTTTGAACCAGTGCACCCTGGCCGATTGAACCGACCAACGGGGGGAGCGGGGTGACTCCGTTCAGGAAGACCTTCAACACCCAGGAGGTGCTGAAGATGCTGCTGGCACGAAAGACATACTCGCCGCCGGAGTCCTGCAAGGTCGTATCAGCTCGCTGTTCAACTCAAATTGAGTGATAAGAGAGACATACCGGGAACGAGGTGAAGATGTAGTATGTCCCGTTGATCTTGTACGGACGCGTGCCCTCCATCGAAGCTCAACAACCATGGCGTGTTAGCCAACCCGAATGCGAAAGAAAGACTGACTTGCACTCACTCATGTTGGACGGAAGGTTAATCACTACTTGAGTCTTTACGGGTGTCGTCATGTCGGCGGACATTTGTGCGATTCTGGCGACCCGGAGTACAGAATGAATTTAGGAGAAATGATGGATGGAGCGACTCACCCGAAGGTGTTCTGGCCGAGATCTTTGAACGAGACGTATACAGTACCATCGTCGTCTATGAACGCGCCGGAATCGTAATAACACTGGCATGGGGGTTCAAAGGTGCATCCGGAGTCCCGCAAGCTGAAGAATTATGCATACCTGGTTGATGACTGAGATTTGAGTCCAAGCACTGGTAGGGTCGGGGCCAGACGAAGAGAAGATGTGTGTCTGGAAGAAGCTGAAAAATTATAGCGAGGTCAGGGGGTGATATAACAACAAGCGCCTGCGACGATGGAATGAGACTCACTTTGTGCACCCTCCCCAGAACCACTTGTTCTGCGCCGGCACGAAAATCAGCCATGACGCCCAAACGCCTGTGATGTACGCGTTCTGGCCCGGCGGAAGAGTGTATCCCGTGCCGAACTGTGCAAGCTGAGGGACGCTGTGCCCGATGTATTGCCAGTTCACGAGGTCGAAGGAGCGGAGGATGGGAGCGCCCGGACTGAAGTGCATCGTGGATGTGCTGAGGTAGTAAGTGTCATTGATGCGGCGGAGATCGACGTCAGCCTATGAGCATAGTTAGGGAACAGTGCACGAAAAGTACTAAGAGCTCACTAAGTCCTGATAAAGCGGTGGGTTGCTGAACGCGGATACCGAAGAAAATAGCGCCAAGGCATTCACTATCACGGAGAGTAGTCTCATATTGAGTAGGCTCTATCGGGACATTGGGCTCAGACTGTATTTATACCTAGAAAATACGAACGAACATTTGGAACTTGCGTCGAGTCGAAGGTGGTATGACTTACTCTTCGGAGTCATGGGTATCAGCCGTCGGCGGCCGAGGGAAAAGAACCCGGAGAATTGGAAGCTGCGCAGGCTTCGCGGACTTAAGCCAAAAGGACGCGGGCACTGAGCGTTTGAGCTAGGAGTGGGCGGCAAAAATTCGGGTGCTGGTGCGGCGAATGTTACTGTCCAGCTGACTGAATATCCAGTTGACGAAGGCTTTGCGGCAAAACCTTCCGAACAACTTCAGAAGGAAGTCAACTGGTCACTCGACGTTTCTCAGGCTTTAAATCGTGCAACTGATTATATCGTTCGTTGTCGCACACCGTAGTCGCCTACTTCAAGCTTGACTTCTCTGCACTCGCGCCTATGGCCATTTTACTGATAATCTTGAACAATATTCTGCGCAGTACGGCTTTTCGCCTTGGCAGAGCTTCTCGGTCATTTCTTTCAGTCCAGTCGATGCCTTTTCGGAGAAATTCGAGGTGAGCACCCCGACCTCGAGTTCTTGGATGATCGGATAACTATGAGGGGTGGTTTCAGCATGCGGATGGAGAAATACGAAGATGACGCGACGTACACGGAGGTGAAGGAGGAAAACACTTCTTCGAGGATGTTTCCCTCGGAGAGACGCGATGAGATGGATGCTAGAGCGAGGGTTCGGAGTTCCTCCAATCCAAGCTATAGGAATGCTCGACATCACGTCCATTTCTCAAACAATTTTGGCATGGACTTGCCTTATCAGCCAGTCGATACATCGACTTCGGCGAACACAGTGGACCAGTGGCGGTAATTTCTTTTGGCCCTTCGGATTTGAGAGGTCGAAAAATGACCCGGCGGGTGTATAGGTAGTATAGAAGCGCCTTCCAGCTGTTTGCATTGGCGTCGGTGTGGCAAGAGACGAATCAACTGCTGACGTACGTTTTGAAGGCCGTGTCCTTGAGCACGATGACCCGCCCCATCCGCGCACCCTGCGCAGTACGCGGGGACGAAGCTTTATTACATGCCTCCCCACTGGCGGGTTTGCTCTTTCCACTCGAAGGAGACGCTTTCGGGGGAGGTGCAGGCTCCTCTTCATCTTCCGAGTCCAAGTCGCTGTCCGACTCGTAGCCATAATCTTCAAAAGAGTGATCCTCAGCCTCGTGAGAATCGAGGTCTACGACGACCTCGGATTCAGAAAATCCGCGTCCGCTCAAAACTGAACTCGCAAGATACGTTAGTTCGGGCGAAATAATAGAACGTATTACGCGGATAAGCACTCACATGCGTCGAGATCGTCAGAAAAGCCTTGCAGGAGGGCGCTTTTGGCAAACAGGGGGAGAGGGTGGGTGACGCATTGCAAGCCCCTGCGACTGAAGGCGTAAAATTTGACGTCTACAAGTTCATTTCCCTCTAGAGTTTCTTCCAAGGCTTGTTCCATCTGCGGTTCCAGAGGATGAGGGAGCGTCAGCCCCAGGGTGGCTGGGAATGCAAACATGATAGAGATGACTGGTGCCGGTGCAGTGCTCGCGTAGACATATGACCCGAGAGACGGCGTATCGGATCCAGATCGGGGAAGAGTCAACGTAACGGGTGCAGGAGCCTGCTGAGGTGAGATGAGATTTTCCACCTGAGTGGTGAGGGTGATAGCGCCATAAGCCGCCACTCTGATCAAGTGCGGGTCAAAGAAAAACTGCAGCTGAAAGGATTCTATCGTATTTCCCGTGTCATCCACGACCACTGCAGGCGCCGATTGCAGGTCCACTCGGAAGGAAAAACGCCACCCAAAACCGCAGATAGCCGTATATTGGACACCAGCGCCGACAGAGGTGGGTCGCTGCACAGTATCTGTGGAGGCCTCGAGAGAAAGAATGAAGATTGACTTGACGCCGGTGGGTGTCCACTCTTCTGTGACTTTCTGCATGGTGGCAGCGGAGAAGAACTTGTTGTTATTTTGGTTCTGATCGCATCTCCTTTGAGACTGCAGCGTTCGTCGGAGTCAAGTCGAGCGAACAACGCATCGTGTTACAGAAAGTAGAGTTAAATAGGAATACAAATGATACACTTCGATTTCCGCATATATTTTACACGTCCTTCACCCCAATTCCACGTCTCTCCAGGTCCGAACCACGTCATCGGTCACTCAAGAATCCCGCGTTTATTAGCAAGAGGCATGAAGACCTTCGTCTCCGGAATACACTCCGGAGTAGGATCATCAACGTCCACAATGCGCTTCAAGATGAACCGCCGCAGCGAGCAGAATCGCGCATCCGTCAACGCGTGGTCGATACCGCCCCAATGTATCACCGTCCGCCGGTCCTCGTTGATCAAAACGAAGCTGATTGTGTTCCAGTTGTACAGCGGCAGGACCGACAGGATGTTGAGGATCGGGGACGGCTCCAAGAGGAAGACCTGGAGATCCCGGAGCTTTGTGGTGTATGTGACGAATCGGCCGATGGTTGGAACTTCGGATATCAGTATACCATAAATAACGCTGGAGAGAGAACGGACAGACCTGCACGAGGCGCTTCGAGGAACGAGAGAGTCAGGGACTCTATTTGGGCGCCAACGCGCTGGATGAACTCCTCGATGGGATCCAATCCCGCTCTCAAGGTCAGCGACCTGAGATTGGGAAGGACGTGCTGGGAGAGGAGGGAGGAAGTGAGGAGCTGAACGCCTTGGTACGTGCGTATCTCCAGGGTGTGCATCTGCAGCGGCCGTAGATGTGGGGCTGCCCCTCTCCGCGCGAACTCGGGGTCCGGAATAATATACGAATACGACCCATGCACCGTGACGCATTCCACAGATGGAATGCATCCAATTATATCGATTATCGCCCCAGCCGGTATGCCAACGAGTGGGTGACTCGGGAGCCTGAAGTCGAAACGGGACAATGAAGTAGCGTTGGAAGCCAGGAGCGGAAGATGGGTCTGGAGTGTCCTGTAGAACTGCGTATTGTCCTCTAGATTCCGCGACATCTCGGAGATCCAGATTTCGATCCCAGTGAGGTTCGGGCAGCCGTGGATTCGGTCGAGGAGCGCCCCATCAAGAGGTCTGCCCACAAAGCGCAATTTCAACTGCTGAATGAAGAAGAGCATTGGAAGTGAGTTGCAGTCGATAATTTCGATGAAAGACGCCAAATTATCTGCATCCAGCGTGACCCGGGAAAAGAGGTGGAACCGACTGCGGGGTAACCATCTCTTGCACACCAGACCGCAGACCTTCATGGCGTCTGTACCGTCCCGATCTATGAGCGCCCAGGAGTCAATCACATCGTCGACAAGCTCTTGGGCGAAGTGTCGCATGAATCTGACAGAAGTCGGCGTCGGGGACAAGCTCGGAGTGAGTAAGTGAGGTTTCGTGGCGTTATTTGTTCGGATTTGCATGATGATGGCTACCAGATATACCCATTGGGACGGGGCTGATTTTACATGTCCAGGCAGCGACATCCTTGTGGGCATTCGTTATTCCTGTTTGAATCGGTATGCCCTGGTCGCCGTATACTGACGCTCCGACTTTAAATTGCACGCCGATACTCTGCGCCAAGCGATGGCTGTATGTGTCAGGTGCAGAGTCGCATGCGCGGTACGCATTGCTCTTGCTAAATCGAAACCAGTTCGGTGCCATTCTCCTTTTAACGTTGAGATTAGGTTGGTCTCCTTGTTTTTACTTTCATTGAGACCTGATTCGAAGATCAGTTAAACCCCTCACTTCGACTTGACCAGTCTCCATCGTTGTCTCGTCGAACGTCCACTTTTCCTCAAACCTAACCCCCCAACTCAACTTCAGCTGGATCTTCAGCTCCAATCAGGTACGTCTCCTTGGATTGTGTACTTACTTGTTCGTACCGTAGCCTTGAATCTTATTTAACTGACCTTTTCGTTTCCTCCGTCTCTCGAGTGAGTTTTAATTTCCATCTCATGCATATTTTGACTGACTTGCTTGGGGGGCCCAGCCTTCAGCAGTTCCAGGGGAATCTCATGCAGCCTAACCAGCCGTTTCAGCAGAACCCGGAGAATCAGCAGGGGCGGCACTTCTCTCCGATCCTGCCGCTCGAAAACTTAAGGGCCGTTTCGACACCATGTACAAGAATTTTTGCACGCAGCGCAGCCTCGTGCACAACCCGCGGATGATGTCTATCGAGACGCAACCGCTGGACTTGTACGACCTGTACACGCAAGTCATGCTCCAAGGTGGAGCGGCGAACGTGAGAACTCGTCTTTGAATAATTTTTTGGTTTCGTCACCAGCACACGTTTAACGAACAATTTTTATAGGTCGTGTCGAGGGACTTGTGGTCCGTGATTGGCGGACGGATGGGTTTTGTTCAGTTCCCTCAATGCCTCCGATACGGAGCCCGCAAAGTCGGGTCCCGGGTTGCCCAGCATCTCGCCCACGCCTACAAGGAGTACCTCGCGGTGTTTGAGAACGTCTACGTCTCGACGATAATGGACTCGCTCTGGAAGAACCACGCGCTGGCGGCTGCACAGCGGCCAATGGCGATGGGTGGTTTCGGTGGAAATCACGGGCTGGGGGGGCGTTCAGGCGGCATCGCGGACCCGTCGCAGATGCAGCTCGCCATAGCGTACGCGAACATTCCGCTCCCTGAGCTGCGCCGCCGGGGAATCCCCGAGCAGCTTATCCAGTTCATCGAGGCGAACCGCTCGGCGCTGCTACAGGCTTTGGTCTTCCGCAACCAGCTCATACAGCGCCCTCATACAGGACTCTTCGAGGGGACCCATGCAGGGCGGCCAGCCGCCGTTTGGTGGGCCATCGGGGCATGCGCCGAAGATGAACAACGGGATGATCCTGCCTGGCAGCCCTTCGGCAACATGCCGCATCCGGGGACGCACAACCCGATGGACAGCCAGCAGCCGCAGCAGCCGCAACAACCTGGCATCGCGCGACCCAGTCGGGAGCATCTCCAAGCTGCCATGGCGCACATCACGAAACTCGAGAGCGACTACTGCCCTGAGAGTACGTTTCATATCCTATTATCATCATTCAGTGGACGCTGAGAGAATGACAGGGATGCTGGCGAATGCGCCTGCAATAGACGTCCCCGCGGAGCAGCGCATGGAGTACAACACCGTTCTTGAGCAGCTTCACAGAGCGTGCATTGATTTGGACCACAAATTGCCGATGCTCTTTGTCGTTCTCAAGAAGGAGGAGGTCGTGCGGAGGCTGGTCATCATTGTCAGTTTGTTATGTCGGGAAATTTACTGTATTGGTTCTAACGCCTTTTTAGATCCAAACTGCTATTCAACAGCGTGCAATGATCTCTTCTGGCAGCACTCGCTTCCTCGTTACTCTCGAGACGCTGCGTACCATGCTCCAGCTGGTGCAGCATATGAACGAGAGCTTTGCGACCATTCTGGCGGGTTTGGTGGGTAAGGGGCCGATGCCGCCTGGTGGTCCTATGGGAGGAATGCCGCCGCGTCCGTCACTAAACCACCCTCTTCCTCCTCCGCAGATTAACCAGCTCAACCAGCCACCTCCAATATCGCCGCAACCCACCAATTCCCTCCCCCCTCAACAACAGCCGCCCAATCGCCCAGGTATCAGTCTCCAACCTCCCCTGAATCGGGTGAAGCGGCCGGGTACCGCCAGTTCCCCGAACGCTCCCAGCCCCACGCCCCCTCCGATTGCTTCTGAGTCTACGGCGGTGAATAATGCCCCGACCCCAAGGGACATGTCGTCACCACAGGCGCCAAAGTCCCCTAAAGGCAAGCCAAAGCCGAAGCCCCCTCAGAAGAGAAAGCCGTCTATCAAGGCTGCTGCTGCTCCTCCACCCCTCTCACCGCCTGAACCGGCAACGGCTCCTTCACCGGCGGGCAGCAACAAGCGCGCGCGTGAGGATGAGGCCACACCGCCGCAGCACAACATGCAGCGTTCGACGTCTTCTAACGCCCCCGGGTCTAGTGCGGCGAACGAGTCGTCGCCGTCTAAGCGCCAGAAGACCGAGTGGGATGGCCGTCGAATGAGGCGAGCAAGAAGCGAGAGCAGCGGGTTGCGAACGTCAAGACGGAGGAAGACGGGACGGCGTTCCTTGAGCAGATGACGGAGCTGCTCAAGATGGCGACCGGAAACGCCGGACAGGACACGCTCACGTCCAACTTTTCGGAAACCTTGGACACGATTTTCGAGGGCTTTGGAGCGTCGACCGAGGACAGTGCAGGCGGTAGCATGTCGCTGGGCATGGGTGGTACGCTCGACGAGGACGATGCGGGCTCCATGGCGGCGACTCCTCATCGACCAATTCGAGCCCCGGGTCGAGCAATTCGGAGGTCAATGCCGCGTACCGGGCGCTGACATCGTCCGATGTAAGATCGGAGGATTTTACAGATCATCTCCGGCTAGGGGTGTGGAGGGAGGTGGACGGCGGCGAATATGCGTATTTTCCATCTGGTCAGTGGAAATGGGACAGTCCGATGCAATCTCTGGATTAACCGTGGGCCATCTTCAACTCATAGTATTTTCTATGGTGGGATTTTATCGCCTTTTATCTTTTAGCATCTCTCCGCGTAATTTCCCCGTCGGGTTTTTTTCTCTCTGGAGTCCCACCTGCACTTTTGGCTATAATCTCTTTCACCTAGCTGCTCTCTGCATTCATATCTGTTGTTTTGCCTCCTAATCCATTTTCTTGCAGACTCGCAGACGAATAAATATATTATGGTGGGGAGTTATATTGGATTTTTGTTATTGCTATAAATGTGTCGGTATTATTATTCTAGAATTATGCTTTGGGTGGACCTCCGAACGAATTTAATTATACCCACGATTCCGGCCTATATAATCGAAAGGTACAAGGCAAGGTGCCCAGCACTCGGAGCATTTACACGCCGAGTAGGCGTTATCTCCCCCTTTCTTCGCCGACTAGAGCCGTCTGTCTCATGCTGAGAAAACGAAAGTGTCCGAGTTGCTGATTAGTTCAAACCTGAGTTTTGGGTGGGAAATAAGTCGGGGTTCGACTCGAATCGTCCCCGCTGGGCTGAATTGCAAGGCATTTTTTTTGATCTGGTGGGTATGCCAATGAGCCAAAGAGAGTCAACTAGGAAGCGCCGACTGCGTCCGCGACGACCTTGCTTGAAGGATCAACTTCAAAAAATAACACTTCAAAGAGGTGTAGTATTTCGAGATTTTGAGGACACGTGAATTTGATAACTTTGAAGCAGCTCCGCTCAAGCTCCGCTTTGAAACATAACCTCTCGGGAGAAAGCGGATGACGGGAAACGCCGGGTTGCACGAAAGTGGTGCCATTACGAGGGTGGAGAGACCTTGCAAGCAAGGTAACTCATTGCGCGCAACATCCTGATTTGATGGAGACTTTAGTGATGTTGCGGGCCCGGCCTGGCCTGAAGCCCCGGGCTTGGGCTGAGCAGGCTCGGGCTTGAGATTCCCCAGGCCCAAGCCCAAGCCCTTGAGCAGGGCTTCAGGCCCGGGGCCTTGGGCTTGGGCCCGGGCTTAGCATAGGGAAGTTCTCGTTTCAATGTTCTGACAAACAAGAGGACAGTACAAAGGAAAGCTACATTTCAAAATAAAAGAGAATGGCATTAAGATCCACCGGTAATGGGTAACTCATAATTATCAGGATCATCATTAACAAAAATATCCCAACTCCCACCGTTCTCGGCCGACTGTCCATCGTCCTCGACATGGACTTCTGTTTCAACCTCCTGGTGTTCGTCATTATCCACCAGAGGCTTTGGTACGCGGAACAACAACTCGCGACGGATAAGGCACTTCAGGAACTGTAGGGCCTCAACAATATCACTTTCAACCGATTACGATGTTTACTAATAGTGATTCCGGCAGAGGGAAAGGCGCGCTCTGAGGACACCGAGGACACCATGATTGCAAGGTAGTCGCAGGCCAGAGATCCCCAGACAGGATAGCGATCGTAATTGAGCTGTAAATAATGACTGTTAGACCGGTAGGTTGTATGTGCAATTCATGCTTACCCCCCACCACTCAATCGTGGACATTCACTCTGGGACGGATTCTCGCGCCGCCATATAGCCCTTGTATTCATCAAGACAGGGTCGCAAGGGGTCGATGTGCGTGGCCGCAAGATCAGACATGGTTTCGTCCTCGTCCAGAGGTGTAACAGCTGTCTGGGCAGTGACAGAGTGAATCTCGAGGTAGCGCTCTTTGAACTATAACAAGTTCAGTGGATAGCAAGGACATTTTCCATTAAAAATTTACTGTCTCCTCCATGTTTTTGCTCACTTCGAAGTGCCTCAGGCCAGTGCTTCTCAAAGTAAGAAAACTTTTCACGGGGATCAAGAACTGTCCGAGATTAGATTGCGGCTTTCAGGACAACAAAATGGAATCATACCCATTGCAAACATGTAAGAGTTGGAGTTCGACGACTTCTGATAATATTTGTCGACCTTCTGCAGTGCCTCGTCTATGGCATCGTGGAATACGGAATATTTGGGCTTCGTTGATTTTACTGTCCACTCCGCATGCAGCTTCTTGAGCGCGGGGATGGTCCTTCTCCTCACGGGCTATTTCAAAGACAAAGGTGTCCACAAATTGAGTCAAGTGCTGATTTTGTTACGGCAGCCAATGTAAAATGAAGAGGGTTAGGTTAGCAGTCATTGATCCGCTAAATTACGACCACGAAGCCCGGGCTTGGCGGGCCGGCCTGGGCTTCAACTTGGTCAAGCCCAAGCCCTGAGCCCGCTGAGGCCCTGTGTCGGGCCCGGCCCGGCCTGCTAGGCCCAGGGCTCGGCCTGGCGGGCCTAGGGCTTGAGGCCGGGCCCGCAACATCACTAGATGGAGTCGGGAACGTCACTTTTTCACTCAACGATAAATTCGCGATGGTGATCATCATATCAGATCAAAGATAATGGATCTGGACCCGCCCAGACCGGCAACTATCTTGAACCCGAAACACAATCACCAGCTTCCGGGAACCGGGTCATCTTCATTCCTCCCTGCCCTCATCCTCACCGGCCTGCTTCACCCATGGCCTTCGCCGCGCGCGCCCACCACCTCCTCCCATACGTCAACTTCCTCGTCGCCACCACCGCCCTCGCCTTCCAGACGACCGTCCTCTACCCCTGGCACGTCCAGCTCGATACTGCCTTCCACACGCTCAAAGGAGAGCAGGCGGAAATATTGAAGGGATACCATGATGCGAAATTGCGGAGGTTCGCTCAGCTTGAGGCGCGGATGGAGGGGCTAGAGAGGAGGATGCAGGTGAGTTGGATCAACATTCTGAATCTTGGTTTTGAATTGAATTTGGAAGGCTCTCGATAGAGTGACGCCATGATGGCTGGGGTCCATCTGGCATCAACAATCACTAGGACTTTTTTATCTACCGGCACAGGGCGACAGATTCAGCTGCCTATACACACAAGAATAGGTCCACGCATCTTGACACACAGAGATGAATAGATCAAGACTAGATTTAGAGCATGCCGGTTAGACGCATGGTATCCCTGCACAATTCACAATTTAATCTACGGTCATCCATCCCGCTCGAATAAATCTTGATCTTGCGTAGTGGCCGACTTCTTCCGCAAACCTGAACGAGGAAAAATCACTGGGCGCTGCTACGGGAATTGGTTCAAACTACTACAAGATTGAGGCAGGCCGAGCCACCTCGATAGAAAAAACAAGATGCGCCGCCGCTTCGCTCCGGCAAGCGGACGGGAAAGAAAGAAATTTGATTGCGCCTATGAAATACAACATTGTATGGATTGACAATGAAACAGAGACTTAAGTTACTTGAGCCTGAAGAGTGTTCGATCAACCAAACCTTGAATTGAGGGAAACCGGCAAAGGGGAGTGTTAAGAGGGAAGATTCAAACCTCGGATGTTTTCTTGTGTGCCGGGGCAAATTTAACGAAGTTGGGTCCCGAACGGTAGTACAAAACTGGGAAGCAACTGACGGCTGAAATAAATGGAAGAAGGAAGACATAGGTGTGAGGGCGAAGGTGGGTGGAAAGCAGCCGCAACGCGAGCGATTTCCGAACACCGAAGGTCTTGAGATTGATCCCTAACAGTACATCGAGATGTTCAACACACCTGGTGAGGTTGAGAAAAATTCAAACAAAATGTCACAATGGGAATTTGAATGTGCTTAACCAAAAACAAAGCAATTGGACTGCACCTGTGGAGCGGAAGGAATAGATTCCAGTGTTAAAGAGTATTGAGAATATTTTGTTTGTTCTTGAGACTCATACCGAGCTGACGATTAAAACAACACAGTCGCCAGCAGCAACCCATCTAGATCTTGCAGCGGGACGATGCGAATGAGAGACTGTTGAGTCCAAGGGGAAATAGCAAGCTCTATTATTGAACTGATAGTGCAGATGAGATAACCCAGAACATTGCCAGCGAGGAGAATGTCAAATCGGACGGGGAACAAAGAAGGCAGTGGCAGAGGGAGGGATTGGTCTTTTATCTATGCCACGGAGATTCGGCCGCAGTGAGAAGGATTGCGGCGCAGTGCAAGAGATGACCACGGCACTGTGGGAACTGTGCTGCGAGACACACGCATATGGTCAGCTGAGGCATTATAATTAAATGCTATGGGAATAGACCTGGTACGCAAATGGGACAGGACGGCAGGACTTGTAGAACGAGAGGAGAGGAGAACACAATGGAGATACAGCTACATGGGGCACCGCGCACCCCCGCCCGGCGCCGAGCGAGGAAGTCGTTAGAGAACTGTTGATGGGTACTACGCGGCCTGCCGCCCAAGAGTCCACGGCAGCTGCAGACAGCCGCATCTAGCAGAAAGGACATATGGGGCATGCAAAATGAAGAGGTAGTGTGGACAAAGTTTTATGTAACAAGCTTTTACCCTGATCGGACCCCCGCGGTTAATAACAGACTTCAATATAACGAGGTACGAGTTCAGTATTATTGAAGTGTCTGGCTGTGAGAGACTAATATATATCCAACAACTGCAAACCAACTACTGTAGTATTACGACCAAAGGTTCACGGGGTGTCACTCGTACTTCAATTGTTCACTGAACTTGATGTTTATTGCTCGGTAATCACGAGAATATTACTATATATAGTAATACGGCAGAGCCAGACCGACTTTTTTTGACGCTTTTTCTGCCTTTTTAGGCCAGAAAATCGCAAAGTCATTGTCACCAGCACCAAAATTGTCCAGTTCATGGGTGGCTGTCACCCGTCACCTGAACCTTTGGTTGTAATACTACAGTATCGACACACCCCCGCCGCTGCCTGGCAGCCCTGTATGGGCCACAGAGCAGTTTTGAAGGAGAAGGAGGAGGAGGACCCTCAGCACATCTCGAGACAAACCTCAGCATAGCTAGGCACAGCCTTGCCAGGCAACCCTGCCGAGGCGTCTAGACAAATCTTGGCAAAGCCTCGGCATACTTGGGCTCATGTGCGCCCAGGAGCCGTCAGAATGCAATGTGCCACTGATTTATGAAAGTCAGTGGCCGGCAAGTGGCGGGGCACAAATAAAAAGGACTCACACTTTTTTTTTGGACAATTTGTTGACCGTCGACTCAATATCAATGTTTGCTCGGTCGACGCTTGCGCGCCGACCAGCTCACATTGATTGTGGGAGCGCCGAAGTGCCCAAACCAAGGTTGTGTATCCAATGATGCCCCTTGTCGCATGCTAATTTTCGGACATTTTTGGTACCCAAGAGCACAAAAAAAACTAAAGTTTTTATTTGTGAACTAAAAGCCATGAAGAGCGAATTGGTCCACTCATGGCTATCACTACCTCCGCGAAACGATATGGGCTTGGTGAACCACTCGTTGCGTACTCCGATGACCCAGTCAAGGTAATAATCATCTCAATCCGAGCCCAATATTAACAAGTTCACAGGATAAACAAATGTTATATGCCACATTCAACTCATCCCTTGCCGAGAACTTGACACCTATGGCCACCGCCCCCGGCCTGGAGTCACCCAGCCTTCCGACGGAGCTCGAGCTTGTACAGCTCGACAGCCCAAGACTTGTTCAAGATGCCTTCACACCGCTCATTGGTCCTCTCGACAATGATAATTCGGCACATATATGCGCGAGTCTCAATGCTTAATGGAAATCGCGACATGTTGGGGTATTGATACTTCTGATTGCACCACATTCACAGCCAAACACGATCTACATCATTCCCGCAAGCCAAATGGATTCCAATCTATGCAATTTTTGATCAAAATATTATAGATCCACCGGTTCCAGAAATTACCGGCATCCTTCTTGCGCTTCCTCATCTCCAAGCAAGTTTTTTTGATAGGCTCTTCATTTCACGCGGATCAAGAAGCTGTTCGGGCAGTCGGAGGGCCAAACCTTCAATATTGTTGATCTCAAGCAATTTGCGATCCAGCGGGGGTTGATCATAGCAATTGGCGGAACCGACGGCGCGGATTGAAAAGTTGCTGTTTTAAGCGGTTTTTTATCCCCGCCAAAGAATTGCCCGTATCTCGGTGTGTTCTGCCCAGATTAAGTTGAAACTAGGCTAGATCTTCCGGAATAATTCTAGCGCTATTAGTGGTAGAAAGACACTCGCAAACACATCACAATTTGGATCATCCAGCGGCTGAGGCTCCTTGAGTGATGAATTCTGGCTAGCAGGCCTAAATCTCATCAGAAGGTCCTGGTCTTTTGGGATGGAGTACTTTAATATGTAATACCCGAAGTGATAGAGCTGGATTTATGAAATAACTGCTTACTGTCCTTTCTAGCTGGATGAAAGGATTTTGTGCAGTCCCTACGGAAACCTGCTGTAATTCCGTCACTTCTGACCCAAGTGAGGTGGGAAGACATCCCAGAGCGACACAACACCCCCATACACGCGTTTATTTATGCGACAATATCTGCAAACAATGCCTGTTGTGGCCCCCAACTGGGATGTGAAAGGTGCGACTGATGCGATCAAAGCAACTTGATGCTGACCGCGACGCGTCCCAATTGACGCGTACAACACGTTTCCTTTGGAAATTTAACAGCGGAAATTTTTTATAAATAAACCATGACCCTTCTAGTTGTTTTTGACACCTTATTTGGGCCAAAAATCATGGAGATAGAGCTAATTCTGTATTGGCAATGCCAAAAGTGTCCGAGTGGACAAGGAAGGCCAAGTAGTGAATCATCCAAAGTTTTAACTCTACCACATTTTTTCATACCTATCAAAAAGTGCGGCTGAGATTTTTGGACAGGGGCTGTTCAAGTTGATTTTACAGCGACATCCTTGTGGTCATCTTTCAACTCTCTTCGACAGTAATAATTCCAGCTATTCGGGTTCGTTTTCCCGTTCAGAAACCCTTGATCTGTTCCTCCAACCACGCAACTGTCTCTTCTTCAAGCCTGTGGCCGGACGCGCTCGGGTCTGCCTTGCCAATCCTCGCCCATGGGATGAGATACTAGTCGGCCAAAAAAATGTGAGCATTATACACTCCAAGGAAGCCGAGTACACACCTGACCGTTGATCAGTTCGGGCGTGGCCGTTGTGCCGGCCCAGAGCTGTGTATACGCACCCATACTGTCGCGGTTGAGAGAAAAAAGAGAAGTAGGTGCTACAAGATGACATACTGAGCAGGAGGTAAAGCAAGGTCCAGCATGCGCTGCATCCATCCGGGCAGGTTTCTGGCGGAGTCGATCAGTATTCAGTATCGAACGTTAGGCGAGAGCGTACTTTTGCAAATCGGTGCGCACTGAGCCGGGGTGCAATGCACAGGATATGAGTACATCCCGGTGCGTTCTGGCGAAGTGGTTCGAGATGATAATATTTCCGAGTTTGCTCTCGCCATACAGCCGCCTGCCGAGTGTCAGTAACTTGAATTTGGAAGGATTAAGAACTAACCATCCTGCCGCCGAGGAGCTCAGCTTCTTCAGCCACGCATCGCGTGCGGGGCTGCCTGTGAGTGAGACGAAGTCAATTCCGGTGCCTGGGCACGCCTCCTTGTGTCCTGATGACGAGGTGTTAATAACGCGGGCAGGAACTTTGGTTCTTTCGTATGAAGAAGTAAACGCGGGAAGCTCTCAGCGAAGTCAACCTCCGCTGCACGAGGTACTTAAACAGGCTTGAACGCACTAAGAGCTCCGTCAGAAAATAATGACCAGTGACGTTTGTTCCGAACTCTGGAGCAGATCAACACAATTGAAACACTGGCCACGAGGCAAAACAGCAGGACACGCACGGAGGTCCTGGTTTTGCGCGGTCAGTTGCGCTACTGGTGTTGACATTACTCCGCTGAATAGGTATTTATTTGCACGTGTCTTGTGTTTCAGGGAGGGAGACTCACCCGTTATTAAAGAGGATGTCGAGCTGTGATTCTTGCTCAAGAAATGACCTTGCTGCGCGTCGCACGCTGGCCAAGTCCGCTAAATCAAGTTGCAGAAAGATAGCCTTTTGCCCTGTGTCCGCCTCGAGCCTTGTGATCGCTTCTGCCCCCCTCTCCCGGGAGCGAGCGGCAAGATACACCGTCGCATTCTTTAGCAGCAGCTGTTTCACGGTATGAAAGCCGATTCCGGTGTTTCCGCCAGTGACCAATGCAACCTGGAATCCATTTTTTCCATACCAAATCCATGAAACATAATTTGTGAGGCGCACCTTCCCAGAAAGATCGGGAATGTCGCGCTCTGGCTCGAATGTCGAAGACGGCGGGTAGAGGTCTTTCGACAACGATGAATTTGGCGCGATTTTTGCCAGCGTGTTGCCCATGGCGTCGGGATACAGGATTTTTGGGTGTGTATGAGATCTTGAGGATGTCCACGACACATTCGAAGGGAGCAAGTTTATACCGCTGGGAGTTCCGCCGGATCCGGGGGTCCCGGCGGAAAGGCCGGATATGAAATACGACGGGAGAGAAATGAAACGAACCTGAAATTTTAGGCGGATTCTGGATGGAAGGGTGAAGCGAGGGATGCGACTTGAAGCTTCAGCTCCCAACCTGTCCGCAATCTTTTGTATTAAAGACCGAAAGTATGGGATGAATTTGGGATGAATCCCCGAACAGAACTAACAGAATGATCATGAGTATTGATTGCATGAGAACTATATGGAAAACTGCGGTCTGAGTTCAGGGTTTTCAATGTAGTGGGCCGCTTGTCTGCCCCACCCGCTTTATAGGTTGCATGGATGCTGAAAGAAACGATCACCCTTCGGCATTCTCCGATCATCAATGATCCAATCATTCGCGATAAACTTGTCGCTTGACGACCTCGTTAGCGACGGCCAAAAAAAACTTGGCCAACTCTTTTTTCTTCTGCGAATGCCCCCCCCGCGTCCGGCTCGAAAATATCGTCCAGTACACCACCCACGCCGCCACAGCCGCTCAAGAAATCGCTGATTCCGCCCAAATTCCGTTCCTCGCGGTGGCTGGCGCATTATCGCTGACAATTCTTCGGGGTCTCGAGGTCAGTCAGGATTCCAAGATCCCATTGGTTCTGTGACTCACGATCTCCGTCAGTCCGTAAAGTCCAACAAGGATGAATGCCTCGCTATGGTGGAACAAATCCACGAGATTTTATGCACTATCATAGGTCTTTGCTCCGCGTCTGAGATCCACGGAGTCTTGTCGTCCTCGATTGTAACGGATATCGCAAAGTTCGCAGAGTGAGTCCAGGTACGAGGGCGGAGGAGAATGGTTACTGGACGGTCTTCAGGGGTCTCCGCAATTTAAACACTTTCGTCGCGTCGCAACAAGGGACAGGGAAGATCAAACAGTTTTTGAAACAGGTGGACAATGCGTCTCGTCTCAAAGCATGCCGACAGGAAATGGATAAACTTGTTACGGGCTGTCGAGTGCGTACTACGGTTTTCCGACCATTGCGTTGGTGCTAACAGATACCGTGGTGGTTCAAGCGGGGATCTCAGCTATAGGCGGCATAGCTCAAATGGAAAAGGACGCGGAACAGCAGCATCAGGATCTTGTTGCACTTCTTGCCAACTATCCCGACTCGGCCAATTCAGATCTCGCGTCGGTAAAATCAATGTTTTCATTCAAACACAGCCGAACTAACGATCCTTCAGTTAGCCGAGAGCAATTTCTCGAATGAAAGGTATATTCATTACATTCTCAAATTTCGCTGATTCTTTATTGGGGCAGCACAACGTCGTTGTCAATTTTACCCGCCACCCCACAGATTTTCCATGGCCGCGAGTTGGAACTGGGACAAATATTAAACACCCTCCAACATGACTCCCCACGTTTGGTTATCCTCGGAACGGGCGGCATAGGGAAAACGACCCTCGCTAGCGCGGTTTTGAACCACCCAGATATTGTCGCCAAATTCCCATCGCGACATTTCGTCTCGTGTCATTCCACCTCTTCGGTTGGGGACCTGTGTTCCCTCATGGCGTCCCATATCGGTCTCCCAAAAAATTCCAACTCACCAGCGAGGATCATGGATCACTTCCAAGACGGTCCTCCAACCTTGGTTATTCTCGACAACCTCGAAACCGTCTGGGAATCGGAATCGCAAGCGACCGCAGAGGACTTTTTATCGTTGCTCGCGGATGTTCCGCATCTAGCGTTGCTCGTGCGTTGTGCCGCCCGCCTGTATCGTTTTCCGAACTCACAGTGTTGGGCCAGGTCACGATGCGCGGGGCCGAACGACCGCAGAAAGTCCGATGGTCGCGGCCCTTCTTGCCCCCGTTGGAGCCTCTATCAGTGTCCGCCGCTCTCCGAATCTTCGTCGACATCACTGGCGAGGAGTACGACGAAGCTGTCATCCGACAATTACTTGAATTCACCGGGAACCTGCCCTTGGCCATCAAGTCAGTGGGCCGTTCGCTCTCGTGCTTAATAGCTCACATGTATTCTCGCATTTAGTCTGATGGCGAACGTCGTGGCATATGAGGGCTGCGAACGAACTCTTGAACGGTGGGAGAGCGAGCGCACGCGGTTGCTCTCAGATGGGTGCGACAAGCGCTCGAGCCTCGACACCTCCATCATGATCTCCCTCTCGGGGAGCCGAATGACTTCGGACGCCCTCCAGCTTCTCTCTCTTCTCTGCCTGTTGCCCGACGGCCTTTCCGACGCGGAAATGCTGCAGAGTGGGCTCCCCATCCCCAATCTCGGTGCCTGCAAAGTGACGCTGCTCCGCACCGCGCTGGCGAACATGAACCCCCTGAAGCGCCTGACAGTACTTGTGCCGATTCGGGAGTACGTGCGGACGGTGCACCCCGCCCCCGTGGACGTCAAGACCGCTTTCGGCAGGTATGTCGACGGGTCACTGGCCCTCCTCAGCACATACGATCCGTCCACATGGGATCTCTCCGCGCAGGTTTCGGCCGTGGTGGCAAACTTCCAGGCTGTGCTCGCGGACAGGTTGGCCGCGCAGGAAGTGGGGCGTGACCGCGAAGCGGTCGTGCAGAGCGTGCTCAACTTGAATCGCCTCATGCGAATGGAGACGTCGACATCCTCCCCGCTGATGCGCCTAGTGGAGGTCGACGCGATAGTATTGCGAGATCGGCCCGTCTACGGGTCATTCCTCGTCGAGAAATTCTGGAGTGCGGCCAGCAGTGAGGGCCCAGGCCTAGAGTATGCAGTTACGCAGGGCAACGAATACTTTGGGCGCATCGGTGGTATCGAGAAAGGTGAGGTGGACAGATACCATTCTGGGACTCATCCAATGAGCTCATTCCATTCTAGCGCGATGGTTCAATGCGCTCGGATCCTATTTTTTCCGCGCCCACGATCTGCGGCAGAGTCTGCGTTACATCCAACTCGCAGTCGCACTCACAACGGGCCTCACCTATCCGACGCGCGAGGCAATGGTGGCATCGCAATCTGCCGCTCTTCTGTCAGATATCCTCGGCGATCCCCAGGCCGCGCTTGCACACGCCCAACGCGCGTGCGTCTTTGCCGGGCTCCTCGGGGACATCCGTGGGCACGTCCAGTCCGTCAGCTACGAGATCCGCATCTGCTGCACCATCGGTGCCTTCCCGCGCGCCGCCGCTCTCGTCGCTGAAATCGACCTCCTGGTCCCCGTGGGCTCGGCGCGCTCCGAGGTCCTCCAGCTGCTCGAGGAGGTGCGGATCGACTTCCACATCCAGAAGACCGAGTATCTCGACGCGCAGAGGCTCCTGCGCGGGGCGCTGCACCGGCAGGAGACGGCGCACCCGCCTGTGCGCGACACAGCGCTGACACACATTAATCTGGCGTTCGTGGGTACTATGACTGGCAGCCTGCGGAAGGACGTCGAGTCTCATCTGGAGGCGGTCCGGGCGCAGTGCACCACATTCGTAAATTGGCCCTCGGGACTGCTGTCGTGCGATTTTCACGCGGCTGTCCTGGAACTCCGCGAGGGAAATGTCGTTGCCGCGCGCCCTATGCTTGAGACGAGCTTTAGGCAGTTCTATGAGGCGCACAACACCGAGAACTCGTTTCTCTGCCTAGAAGTACTCGCGGATCACACGCGTGGTTTATCCGACCTCGAGGGGAGCAGCGCTGGGCGTGCGTGTATCTGGCAGCGGCTCTGCAAAGTAAAAGCCAGTTGTCGATCCTGAATGCGCTCCGGTGTCTGGGGACGGTGGTTGCCGCGCAAAGAGATGACGAGACGGCCTTGCACGCGTTTCAAGTGGCGCTGGACGGCTTCAGCGATCGGGACGTGCATATGGGCAGGGGGAACTGTATGGCCGGGATGGCGGAGATTTTCGCGCAGCGAGGGGATAATCCGCGAGCGAAAGAGCTCTGGGGCGCATCGAGAGAGGTGCTCAAGCGCTCAGGAATGTCAGGGCAAGCAAGGTCGGTGGTTAGGGTGGATCCTGCCCTTGTTGCATTAAGAAAAACTAACAATGTCTTCTAATCGCTTCATTACTCACTGCAGACTGCGAAAGTGAAACTATGAGAATTTGAGCATGGCCGTTCCACATTCAATGTTCAACGGTGGCATTCAACGGTGGGAATCGGGCCACGGTGCCGTACTGGCCGATTGTATAGTGTGCAAGAATTCAGGACCCGGCAGAAAAAAACACGTGCTTTCCGCGTGCTCGTACCTGTACATTCTCCGTCAACCCGAACAGCTCACATACTATTTTCCGTTCATTGTCCTATGTTGTTGAATGAATACCTAGCTTCGCCACTTTGGCGAGGCTGACTGATCGCCGGCGCTGTTTACTATGGAAACCCGGAGCACCACGCTGATAAGCGCGGTTGCCGGTGATGTGATGACTGATGGCCTGTCGAGCCGGTTGATCAGGACCCCGGAACAGAGGTAAGTAAGATCGTTTGGGCGAAAAGAATGAACTATGAAAAGGGGCGGCATAAATCATAGGCATGTTCATGGTGCATACATCATGGGATATATATGTAATCAGACACAATAGATGACTCTAATTCGGTGTCATGGCCGGGAGTTTGAACCATTTGCAGTATGTGTTGCAAATATGCTGCTCGGGGAACTTCTCGAAGATGTTGCCGACATTACCAGCACCAAAAATATCCCTTCCGTCCGCAATTTTCTGCCCGGTATGTTCAGAAACAGCAGGCGGAAATAGAGAGAAAACTATACGGGGATGTCATGATTTGAGGATCAGTAAGAAGACTTGCGGACCCTGATCAAAGGCAGTGAGTAAGCAATTTATACCACTCGCCATTTAGACATACCTTGCAGGTCAGACAGAAATACAGTACCATCGGTTTTGTACCATCGGTTTTGAAGTACTGCACATGCTGCGTAAAGCAAAGGAACTCGGCAATCTCGTAGAGTGGATCATCGAGATCAAGAAGTGGATTAGCATCACCATTGTGAACAAATTTTACGAAGCCTTCTGAGCTCTCGTTGATGAACTCCTCGACAAGATATGTCCTCCTAATCGAAGTCGTGTTGCTGATGTTGGTGCCTATGGCTTGGTCGTGCGAGACAGCAACACCAGCATGCACGAAGCGCAATTGTGGTATCTCGAATGGGGGATCCGCCGAGGATTTGGAAAGGAAGCGATGGATAAAGGAGTAGGTGAACTCCGTCAGGGATGCTGCCCAGTATAACAAGTTAGCCTCCTGCACGGTTCGAGCATACTCGTCTGCAGGCGCAAATCGGACAACAGCCCGGTTGCTGCTGGTGCCGGTATTCTTTGGGCTGCGGTACATTCGTTTCACCGCAACAAGCTGATTCAGAGTTGTTCCGAGTCCCTGCTCAGGCAGGTGGATCAAACTCAGATGACCGGTATGGGCTGTTTTGAACGTCCCCATTCCAATGTCCGTGGTGAACTCAACCACAATGGAGCCCTGCAAGGCATTGGCGGGATCACAGGCAAAGAACTGGGTGCCGGGAGCCTCTTCAGAGCCCAGGAGCTCCTGGAGTAGGCACTGATGAAGTGGATAAAATTCAATATGCTTCGACGTGTGCATATCTACAAGGTTATTTTGAGACTTTCCCGAATTTTAGTAGCGGCTTACTGTGTGCTCGAGAAATATCCGTGGCTCCGTTGACTGCCAGGACTTTCCTAAGTCGCGTACGATCCGGAGAGATGTACACAGACTCGGACCAACCACACTTTCTAGATGGTGGAGTTTGGGGCCGATCCAACAAGACCTGCTTGATCACTGTCAACACGAAGAACTTCCATGATAATCCCAATTGTTTCGGCCGGGTTACCCTGATATGCACGCTGTGCCCATGCTGCGCGATGCACATTGTACTGAGAGTGAGCATCAGAATATCCATTTGCATGTCTGTATCCCGGGGGCTCGTTCCACTGAGATCCGGGCATCGGATACGAGGTATAACCAGACCATGAGCTGGGAATGGCAACTCGTGGATATCCTGAGGCCAATATGAATATAGGTTCCATAGAAAATGATACCATTCGTACCAGGGACAGGTGGTGGGGGCATTAGGCTGTGGTTGAACTGGGACGATCCTGTTTATCCCAATCAGAGTGGATATAACATCAATAAAGGCGAGAGGACCTTGAGGTGATGGTGGATGCATGACTGCAGTCACTCGACGTGCCGATTCCGGTGCATCTAAATGCAAAGGTTCAGCGTATTTCATTTACGAAGATAAAATCGGTTCACCAAAAGTTCTTGATGGCGGGACCGCAATCAATTGATGTGATGACCCAAAAAGGAAGCTTGTGGAACGAAACGGCTCGGCAGAATCAGTTTAGTGGTCGGACCTCAGCTGGAGTTGGGGAGGACCAAAATTATATCTCCCCAACAAGTCTCAGCAGGTAAATAAATCAGCGCTTACTTTGGTTTCCGCGTGAAGTCATCAATTGCTCGAATGCATAGACACCCCAGACATCATAGAGGAAAAGTGTCATCAAACCCAATATAGTAAAGGGAAGCGCCTGTTGCAATTTCCCACTCAATTACGTAGCAACTACTTGAGTAGCTTCCGGGGTCCTGATCTACAGGTGCCCCGGCCATCATCAATCAATCATCGGCAATCGCGTAAATCAGCGTGGTGCTCCGGGTTTCCATAGTTTACAGCCACCACTGACATCTGGCGGTACTCAAGAAATGTCGGTCCAAGTCTTGCACAAAGATAATACCATTGTGTCGACAGGACCTGGAGTTTTGAATAAATGAAATTGAATCGTCTCGCAGACGAACACAATGAGTCAGTACCTCAAGCGATATCTGGCCAAGGAAACCGATTGACCGAGAAATCTAGAGCTATGTTGGGAAAATATCAAGAGATCTTCAAATCTTTGAGCGAGTGAGACAGGATCGTGGCCCGAGTCGGAATAATGTTATTTGATGTGAAGATGTCGCCAGGAACAAGGGGTTGAAGGTTGTAGTTCGCAAATCAGGGCAGAAAAGATTGTGAGTCGCGGTGAGGTATCTGCGTTTTGACAAAGCAATTGTCACACGAATATCTTAGTCTCGGGGTGGTGGAGGATATAACGGCCATCATAAATGGATAGAAGATATACACGCATTCCGAGACAACAGCCGAAAGCCAAAAACTCTTTTGAACTAAGAAGCAGTCATTCCAAGTGAAATTCCACACCCAAGTCAGAAGGCAGCCACGAGGAAACAAGACAAACAACCACAGTGAAAATCGGTATGGCGATGAAGGGCAGTCGCCAGATAGAGGGCAGGAAGAGTACGCAGAGGAAGCTGATTCCCCCGAGTCATGACGCGCCCAAAGGCCTAATTGCAAGAGTGGTCGGCGTTCCGTGAGGCTTTAAAAAAAAAAAGCACACCACGACCAAACCACGACGAGACGGCTGCAGAGACACAGGACCCTGGACATTCCCTTTGGACCCTAGGGCCCGCGCCGGACAAAATTTTGAGATTTTGACCCGGAAACCTAGGCCCCAGCCGGACAAAAATGAGGGGTTGGAGCCGGGGTACCTAGGCCAGGTGTCCGGACAAAAGTGTCAGGCCAGGTCGATCTTGAGATCATCACGAAGGCTTCCCTGGTGCAGTTGGATTGTCGACTTTCGTAGTGGTAGATAGTATTTTATGGTGTGTGTTGAAGCCTGTAAGGTGCCCTTTTTTTTAATTTTCACAGTCCCACATTTGGATATTTGTTTGCAGTGAGAAGTTTTAGGTATACAAATACAATCATCTTTTTTCGCATCACCCCGCCGCCTGCTACGGGATATGGCCGCAGCCGACAACATCGAGGCACCCTTCATTCCATCAGACTGGATTGGGAAGAAGAGGGTTTTCACAAGCGACCTACCTGTCGCCGTCATAGCGGCCAAAAATGCCGTATACAAGCTTAAAATACGAATTTCTGTAGGCTAGGTCCTGTCCGGACAAAAATCGGCCGATCGGGGTCCGGTGGGCCCTAGCCTCCAAAGGGGATATCCGGGGTCCTGTACGAGCCCAAATATAAAACGGGGATTTGTCATACTTGTAATAATAGTCACTTAACTTTCGATGAGCTTTTGTCAAGCCCTCAACGAGTTCCGGAGATGAATCTTTCGGGAGCGTCACGAGCTTCTCTTTTAAGGTTTTCTGAAGACTGCGAAAAATTTTGTGTGTTGAGGAGAGCATCGGGCGTGATGTGTTGGACATTTGACTCGTGGCTGAACGGAAGTGAAGCAGCCAGTCCGAGACCAGGCTGATTGCATTCCAGTCATGCATTGTCAACTCGACCCCGTGTAGGTCTATTTAGTAGAATTACGGCCGTAAAATACCGTATAGTACCGTATACGGCCGGCGTTCTTACGGGTCCATACGGTAAGTATACGGTACGGGCCAAACCGTAACCGTATCGAGGTGCGTGAGGGCCTATACGGGACGGTTACGGGTGCGTATAACCGTAACTGTATTACGGTATTGTACGGTTACGGTGGGGATCCGTAGCACTGCCACTGGCGGGAAGGAAGAGAACGGAGTGGCTGTGTAAACGGATCAAATCGCCGATTTCCTGAAATCGCGGCGCTAATGGTACTGAATTATTTCCAAATTATTTCGTTCAAATTGACAGTCACGGGTCACGGACCCCTCTATCGATGTCGAATATTGGTTGAGGTCACGCGTCAGAGGGGTTTGTCGAACCTCTAAGCTGTCACGAGTATCCTAAAAAGCATCAAAACTGTCGAAATTCTTGAGGAAAGGAAGGAAGGAAGGAAGTTGTATACCCGTGCAGTCCCAATAAGGAACAACCAGGGCCCGTACTACATACAAGTATTATTGTATGCTACGGATATCATCACCCTTTCACCATTTCACAATCTGAGTACCCCGTCAGACATCTCCCCAGCTAAGTCAGTAATAAAAAAGAAAAAATACCGGTGGGTTAGTCGAGATGCATCATCCGGAGCCCCAGGGCGGCCTGGTGTCCAGGATCGAATATGAGGAGAGCAATTTTCATGAATGTCATTCCAGCACATTGGATATAGCCTGCAGGTCTAAAGAGTGGGGTGGTCGAGTAATGTAATAGGGTGTCACGCAAAAATCCGGCCGCTGTCGAAATGTCGAATAAGTAGGTAAATCCGGTCACGCGTCACACCCCCTGTCGATTTGAATGAAATAGTTCAGTATCTCGGGTCACGCACGAACAGGGCGATCCTGAGCGGCTGAGCAACGCGGGCATACGCCTGCAGATGCGGCTCGCGTGAAAATGCCAGTATCACGTCGGTATCCCAATTTGGGAACCCCGTACGCAACAGCATTTCTTCAACCCCAATCTTTTAAACGAGGTTAAACGTTAAACAGCGGCAGCTCGGGGCGCGAAAAAAAAATATGGAACCATTTTATTCGCTAATAAAATATTATATGGTGTGCGCTCCGGTCTATGAGTTCTCTATAAACAGGCTATATAACAACTCCCACTCGTGCCTGCCTCGGGTTCCAGTGGTGTATGTGTGGCGGCTCAGGTCGCCCGAAACCCGAGATGAGATAACTTGTACCGACCAGCGGCAAGGTGGAACGCTCTGCAACAATTGGTGAGTTTCAAATAACCAGAACGGAAGTTCAACACGGCGCGTACATGAACCCGTTCTCGAATGTCTTCCATGCCGCTAACGCCTCCGGGTGGTTGGCGAGAGTCGCTGCAATACGAATGTGGAGGTCGCCAACCTCTTGGACCATATCAATTAATACCTGCTTCGGGCGCTTCGACGTGGTTTTGGACCGCACGTGCACGTAGTTCATTGTCTCGCCGGCGAGCTCCTCCTTGTAGAACCTACACAAAGCCTAAACGACGATAAACCAAAGGAGAAAAAGGCACGAACGAGAGGACGTCGTTTGCGAGGTACGTATACTCGTCGATATCCGGGAGAACCTGGATGAACGCCGAAATGTCTGGGTGGACCTTCATGGGGAAGATGGCGCAAGCGGCTGCCGGCCCGAGTCCGCTTTTCGCGCGGAGGTATTTCGGCCACGCAGGGGCAGTGGACATGACGGCCAGCTCCTTGGTCTCCGCCCTGTTCTCGAGGATCGTGCCGTTCATGAATTCCATCGCCGCGCAGACCATGACATTGGCGCACACGGGGGTCCCAGTGGTCGTAGATCTTGGCCAGAATCTCATGGTAATGCGCGAGGACGGGGTCACTTTGTGGGCGGCCTAACAATTGGCCCCGTTGGTAATCCTCGAGGGAGAGTGCGTCGGCGCAGTCGTCGATGTAGAAGAAAAACCTGCATATACAATCAGCTGCTGAAACCGCCGAAGCACAAGAGGAGTATGTACCATGCATGAAGGGCAAAGGCAAGCTTCACTTCAAACGAGTTGTGAGAATACCAAAACTACAACGGAAGACAATTCTGTCAGCGACGGCAGCTCATCAAGAGCGGTACACACCTGAATGAGACCGACAGCCTTCTTCGAAATCGAGGCGAACAGGGCGCTGTGTTCTTGGCCCACATTCCAGGATCCTACCTCCTCCGCATCAGCTTTTTCGAGTGCATCGGTGATGCTCGGGACAATGCGCGGGTAATTCGATGGTGACCAGGCGACGATCTCGAGCAAAGATCCAATAATGGTTCTGAGATCCACGGCCTCGTCGTCTTGTATGTTGATCTAGAACAAAGTCAACGCAGTTCAAACTGCAGGGTCTGACCCTATATACCTGACGAGGGCTTGGCTTATTTGGTGGAGCGCCCATTGAGTTTGCGACGGAAGGCTGGTGGGTAGTGGATGAAAGGACGAGTCTTTGACGAGTCAGAAAACAGGTCGAACAGCACCACTTATAAGGTTTCTGGTTTCACTAAATGCAAAGCCCGTGACGAGCATTGCCCCACGCTGACCACGGAACCCGAGGCTCCGGTGGCTGTCCGCTGTTAATTTGAACTTACAGACAGCTCGCATTTCATTTACATGATCCGGTCTTATTATTGATTCTTACTTCATATTGTCTTTATTGTTGTACTCACCTATAAAATGTACGTAGTGTCCATGAATAAACATAATTTGTTTCCCCTTTGCATTAGTCCCTCGTCGCACTCAGCGTTGGCCCTCGTCGCTGCCACACTCACGCTCACGTCCACGCTCACGCTCACGTCTACGCCCACGCTCACACGTTCTCGTTCGGCCCAAGTCACTGAGCAGCGTTGTTCCAACTCGCACACACAATCCCTCTCACTCCCCTTGTCGCTCACCTGTTCCATTTGGGTTCAGCTCGCGCTTGGACGACTGGCAGGTTCGTCACCCGCTGATATGATTCCCGCTACCTCCACATTTTCAATACATTTTCGTATTGGGGTTCAGTTCCACACGCACGGTTTTAGCTCTCTTGACCATGCGTGAAGTCATTCTCAAGTTTGAAGTCCAGGTTACGCCGTTGATTCTAATTGTTGGGCATACATACTAATCAGAAGAACTCAACTACTTATTATCCTCCGCTGGAACAATATATGTACGTGCGTGAGATCATGAACAGGGTTTCCATCCATGACGATCGGGTACGAGACTACGAGACAACGTCAACGTCAGCGCTCCCGCACTGTGTCGGAGCATTAAGATGCCGAGGCAGCTCAGCGCCGATATTCTCGCAAAAGCGGCACTATTGTCTGCTTGTCTCTACAAAAATTATGTAAACGCCGAGGTCATTCAACTCAAGATTTAGGTCGAGTTGAAGGCGACAAACGCGAGTTTCAGGTTTCTGACCACGCTGCCAGAAAAGCTATCTCATTCGCATCTGGTACCCACGCTCCTACGGTGGCTCCGGTCATACCAGCGTCCACCCTGGAACTTCCAATCGATGTTGGACACTGACAGGAGCTTCGGAGGAAGGATCGCTTTCAACCAGTTGAATCAGCATCAGCAGCAAAAACGCGGGGAGTAACGGATATTGATATCTTGAAACAGAGAATGAACAAGACGGGATCCCCAGATCGGTCGCGAGAGTCATCTTGTAAAGAGACGCCACAAACGTTGGGTTGTGCTCGTACTTCGCCTGGTTTGTATCCAGATGGTAGGGGGGAACGGGGTTACATGACAGGACGTCGTTCCGATCCCGACGGGCTCATATACTGATCCTGACTTGTTCGGAATCGGTATATCGGTTCGGTTCTGTAACCGGGGCTACTTGTTGGAGTGGTCCAATTCGACGTAAGAGCAAAATGATGGATCCCGAGTACAGTCTTAAACTAGGAACCGAAACACTTCGTTTCCGCACGCGATTGCGGAGGCGCTCCTGCTCCAACGAAATTATTCTTTGCCTATGCAGGAACAAAGGCATCCCTGCCTCCCAATGAGCTAAAACTTTGGGTGGTTTGGAATGGTTGTGATCATTCTCAGAGAGCTCAAATGTGAGTAAATAATGTAGAAGCGAAACACTTCAAATAATCCCTTGTACCCCCCCCATACGCGAAAATTGAACATCCGAAGTGTTCGTATCCATTATCTGCGACCCGAAAACTCCATGTTGGCACTCACTTCATACCTGGTCGTCCTGTGTGCACATAGAACCCAAATTGAGTGGCCCACACGGACAGATATATGGTCTGAAAAGAATCAGATGGTATGGCCTCCGCAGAGATTCCTTGCCAATTCCTTTTGTGGAAGTCAACTTTCCAAGGTTGTAGATTCATGCCCTAAAATATCTTGTTCATAAGACGACTCTAAGGAATCAAATAACGTAGTGTTTCGCTTCTATATCATGTTTCGCTCCCTAGTTTGAGACGGTATGTCAGACTTAGAAAGACACACGAGACTGTCCCCGAGGGTTGCTCATGAGTTGACAGAGGTATGTATAGAGGACTGTTGTGGTAGCCTAACGTGCGGAAATTATCAATGGAGCCCCGGAGCTACCAGCTCTTGAATGGCGGTATTGTTAAAATTGAAATCTGGGGTTCAAGTCAAGTTCCAGAGGCAACCCATCGTACCCGGATCATGGGGGGTAGGTCTTCTGACAAATTGATTGACAGACACCGTCAGAAACTTCAAGAATGTACGCAGCGCCTCACGGCTGCCGTACTTGTCGGCTGTATGTAGTGGGTCCAAATCGAAGAAGACAGTCGGACCGGTGTCCGAGGATATCTTGGTCTCCGGCCTCTTTGGAGACCGGTACGGGTGCGGGTTGAGGAGTATTGAACCCGTAAAACCCGTCTACCCGACCCATAAACCCGCCAATGAAGGAATGCTCTGCGACGAATGCAAAGTTCTTTTAAGAACTTTGCCAACCACACGAAGGTCAAGGATTACGGGTCAGGGAGGAATATGACCTGGAGGTGGAGTGGCCCACATCTGTGCTCAATGGGTGTACCGTAGCCGAGTCAATTACACGGTCGGGTACGGTAGGCGGGATGGTCGAGGTTCGTTTTTGACATTTTGACATTTGATATCGTGATCAGTGATCCGGGATACCCGAAAAGATGCTGAACCAATTCACGATTCTGTGAAAGATACTGCACGAAAACCCAGAATATGTACGCCGGACGCATCCAAGTGCTATTATTATTCCCGCTAACTGACTTATCAAAGATAACAACTTGTTTTAGAATCGGTTGAGGATCGGTCATCGAGTGAATTGAAAAAATCTTCCCACGGAAAGTGATCTATTTGATGTTCAGCCGCTCGCGCTACCAGTTCTGCGAGACACTGCTGTAAACTATTTTCCTCGTATTTGGTATGCCCCTGCACAATCCAGAGCCAAATCTCACTCCAGGATGACACCAAAATTCCCCGGTGAGTTAATATCTTCTCTTTGACACCAATATTCATCTTAAACCATCTGCATAGGGACACTGTTCGTCGTCTTATGGCAGAAATCGACCCAGATGGGCAGAGGCAAGATTCCCCGGGCGCAGACGTCAGCCTAAGCAACGGGGACATCTAACTGATACCGGTGTTTACTATCATTTACTATGAACTTCATTTCGATGGCCATGAGAAGCTCAATTTCAAAGCTTTGTGGATGGGCCCCGCCGGAATTGATATTTATGGCTCTCGATGCCACTCCAGCAGTAAGATGGTCAAGTTTTTGGCTGTTCTGAATGCTCGCTGCTCTTCAACGGTTGGACGTTACTATCTTGACTTGGTGGAACATGGTGGTATGCACTTCGATATCTATTACGTTTCAATGCTTACTTCCACACCAGTTTTCGTGCAAGCGACGGTGGATGGTGGATCTGAGACAGGAGAGCTATATGCAGCACATGTTGCATTCTGGTGAGTGCACAATCTAATCGTTTTATTATTATGTGACCATACTTTGAACAGTCAACACTGTATGCCAGATATCTCTGTGGATGATGCAACACCCTTTGTTGCCCTCAAAAGCACAGATAATATTCCGATTGAGTCGTCCTGGCATCTGTTCACAAACTATGTGGGTCTCGACATCAAGCAAATTCTACTTCTTGGCAAGAGCCACAATTATTTCAACTCTGCTTACCAACTGTGTGTCCGATTTTTGTGATTGCTGCCATTCTAACTGTTGTTCAAGTGATCTCTTCAACTGGCTGTGGCCCAAAATCATCCAATTTACTCTGGACAACTTTCTTGATTATTGGAACAACCACAAGATTCGCACCCAGCATAACAAACTCTTGCCATCCGGGTTCTCTCCCAATTATATCTGTGATTTCCCTGAGAAATTTGGTCTCACTCATTTCGGAGTGGCTGCTCCCCAGCCTTTAATTGATGCTCTCCTGCAGAATATTCCAAAAACGCTGAAGGAATGTTATAGATGGGTCCCCGGACGAGTTTGATGCCAAGGCATCCGAGGTCTATGCGCAGATAGACGAGCCAAAGTTTGTTTTTGACGAATGGTTGGACCATATTTTGCCAGATTCTCCCGCATTTCAATTGATATTTCATGTCTACTGCTCAATACACTGTCGCTACCGTGCTACCTAGTTCAGTCGAAGAACCCAAACATGAATTGGTTCAGCATCTTTTCGGGTATCCCGGATCACTGATCACAATATCAAATGTCAAAATGTCAAAAACGAACCTTGACCATCCCGCCTACCGTAGGTCGGGTCACGATTGTTGTACGTTGTGGGCCCGAACTGGTGGGAGAATGACAGCCTCATCGACCCCAAGATCACGAGATTGGTTTACTGGCCCATGAACTGGTTGAAAGTATAGTTGAACAGCTAGTAGTTACTTGGGCTAAGCCATTAGGCTCGCACCATTCCATAGAGGACCCCCTTGTCCGACGACTCCTCCACGAGAGCACGGAAGATACCATTCTTGTTCTTGAGCAGAACTTTTGGACTATCAAACTCGACCTGTGGAGGCATTAATCATGAATTCCAGCCCCATATCAGCAGTGCTTACAATGCGGCCAGCGTCAAGAACCACCTGCAAAAAGTCGTGAGGATCTACGGAAAGATTCAGCTAGAACAGTTGACATACGATCTTATCGGCATCCATGATGGTCATCAGTCGATGCGCCACGGTGAGAAGGGTCGTGTCGCGGGGCAGTTCTGTGCGGAGAGATCCCTGGATGATCGCGTCCGTCTTATAGTCTGTAATTAAAGCAGTGAGAAAGATTCAAGCTGATTTCGCTTCCCGTCTCGTACCTATAGCAGAAGTGGCTAGAACAAAGGTTAACCTGCCGTGTTCTCAAAATATAGACACCAGTTTACCTTCGTCTAAAATCAAGAGCTTGCTGCCCCGAACGATGGCGCGGGCTGCAATTTATGGCTCAACGTCGTTTTTGACACTGTTCATGATAGCTTACCGAGCGCAATGATTTGACGCTGGCCAACGGAAAGATTAGTGCCGCCTGCCGCAATCTCACTATCCAGCGTGAGCTTTCCCTCCTCCATCTCGTCCTGCAGTGCCGATAGCCCGGCTACGCGCAAGGCGTCGTTTAATGCCACATCGTCAAAATGGGAGAGTATGTTCAGATTGGAGCGAAGAGAACCCGCAAGCAACTCCGGCTTCGTTGGGCGAGATCGGTGAGAAGACACGGAATCAGCGGATAACTGAACTCACAACTTGCGGTATGATGGTGATATTCGTCCGAAGTGCCTCCAAATTCAATGAAGAGGTAGGAATACCATCGTAGTGAACCGTGCCCTCAGTAAGAATGCATCTCAGAAGTGCCAGCGTCAACGAGCTCTGCAGATATTCAAGAGTATGAAGCAAATAAAACCGGATAATGTCAACCCACCTTGCCCGACCCCGTTCGGCCTACAACTCCGACTCTCTCTCCGGCCTTGATATTGAACGAAATATTATGTAATACCTGTGGTCCATCATGAGAATACCTGGCGGAAAGATTGTTGACGTCGAGATTTCCGCTTGCAGGCCAGTACGCTGGTGGAACGCCCTTCGGTTCGGGCGTAGGCTCTTGTTCGATGTCGATGTACTGCTTGATGCGCTCCAGGCTGAACCCGCGTCAGCGTTATGGGGAAGGTCTTACAAGAGCCCACCTATTGCTTTGAATCTCCAAACGATTCCCAAAGAAAACCCAGGCCAAGATTGTACCGGAGAAAATTAAGGGCCTGAGCGTAGGGTCTGGGTTTGTATTTGAAAATGTGAACAGCCCACGCACCATGTTCAAGCTGAAGCCGACGTTGGAAGGGCGGTGGCTTTGGAGATAGACGAGGTAATACGCAACCCCTGTGGACTATATACTCACGTTAATGTGTTTAACCCCGATAAACCTAAAAGAGGATACTAACGAAGAGCGCACCAAGGGTTTCTTGACGTATGCATGAGTGTGAAACCACCAGATATATAAAATTCTGGAGGAGACGTGCCTACTCGAACAAACGCCCACCGGTTGAGATTCGTAAATGCACGCTCCGTTCTAGGAACGGAGTTTGAATTCCCGGCTGATGTCCAAGCAAAACGCATACCTAGTTAGCGCGTTGATTCGGTCTATGGAAATTTTGATCAAGGCTTCTTGAGCGCCGTATGCTCGAACCGAAACTGTTCAAATTTCAGGGAAGGCTGCCTATGGACAGTTGAATGGGCTGACCGATTCCTGCGATGGTCGCACCAATGCTGCAGGAATCATATGTGACTAAGGCTGAAGGGCAAGAAGCTTGGACATGAACATACTGTGCCAGCACGGGTGCCCTGGCGTTGCTCCACTCCCGCTTCACACTAAGTTGCGAGGCCAAATAAATCCTCCCACACCAGATCCCCAAAAGTGTCACCAGGGATCCTGGTAGAATGAACAGAGGCGTGAAAAATATGACAGCAGAAAAATTGACCACCATTGTGAGGGTGATATCTAAATGGGTGTCCAGTCAGTTTGAAGGGTGCCATATAAAACGACTCGTCACTCAGAAAGTTCCAAACGGCCTCCGAAAGCGAATCATCGACAGCGTTGATATCGGCCGTGCAGCGTGCAATTATGCGCGATGTCGGAGTGACATCAAGCCAGCGGAATGTAGTACCGAACACTGACTCGAGGAGAGTCGAGTGTATGACCTTGGACGCCTTGAAAGATCCAAGAGTGAAATAGACGTAGCCGACGGTGTAAATGAAAACGCCGAAAATCACGAGTATAGCTGAAAGAAAAAGACAATCAATAGTAAGATGGTCCCCTGGGTTATGCAACTTACAAAAGCCCCCAAGATATCTACATAGCCGTCAACGATTATTCTAAGACACGCGGTGATTGCTTACTTGAATACTGCGACGGCATCTCCTTTTCCATATTGACTGGAGATGGTGATAAGTGGAAGCCAAAGCCAGGATAGAATGCATACTCAGCCCAATATCCGAGGGTACCAGGCTCTCAGAGCGACGACCACGTTGTCGACCAAATTGACGGTTATGAGGCCAGCAAAGAACAGTGTCGCATATCCTGTGGCATGGGCGGAGAGGAACATGGTTATCGCGCTCAAGCTGACACGTCCAATCGCTATTTCCTCCGCTACGATGAGCTTTCCACCTGACTTCTTCGCCTCATCAGAAGGAGGCATCGAATCCACCCCGTTTTCGGCGCTGTCGAGAATCGCCTGGCCTTTGTTCGCCTCCGTGGCTAATAGCTCGTCGTTAACCAGGGCGTTGGATACGCTGCTATGAGTGCGGACACGGCCGTCGAGACCGACAGAAACAACAAAGTCGGCGAGCTTGCTTGTCAGAGCTAGATTGTGGGTAACGAGGATTACTGTTCTGTTCCGAATCAAGGGCCCGCAAAGACATTTACTGTTCATCTCTCTCAGTCCAAGCGCTTAGAGACATGGCCCGCATCACGTACTCGACTATCCATTTCGCGGTGTGGACGTCGAGTGCCGCCAAAATATCGTCGAGCAAGATGATCTGGGTATCCGAATAGACGGCTCGAGCGAGGGTGACGCGAGCTTTTTGACCACCACTCAGCGTGAGGCCCTAGGTTTTGAAAGAGTCGTGAGCTTAGTTCACACTACGCTACGTAGGAAGTCCTACCTTTTCCCCGACTTCGGTCTTGTCGCTATTCAGTGAATCCTGTCATTCTCAATGGGGAACACATACTTCATCGCCGGCATCGAATAATTCAAGGTCTCGTTCTAAGCCACACTGATGGAGCACCTGTTTGTAACGTTCCATATCCATCGGCGTGTTGAATAGGATATTGTTCTTAATGGTGTCGTTGAGAACCCAGCTCTCTTGTGCGGCATACGAGACACCCCCACGGCGCGGGAGGTTGAACCACGAAGATGGGGAAGTGGGAAGCTGGTGCATCTCGCCTGTCTCCGATGTAAGAAAGTCTAGAATGTAAGACAGAAGATCGGATACGCGCCGAGCAGGGCCATAAGAAGAGAGGTTTTTCCCTGCAGACGCATAGGAAAGATATGAAAACGGTGGGCGGAAGTAAAGAAGGCCTCACGCTTCCGGTGGAGCCGATGACGAGATTAATTCTTCCAGGCTTGAAGAAGAGCTCTCCTTTAATTTCAAGGAAAAATTTGCGGCTTGAAGGTGTGAGGGTGCCATCGGTCGCATTGTCATTGGACCAAGTGAAAGAAGCGTCACGGAGCCCGATGAGTTCCACAGAAGGCTGTCCCGCAGCTGCAATATCGGGTGCATATTTGGGGGAAAATGAATCCAGCAGTTCGGCCTAGGGTGTGTTCAGGCGCAAGAAGGAAGTTAATTTCAGGTTTGCAGCGCACGTTACAAAGGAAGTCGTTCAGGCGATCCAAAGATACTTTCGCTTTGACCACCATTGACACAGAATAGAATATGAACCCGAGCTGATTGCGGAGCAAGTCGAAAACGGCCATGGATGAGAACACTTTGGAAGCGGAGAGTTCCTCCTTCATGACAACAGTCTGGGAAAAGATTGAGTGGGTGTTCTCTATGAGGTGCAAACTCACTGACGCTGAAGGGTTCAAGTGATGGATTCAACAGTCAAGAGAAAGGTGACAGTGCCCGGAAAACTCACTATGTCGCTGAGGGTCAAGGAGTTGGATTTAGTAGATGTGATGGAAACGAAGCAACACGGACCATAGGTTGCCAGCATAGTAATTGTGGGAATGAGTGAGCTGTAGAAAGGGATATAACAACGAACATGGGGAAATACAGAAAATCTGAGACGCACTTCGTCAAACCTTGTGCTGTGGAAAGCACTTTGCGCCACCAAATCCATGTCAACTCAGCCTCCCGTTTCTCGGCAATTCTCTCCTTCATCTGCTTTTCCCATCCAAACATTCTAAAACGAGTCGGAACTAAACATGGGGGGTCTGGGGAACTGTACCGACTTGATCATGCGAACCACGTTCATGGCTAGAAGCGGCCATTGAATTAGATTCACCGAACGGGAAAAACGAAATACTCGCTTTCAGTTACAGTCTGTACCCTGGCATCCGTCTGTTTGAGAGTTTTCTTTTGAACACCTGAAGGGTGCTGAAAGTCCCAAACGGTTTACGATATAATAGGTAGACTTCTTACTTGACTGCAGCTTGGTAATATACCCCGGTGCAGGGAGTAAAGCTATCATCGTACTTTCAGGAACAGGTCAGGTGCCGCTCACAGGGTAGCGAGACGACGTACCCTATCCCCACAAAGGCACTGTTCCAAAAATGATCATGAGCATTGCGAGGTATTTTCGAGTTTCATTTGTTTGTTAACCTCCAACCTAGCACCCGGTACAAGAACACCGCAGAGCCAATGACCTGAATGGGCACAATGGTAACGAGGAACAAAATGTTGCGTGCATCGGTGATGGCCTCCCTGAAGTGCATTTGAGAACTCAAAAGAATAAGGTAGAGGGAAGCGCAGACCGATCCACTGTGACAAGTGTGTTAATCTTTCCAACCAAGTTCGTCTGGGCGGCTTTGGCTGACGATTCCTTCATGGTAGCATCTTTGGAGGCGGTCTCGGCCTGGAGTTGCATTCGCAGAGCATGCTCGAAAACCAACTCCGTCATGATGGCCGTTGCCTGTGCACTGACGCGCCACTAGGTGTGGTATTAGATTGGTCGGTAATCAAAAAAAAAATCTCATCACTGACCCCAACAAACATGTCCCATTGGAATACCAGGATATAGGTTAACGGACCGAAGAACAACAACAGAATCCAGAACCACGGCTTCATGAACGTTTCTGAGTCGGGGTTTTCAAGATAGCTGCAAGAAACTGTCAATGTACCAGGTCAATGCGAAATAGTAGCTACATACTCGAGGAGCCTATTGATTGCGAGTGGAGCGCCGAACTGGGCGAGGGCACCTATTATCAGGAGGATAGCCATTGTAAAGAACTCCCAGCGGAAAATCCACAGGAATCCGAATACGACATGGCGCTTTTTTCCAGAAATGAAAAAGTCGAGATGCTACTTGTTCATTAGCACTACATTTTGAGGAAATAGCCTGTTGAATGTACCGGGAAAGCCCAGGTTTTCAAATGCTTCATATCATCATAATCGCAAAGTGGTGGAAGCTGATCGAAGCTTAGATGGGGTGTTTGGTACGCGAGGGCCACAATACGGTCCAAGAAGGAGAAGAAAACGCTTGAAAGGATCGATGCGGTTTGTTCGGGGTTGGGCACGGGCATCGGGTGCTTGAGATCGACCGGGGTATATTGCCTGGGTATAACGAGGGGGAACGATCCCGGACACCAAAAAGAGGGTAGCAATTTTTGGCCAGAGAAGCGCTCCTTCCCAGAGGTCCTTCGGAGTAAGTGGAAACGTTGCAAACGGAAAGACATCCCGATAGAAATAGACAATGGCAGTGGGTATCAGGGACGAGATTGAGATGTTTGACGGCAACCCGACTCCATTTCACGCTGCCGATGACGGAGAAAATGGCCAAAACAGCCACGTAAAGCTAGCATGAAGGTTAGAGTTGGGTGCCTGCATAAAGCAAAATACGCACATAGATTCCACACATGGCAGACCGTATATATCGAGAAGGGCGCTGGGGTATATCTTCGCCCTCTTCCTTGTTCAAAGCGAATAAGGCGGTTGAAAAGCCCAATAACACGAGGCAGCCAATCAGTCTTAATACTTTGAATGCGAATATCGTTGCTCCACCATGCTTCGCTATGTGGTCGTGGATGGATCCGGTTTGACGAGTATCAGGCAGGTCCGGTGCATCCGGCGGCAGTTTCTGGAAGATTAAGACGCGTAGTCCCATTCCCGAGCTGGAATCCCATAGTCCACCTAGGATCAGGGTAATAATCGAAAACCCAGCAACATAGAGAGGTATCGTGAGAGTATCTGAGAACGGGCGAAGAGTCGCGCTGTCGCGAGGAACATGTCAGTAGTGTGAACCACGATGAGCGAACACCTTGTAGTTACCCATCCATGTTGCTACAAGTCTTTGAAGGAGCAGGGAGAGTACGCTGCACACACGCCTGACTTGGGGAGTTAAAAACAGTTTGACGTGGGAACAAATCAATGACAACAAATGAGTCAATCTCGTAGCAATTCATTTGCGGCGGTCCCGCCGCAAATACCTCGCTTGATTTCCGTAAATGAAGCGTGGAAGGCTTCTAATGACGGGTAAGATGACGCAAGATTTTCAGTCTCTGGAGAGAAGGAATGATGCAACTGAGACCGATAGGCTTCCGGAGCGCAGCGATTTCGTTTTTGAACCCCAACTCTAAGGCGGGATCTTCATCGATTTAGTTTTGTACAGGGTGAGACCGGCGGCTTTTGTTGACTGTATATTATGCGTGGTGGTTGAACCATTTTGGGACCGGTAATTCAGAGTGGGTGCAGATCATCTGCAACCGGGCCTTTCTTCCCTTCCTGCAAACTCGTTCAGATCAGCAATTCCTCAGGAAAGCAGTAAAAATTGAAACATGGACACGGTCTATGGCCGAGGCTCAGATCGAACGAGCGACTTGCACGTACCATTAATGCAAAAAGAACAAACTGCGTGCGGTCTTCACTTATCTGTCCAATTCATTATGAGCGTCGTATTTTGATGGATAAATACAATTCGCGATAAACAGCTTCACACAACCGGTGCATCCAGGGTGTCGTAAGAGAAAAGGTTTTGACTTAGAAATCTGAGGTTTTGTTGCTGCGTTGAGAAAAGAGACATGAATACGGGTGAGCACAGTCCACGAATTCAATTAGTAAACATTTAGAGCGTACATGCAACGGTACAGCTATTTCTCAGTCTGGGTCTGATCGTTTGTCTGGCCGTTTGCATCAACATTCTCTGCCGAATAAAAAACGGCAAGGACTGACAAGGGGCAGTCGGGATCCGAATTCCAGATATGGGGAGGGGGGGGGGGGTCCTGACCAGGTCCTTAAAAAACTTTTTGTAGTAGATTTTGAAATACTGTACTATTTCGACCGTAGGTTCAGGTCACAGGTCACAGGCACCCATGAACTGAACCTATTTAATTTTGGTCACTAGTCACTAGAGGGTCTGAACTAGCGCACATTTGAGTCACGCAGGACATAAAAATCGAATTTTTTTCTTCCTTCCCCGCGTTTGTGCGAGGCAAGGAACTGTGTTCCACTCCCTCGCTGAGTCGCTACTCTCTACAAACACAGCAGATGAAGTATATTGGTCACTTTCGTTCGGTAGCTACTCAATCAATGAATCAAGTCAGAGTCCTCCCTCTGAAAGAAGATCTGAGATGAACATTTCGACAATTGAACTATAAAAATAGAGGTCACAGGTCCTGGCCGACCTGAACCATCAAAAAGTTGAACCTAAGTGGTCACAGGTCACATAGGCTGAACTTACGGTCGAAATAGTACAGTAGGTTTAAATAGCTCAGAAACCGCCTCAGAACCCACACAAGCGCTTTCTACTGAAGACTTGACTGAGCTCCTGAGGATGCTGCGACCATTCTGCATCATTTCTGTTCCATTGAGACCATCCGGCTTAAGCCCGAACAGTGCCGAACCGATTTGGACCGATCACACGCGCACGTGCACAAGAAAAATACTTTCTATTCCTCCGCGCGTATCAGCCAAATCATGCCGAAAGGGAAGAAGAACCAAGCGGTGCGTGGGTTGGCCAACAGATTCCACGCCGATAATAGACATTTGTTTCACAGGCGAACGCGCCCAAGTTTGACATCACAAGCACGTTAGAGTGCAGCAAAAATCTCGAGAGCCACAAGAAATCAAAGGACTGTGTCGAGCCCCAGCTGCAGGTTCTGATGCTGGACGAGATTGTGACCGAAAGGCGTGCGCGCTACGATGATAGAACAAACCCGGTTGTTGGAGTATGCCGGGAACATGCCATCAAGGTCCCCCTGCAGCTTGACACGGAGGGTGATTTGTAGACATTGGCTGATGGGCTGAAAGAACACAATGGTTGTCCCCCAAAGCTCACTTAGCGGCTGACGTACATTGAGCTAGAGAAAATAAATTACATTCATTGACGAAAATTGGCGGTGAGAGCACGTGCGTGATCCGTGGGAAACTCCTTCCCGATTTGGGGGGGGGGGTGGGGGGGGGGGGTCAGGTCCAAGCCCTTAAATCACTTTTCGACGTCATATACAAATTTCGAATCCCGACTGCCCCTTGAGGACTGACCTATCTTTTCCTTTAGCAGTTCCTAGAGCGGGAAGCATCCGAATTGCAACTCGCCACAGGTCCCCTGATCCTTATGAGCACCCAATGTTCCCGCCCAACGCATCTGGAGCTCACCTCTGGGCAGTCATCAGGAAGGCCGCTGTTCTGTGGGAGCGGGTCAATACCGATGTGAATTCCGAAAATTGGCAGGAACTCACTCCGCAGCGTGCTTGGTCAACTGCAACCAGTGCCAACGCGGCGGCGATGGTGTAAATGATATGGCGGGAGAAGAACATTTAGAGCGACTGGAGTGGATGGATGCTTGTGGAGACGTGGTCTTTAGTTCTCGCACTTTTAAACATTTTTCAAACCCTCAGTGCTTGGTTTGGTCAACGCAACTGCATGATAACGAAAACTAGAAGTGGCGGGGCTTCGAATATATTTCCCGGAATGATGGTCCTTGATCTTTGAGGTTGCTGTTAGTGAGGAGTTCTCCTCCCGCTTCTGACTCCGCCATATGTCGTTGTCTTTGGTATTAGAGTCTGAACGTGCATGTAACGGACTGGTTTTACCCTCGAGATGAACAAAAAGACAGGTAGTACGCACGCAGAATTGAATTTAAAAAGGTAGCTTCTCCCGGACATGAGGAAAGTGCCGCCGTGCCTATCTAAGTGCCAGGTGCGACTGATCAGACACAACTTGCCACAATGTCAGCGACGAGATGAGGCCTGGGTGGGTCTAAAAAGTTTTGCGACTGTTTTTTTTCCATAAAAACAGACAATATTCGTGCTAGCAATGACCCGTGAATTTTATTCACAGGTAACACCTAGTTAGAAGTATGACCTAGAGTGGCTCACATCTGGCCTAAATAGGTTGTCTGAACAAGTGTATATGCAGAAAGATGCTCACATGGTATTTCTTTTGTTGAAATGGACCAGTCACGTGTCCTCAACAGCTGTGAAGCTGTCCAACTTACAGCTATTCTACAGCACCTGCTACAGCATTTGTACTGCAGTATATCCTGTAACAGCACTCTATAGCTTTAGATTACTTTATATACGACCATTACTTTACCTTGCAACAGAGAGTTCCTGTTGTCCTGAAATCCCCGTGTCTGCAAGTCTGTGTGCAACTGTCACTTCCCAACACACCTCCCAACATCTTTGTTATTTTTTCCCAAGAAATCAAAAGTACTTACCTGCAACCGGGTTTGATTCATTGAAGTTAATCAGGTGAATCTGGGTATAATTTGCAGTCAATTTTTATGTTTCGAAATACACACCCACACCAGTGAGAATAGGTTCAGGAGATAGACTTGGAGGTGGAACGGTTCACATCTGCTTTGAATAAGCGGTCTTAATTGCAAAAAATTATGCAGAAGCTTAAGATCCCTGTCCGATTTGGGCCAGGTCATGGTGTGATATTGTACTTTCGTTTTGCTTGTCTAGGAACGAATTAAATCAGTGGTTAAACACATAGGAGGAGTCAGACAAGGGACAGAAGAAGACCTGGAGGTGGAGCGGTTTACATCTGCTCTCAATGTAGAGATTCTTGCGGAAGACCCCGTTCGATTCGGGGCCCACGTCATTCTCAAGCTACTGTAATGTTCATTTTTTTTCTTGTCTGCCAATATAAACCCAAAGTTGAAGTACTCACGGGTGGCTGATTGCAGAAATAAGACCTGGAAGTGGAGTGGCCCACATCTGCCTTGAATAAGTGGCCTTGATTTAATCAAATTATGCAGAAGACCCCCGTTCAATTCGGGGCCAGGTTATGATGTAACAGGCCCTCATATTTTTTTCTATTTCAAGCATTCAAAAGAGACAGGCATTCAGATGAGCTTTGCCACTTCTGGGGGCATGCACTTGCGGTGTGGTACAGTAGGTTCAGTCTTAAATATCATGGACAGCCCAATGACCAGCCTCATCATGCAAGTCGGTCAGGAAGTGAAGGTGAATTTGAGGGACCATATTGGACAAAACCCACCAAGTAGAGGTCAATTCATCGACATTTATGAACATATATATACATTCGTCAACATTTGTCGACATGTCGACAAATTTCTATACATTTCTCGACATGTCGACCGAAAAACTGATTTTGTTTTGGCAGGCCCAAATTTCGGGAGTCAACATGTTGATAAATATATAGAAATGTCGGTGTCTCTAGTTTTCTTGCCAGAACCAAATCCTCAATCTCGCTTTCACTCAAAAATCAACATTTCTCGAGATGTTGAAAATCTCAGCCAACTTATTTATGATTCTCGCTCTTGGCGCTCCACCAATAACCAATTCTGCCGCGGCTGACTGATCCCAGGATCGCAACCATCACCTTGCCATGTGCTGATGTCTCGCAACTGTTGTCACTGAATCCTTGGCACGGTGACGATTTTAACTCAACCAGCGCGCCCACGTGAGACTTCCGCCAGTTTTGCATCTTCGTCCTCCCTCCTCCCTCCATGTCTGAGCCACTCGAGCACCTGAGGCAGGCATACCAAATCCTCAAGCGCAATGTTATCCGCACGCTGCGTACACAGCGTGGTGCCGACACTCAGCTCAGCTACCAGGTCAACGAAGCGCTGCAGTTTCACGCTGCCTTACAGCTGGCAAGTCCCCTCTATCGAGCCAGGTATTGTCTGCTGAACCACCGTGGCAGCATCACGACATAATCCCCCAGTGGAGTATGCAACCGTGGACCGTGCCATCACCGAGATGGTCGCCAGCCTGAACGAAGCTCGCCACCAGTCGTCAGACCCTCCGACCGCTCCCAACCTTGTCGTCACGTCTCGCTCAAGTACCGGTGGGCGACCACGGTTCGAAATTGACCCCACAGTCCTCGCCGAAGCTTTGGAGCTCCGCGGCCCTACACATCTCGCTGACGTCTTCTGTGTCTCGGCGAGGACGATCCGATGCCGGGCGATTGATTACGGACTTGTGGAACCTGGCGAGCCTGTTTATACAGATACTCCTCAGCCAAATGGCTCCACTTCGCGCACCTACACCTCTACAACGGCTCCGGTCTCCACCATCTCCGACGACGAACTCGACGCTCTCCTGACCTCCATACTCGAGACTTTCCTGAACTTTGGCTGGCGGATGCTCAAAGGTCGTCTCAAAGCCGATGGGTATCGAGTACCCCGTGCCCGTATAGCGGCCTCCTATCTCCGGGTACATGGCTCACCCGGTTATTTCGGCGCACGCGTCATCCATCGCACGCCTTACAATGTCGCGGGGGCAAACTCTTTGTGGCACCATGATGGCCAACACGGTACGTCTATCGTCTCATCCCCTTTAGCGCACCATCTCACACCTCGTCTTAGGCCTTATTCGCTTCAAGATCGTGATCCATTGCTTCGTTGACGGCAAATCTCGCTTGGTCACCGGCATCCGTGTCAGTAACAACAACCGGGCGCAGACTGTCCTTGAGGTCTTTTGCGAGGCGGTGGACAGACATGGGCTCCCCAGCCGCGTGCGGGGTGATCATGGTGCTGAGAACATCCTCGTTGCGACGATGATGGAGACGGAACGTGGTGCCATGCGGGGGTCTTATATCTGGGGCAGGTGCGCACACATGTCCTTTCCTTTCTTCTATTCAGTTGCCTGACCACCACAATGCAGGAGCGTTAACAACACTCGCATTGAGCGCCTCTGGTATGACGTCACCCACGGCTTCGGCTACAAGTGGAAGATGTTCTTCGTCGATCTCGAGGTCAATCACGACCTGAACCCCACCCTCGCCGCTCATATCTGGCTCCTCCACCACCTTTTCCTGCACCAAATCAACGAGGACGCCCAGGAATGGGCCGAGGCTTGGAACTCGCACGACCTTACGATCCGTGGCGAGCGCAATCGGTCTCCCCGCGACATCTTCCTCTTCAGTATGCTGCAGGATGGTCCTCGCGGTCTCGAGCGGGTGGTTATTCCGCCTGAGGACGAGGTCGCCGACCCCAGCACATACGGCATTGACTGGGACGTCGTCGACGATCCCACCCTCATGCATCATCATCTGATGCAGAACCCGCAGGAGTGGGACAACCAAAACCCCTTTGCACCGAGCATTCAAGACCTTTCAGAGGTGCCATGCGAGCCCCCCAACTGCCCCTTCTCCGCCGCTCAGATTGACATACTTGATCGGGAGTTGGCGGCTGTCGTAGATGTCTCTTCACGTAGTATGAATGTCCGTAAGCTTGTCTGGCAGGAGGCGTTTAGAATCTGCAATAGTTTTTATCAATGAACCGGATTTCTTCTTCCATACCCCTTTTCAGTAATTGAGTGGAGGCAGTGCATAACACTTTCCACTCGACGCTCATGTCTGATTCCGCATCCCCAATCTCAAGGCTAGTTGACGACGTGTTGGCTCACATCTTTCTGCTATGCCTGCCCCAAGCATTTTCTGTAGTCCTGCCCACCGACTTTCACTCGCTGCTTGCCAATCCCCCATCGCCTGGACAAGCCCCTCTCCTACTGTGCGGTGTCTGCAGTGTGTGGAGGGCAATTGCTCTCTGCACCCCATCTCTTTGGACCTCCCTCGACACGGAGCATATCCTCCATCCAGAGCTGGTGGAGCTTTGGATGAGTCGTGCCCGCCAGTCTCCCTTGACGCTTCGGATTGCAAGGCCGATCATCCCTGAGGACCGTGATCACCTCCTTTTCAATCCAGTCAGACTGCGCGACTCGGATTTTCTGCTCCCCCAGCCCCTCCATCTCCCTCTGCTACTGCCCAAAATTTCACAGTGTCGGCATCTCGAACTGGTAGATGGTTTCATACCACCGTTCTTTCCGCTCCCCTTCCGCCAACCCATTCCCCTCGAAAGCCTCTCTGTTCGTGTGGGACTTTCTACGAATCTCGCATTCCGAGTTTCGCAGCTTGCAGCTTCGGCCCCTTGCCTGACCAAAGTGCAATGGAACGGACCAGATATCTCCTTCCCGTGGGCCCAGTTAACAGATCTGAGCTGGCATATCGGCCGTGCTGATCTTTCTTTCTTTAAACGGACTCTCGGCGCACTCACATCCTTGGTGCACCTGCGGATCAGCCTCACAGTTGACCGGGATCAGCACTTCAGACCCCCCAACTCTCTTTATCTCTTGCCCGGCGTCACCAGATTTCACATTTGGGGTGATCCGGCCTTCACGCGATGCCTGAGGCTCCCTCAGTTGCAGCACTTAATCCTCGAACGCACTCACATCGAAAATCCACACGACATTGATTCCTTCCTGCATCGATCGGAGTGCGCAATAATGTCGTTGGAGCTGTGGGGCCGTCACTTCCACAATCTTCCACCGAATACATTAACCCACATCACGATCTCACCCACATTGACCCGTCTCCTCATCTCATCCCGGGACCTGAATAGTTTCTTCCGCAATCTTGAGACTTCCACTCCTGGAACACTCACACGGAAAATCTGCCTGCTACGCGATGCAGATCGGTGCTTCTGGATCGAAGGATTGCCGGGCATTGAGGATGATGAGATTGGCTCCCTAGCAGCTCTCGTCAAGCTGCATCTCCCGAGTCTTCAGCGCTTGGAGCTGCACGAGGGCTTGTGCGAAGGAACTGGCACCCCGTCCAGCACCCCAGACGAATACGAGGCACGTAGCGTTGAGGTTGAGGGGACATCTGGTTTTGTGGTGGCGAGATCTGTGGCTTTGCGACGTGAGTATGAATGTTGGTGGAACTCTGCGGACGGCCGCGAGTTCCGAGCGGCGTTAGATGCAGAGGATACAACCATGTTGGAGGCCTTCGACCTCCCAGCTCATTTTCTCACTCAGATGCGCTACCCTCCCCACGACACCCAGAATATCTTTGCTAATTCAGAGCGTCTCGGCTACCAATTCATCTAACATCCCCGCAACAATACCATCAGTTCACATATTCATGGGGCGATAATATGTATCTAGGCATGTGGCAATTTCAAACTAATACATATGTGATTTTCAATTTTTTCAACTGCCACCCCTGGGTTAGATAGAGAAAAACGGGAGCATTGTCGCTGTGTGCTCAGGCTTCCTCACCACGGCTGTCGCAAGGATTCCCAGGGCATCAAAGACTCCTTGGTAGTAGACCGCCACTGCAGACCGCTCCAAGGTCTGTACCTTGCCATCTGAAAGTAGACGACAAAAGATTGCAAGTTGCGTTTTCTCTGTCGCAAGGAACAACTTTACTGAGGTTTTGCTCCGCAAAAAAACCACGCCATCTGCGCAGCACACAGCCACTCTGCGATTATCTCGACAAAGCGCGAGAGCCATTTGCGTCTTCTTCGGTCCCACAATGGCCTTTCCCATGGCGGCAGTTTCTCCGTGATGTCCCAAAACGATTCACGGAATAGACCACTGCGGCGGGCTCGCCGAACATTGAGGGCCATCGGATTGGACCGGAGTGTTGCAGCGTACAATATCTCGTCCGCACGGTCGAGCTGCAGCTGTGCGTGACACAAGGTGAGGTCCCAGATCATGAGACTCTTGACTCCGTCGTCACCAAAATCAGAGAGCTCGGCTCTGCCAGTTGTGCTGCCGCTGCTCAGTGGCGAGAGGTCCACAGAAGCCCAATCCTCCTCCTCTTGGCCGAATATTAGTGGGCCACCGTAGGTCCAAAATCTTCTGTTATCAAATGTGGACGGTCCGACTCTCGGATGACGGTATTTCCAATACACCCCGCTGAGCACCTCTCTCCATTGTTGAGTAGTCATGCCCCACGAGACCACGTTTGAACATTCAACGTCGCGGTCCATGCGAGACAACCATGCCCGCCGAATGCAAATCCATATGAACAACATTGTCGCTGTTTTCTCAGGGGTCTTATTCATGAAGAGATGTGGCGGAGGTGCGACAAAGAGCAAGAGATCTTTGCATCTTGGTGTGAGTGCAATATTATGCACCAATGGATATCCGGAGGTGTTGCCCAAGGCTAGCTCCCATGCGTCCACGACTCCGGGAGCCCATTCGCATTTGGAATAGCTGAGAATGATGTCCTGGTGCTGTCGATACCACTTTGATGAGTTTGCTGGAGCCTTTGATTTGGCTGGTATGGGCGCATCTGGTCCAGGGAGAATCGCCCGGTCCGAAGCTACACAATGAGAACAAATACAAAGCTGTCCGAGAGACTCACCATATTTTTCCATCATATCGGTAGCCAGGTCACCCACACGTCGCACGTCAAAAGCTAAGGCTGCTGAAATGTTGTGATTTTTGCCAGACAGCGCTACACCGGGAAGTAAGTTTTGACTGCAATGATGCGCTCATAAAGCGACTCACTCGTATTCTCAATCATCTTCCTGACATCCATCAGAGAGTACTTGTCTGTGTTGTATGTATCAGTCCGTGAGCCGTATCCGCGCGCTGCGGTCTCGAATGACTCCGGATGAAGTACATTTGGAGGGTAATAGTCGAGAGGTTTGTTGTGGACAAGAAGTCCGCGCCGTATGTCTTGCAGCGCGGGTGTAGCTCCCGTGTCTGCCCATAAGCCGACTTCGATGGGCGCTGGGCTCTCGCCCCAGGGCATCGGCGCGAGGGCGATCATGGATGGGAACCGAACACAGGCGGGCGGAACGTAGTAAACCAGGCTCAGTCCCGATCAGATATTGCACGGCGGTGGGATGTGTACCAGCAGACGGTCGCCATGCATATCCCCTTGGTTGGCCGCAAGCCCGGCGGCGTCTCTTACCACCTTCCATCTCCGCTCAACGCCAAAAACAAGAAGAAAGGGACGAAGAAAAAAAGAAAAAAAGGGGGATGATGGTATATACCAGCTTGTTCATTTCAGCATCGTCTAGCCACTTACGTATGTCCACAGGTTCCGAATCGGGTTCTGGCTCCGAGAGCGATTCCGAAAACTCTCCTGCCTCCGGGAACAAAGGCAAGGGAACAAAGAAGCCCAAGAAACCCAAGAAGAAGAAGATTGTTCCGACACCTCTCCACACAGACACTGGCGAGTCCGGATCGGAAGCCGATGAAGCCGATGAAGACAACCACTCCCTGCAAGTATCGGATCGCGATAGGCGTGCCGAAAGACGAGCTGGTGACTCAGGAAAGGCCAGTACGCAAGTAAGCACACAGAGAGTGCCAAAAATTCAACGTTGTTAACCTCAGATTGCAGCTCAGTGAAAAACAGCTAGGAAAGCGCAAAGCAGTCTCGGAGACTGAGGAAATACAGGCTCCAAGTTCGTGGATGTGTCCATTTGCTCAATCAGGATCATCGGATACTCATTTTGTTTTCTCTAGAGCGTCCGGCAAAGCAGCTCACAGAGGTGCCTCCCCATCGCCTTGTTCCGCGTGGAGCGACTCGATTCCAGTCTCAATCACTGGAGCTGAGTGGTGTGCTACCTGTTACAACTGTAGACGGAGACGGGGACATTGTCATGGGAGATGCTCTGACAACCAGGAGACATACTCGGTCCTCAGGTCAGAAAAAAATGTTCAAATAGATTCATTCACTGTATTCTTATGTATGGGTATTCTAAAGGGACCAGCTTCACGGCTCTTCTTACCTTCAACGCCATTGACTCGAACTTGACCGAGCTGGAGTACTCCTGTTTGACCATCGCAAACCAGCACGCAGTGGACATAGATCTCTGGGCAGTTCGACACCGGTTGCAACTGGTTGAAATGGCTGTGTTCCGGGCTCCCAATTCCGATGAAAACCCCAGCCTTCATTGCACAGATCTGGGGAAATGTAGAGACTCTAGAGGCGGACCAGGCACATACAGCGGTGCAGCAACGTCAAAGACGTGCTGGAATAATGACCACAAACTATTGGGCATGGAGATGGCTTGATGGATATTGCTTCCATATGATTGAGAGGGCACTCTCCATCGCTGAAGCCGACGCACAGGCAGAATGCTGGATCACGAGGCTCACGCATGACGTTCGTGACGTTTTGGAGAGCCGTGTCAACAGCAGAACATTTGCATCTAGCAGCTACAATCTCGACATCGCAGCGGAGGAATTCGTTTACACATCTCGGCGTCCCCTCTATCTGCAATCCGGGCCACAGCTATCAGAGCAGGTTGTTGCCGTAACCACGAGCATAATTGCTGCGTGGCTGCACTTCCCAGTGGACGGGCTTGCCCGGCTGCAGGCCTGGTTTGTTCACGCACTCGTCACAACCATCAACGAGCATGTCCTGCTTTTGGATGAGGTCTGGATCGCGCATTCAAATCTCAAAAAATTTGTGCTGGGCAGCAACAAGCAGAAGGAGGATCTCAACTTGTGCTTCCAGGAACTGAAGCAGGACCTGCGCAAGCATCCACTGGCAAACCCGGATTCCGACGAGTGCCAGATGCTGGCCAAAATTTCTCGGCTTGTCAACGATGCTTGCAGGGGATCATTAAAATATACACCCCTGGGCGAGTCGTTCGAGTTTGCTGCCGCATCTACAACCCCCTTGCCATTGAGGACACGCAGATTGAGAACGATGAGGAGGACCAGGAGAACGACCACGATGACGAACGTGAGAACGACAGCGATCGTGAACCTGATCTTCTCGGGCTCGCGGCCGAGAAGATTTTGAGCCGATTTGTAGACTTCCTGGAGGAAGCCGATGCTTTTACCTTCAACACTCCCACCAAGCTCACAGAATTTCAAACAAAACTACAGGAGCGGCCAAATTTTTTGCACCCATTTCGCGAGCTTGCGCCATCAAGGGAGAGAGCGGCAGGGCCGGACGGCCCGTTCACCGAACAGCTGTGTAGAACCGACCAGGGGATGTTTAGCGCCCTCTTGTATCGGGGTGTCACGTTCGGGACGCGCTTCCAGATGGAGTACCCAATGGTCTTTCGTGATGCTGCACATTTTCACCAGATAGAGGAGGAAGCCATCGCAGATTACACCGACGAAAATGGCGAGGCACCCGCACCAATCTTTTTCTGCGACCCAGCAGCATTCGGCCAGTATAATCATAAACGGAACATCAATTTGGTCGACAAATATTGGACCAATCTTGCCAAGTTTGGCTGGGAAAAACAGTTCACGGCGGATCGTACACAGATTCCGTTTTTGGAAGCCTGGGGATACCTGAAAGACCCGAAACACTTCCCCATCATGGGCCCGCTTGCCGGATATCTTCTTACCGCGGACTTCTCATATTGTGGCGCGGTTAAAGAGCCCACCATTGACGATATTGCTTACGTCATATGGTACATGAACAAAGGTGCAGCTGCAGCGTTGGAGGAGTTGCGGTTGATTCCCCGGCGCAAAGTATCTGCGAAGGGTACTATCTCCAAAGCCAACCACCAAGATGTGTTGAAGGCGGTCCGCGCCCTGTATGAACGATTGAAGGTGCTACTGCCCCAAGATCTTCAGACAAGGGTGGGGTTTGGTCCGATAGTACTTGAGCACTCACTGTGCAAGTTTTCTCGGTCTATCAAAAAGGATTGGTTCAGGCTGAACCCAATGCACCAGCGTAAAGTGCAGCGGGAGCGGTGATGGACATACTTTTTTTTTTTTTTTTTTCACGACTGGTATTATTGGTCTATATCAATCTGTTTCTGTCTCTGTGCTCGGGGTTGTTTTTTTTTCTTACCTTGAACCGACCTTATGCGTGCGAATTATCATTCTATTTCCATCCTACTGACAGCGGAGGTAAAAACACAAGTGCTGCCGCCATGACAGTTCATAGCAACGTGTGACAGCTCGGACCGAAAACCGATCATTGATGTGTTTAGACATCTGATGGCCGTGCTGATGGCTTTAGTTTTCCATTAAGTACGCCGCTTGTCCATAACAGCTACCCATTTTCATTCCAATTGAAAGCACACAGTGGGATATCAGGTGTAAGGTACGTGCCTCTTCAGCGCTCTAAAACGATAAACTATTGATAACGTCTATTGTGTCAGCCTTCAATTTTTCGTATCTCATACCGATGGCGGCGCCTCGGATGGAACCAGTCTGGTCTTCGATGAATTCCTCTCCAATGTCAGCCTCTGCGAGCAACACATCGAGGACCTGGTGAAAACGCCTCCACTTCGCATTCTGCTCTATCGTGATGCCGTTCGGCAAGCCACCTCCCAATTGGTCGCGCTCACGGATGTAGCGCGCTAGGCGTCTTCTCGCTTCACGGGCCTTGGCGACATTGCTGCGTGTTGCAGCAAAAGTGTTGAGATTGAGGTTGGCAGTGCGCACCACGTCTTCGTAAGTGATGACAAGGCCCCCTTGGACTGTGACGGGATGGAAGACCCGCTCAGACAAGCTGAGTCCAAGAGAGGTGCAGATAGCTGCGAAGTTCTTCTCCTCCGTGCAATGACGGTATCCACTTCCGCAGCGCAGAGTCCTGACACGCTCCATTCTCGCGAGCCTGTCGTGGAATCGGCTGCGGAGATATTGTACTACATCCGGATTAGGCTCAGCCTGCACCGACGGTGCGCTAGCAGAGGAGGTGCTTGCGACCGTGGCGGGCGCTTCCAGGACTGGCGCTAGTGGAGCCACAAAGTTGACAGCAGGCATAGCTAGAGGGACCTCGTTCCACGCGGTTTGGGTGTCCTGAGTAAGTGATGTTAGTGGCGACTGGGCCAGAAAAAAAAAGCGGCTGGTAAGCTCACCTTGTGATAAATGTAGAGAACATATACCGCCGTGCCATGACCTAGGTGGTAGCTATCGAGCAGGGTGGTGCGTGCCTGGGATGGTGGTATAGGGGTTACAAGCGATAGCGACTGGCCAATCTCGAGAGCCGCTGCATTGTCAGCGGTCGCGAGCTCAAGCCCCAACCACGAGCCAAGCTCTCGGAAACGGTAGTGATGGTTCATATAATCGCCCTGCACCTCAACAGGATAGTCGGAAGTCCCAAGGAAGAAATCCGCTTGGTCAGCTGTCCGGATCTCTCCAACCATTCTCCTCAGGAGGAGCCCGGTCTCGCGAGGGTCATTGCACAAGCGCTCGACCAGAGTGTGATCGGGAAGTGAAGTATGACGAAGCTCCACAAACCCGCGGCCGCCTTGCGCGGTGTGCAGGCAAATGAAATACAGTGCTTCTGCTGGGTCAAACGGTGAGTTATCGAGCTCGAGAAATTTGGGTGGCTGACTAACCATCCCTATCGTCTGTCGGATTGTTAATAGGAGGTGCGGTATCTACAGCAGGATGAGAAGCAGCACATGCCGTCAAATGTGGACTCACCGGCTTCGCCATGACTCTCATTAGCATAGGCAGGGACAATGGTGCTGGCCACAGGCTCGTCAGGCGGTGACGAGAGAGTGGCTGCACCAACACTCTGCAGCCGGTGGATCTCGCCGATGACCATGGCGACTCGGTCTTGGTATGAAAGCCCAGAGGCTGTGGGAATAAGTGTCTATGCGGAGGGGAACAGGATCGGTTCGCACCATCGACACGGATCATGAACCGCACCTCCGTAGAAAGATCGTGCACGGTCTGAGCTGGGGCGATCTCAGACGCTTCTCCAAGGTTAGTCCCGTATTGGCAAAGAGAATATACACTGCTCACCACCGCTGCGTGGAAGAAGAATGCGCGGGGTCCCTGAGTGTCGACGTCAGATAATAGTGTGTCACACCATGAGAACCTACGGTGGCCGAGTCCTTGGGACGGTGCATCGCTCGCAACCGGCAGCGGCAAGGATTCACCTGCTTTGAGGGTGAATAACTTGTATGGTCTGTCATGCTGTACGACTCACGAGGGGTATCGGAGCTCGGATTCTGATCTTGGGCTACAGATTTAGCTGGAGCGACCTGTATTGGGGAAGACATCTCACCATTGTCCATCACAGTCCCATACTGTGGGGGTCCATCCAGAAGCTCAACTGAGCTATTGCGGCTCTCAAGCGTGAGCCGCTGCTGAGCAGGAAAAAAATTGGTGAGCAGACGACGAGTTATCTGAGTCTGATGCCGAGGCCTCTATCTATGTCACTACCCCTAGCACGTCCTTGCGGTGCATAGGTGACAGGTGAATCAGGACGGCGCGTGGCCTGCCGGTTTCGGGGTGGATTGCGACGAGTGGAAGCACTGGAATTGCCTCCATGCCGGGCTCGAGGTCGACCTGTGTTTGCCATGGTAGTAGGAGTCCACGTTCCGAAGTACCCCGGCCTTTTGTTCGTGTTTCAAGAGGCATCAAAACACAGTGCGTCAGGCAGCGTTTGGCGTAATTTTACTTTGAAATACAGCACGGTTGTAGGTAACTCAGACGATGTGCTATGTCTACAGGTATTTCTATCCCATGTTATGGTCAGGTTTAATGAGCTGCTCATGGATCCACAAATCAAAAGCGGAGGAAATGTGGTCATTGTTTTCTGGAGGCTGAAGCAGACGCTCACGCAGGGCTTGATCGAGATAAACATCGATGCTATTGAAGCAGGTATGAAATCCTAGCGGGTAGCCATGATCGCCATCCTGCAATAGCAAGGTCAGCTCTGGATGAATCGAAGGTCGAGAAATGAAATGTACCTCTGTATTTGCGCCTTGGAACTTGAACTATCGACAACGCAGGGTAAGCACATATTTGATTGGAATGAGGGAAAACTTACGAATATTTGCCAGTTGTCCTCGATAGGAAGCATGTCAGACTCGGTGCCGCAGCGCAGAACGAGGTTGGCACGTAAGAGAAGATTGGACTCGTCTGCATGAAAATCCTCCTCGGAAACGCCCAGGTCATGGAGACGCCACCGCAGCTCCGGAGGATGGCCGACACCGCGAAGGTAGCGCTCCAGTCGCAGTCGGAACAACTTGGCAAAGTACCCGGTCGTGCTGTCCAGTGTGCGTGTTATGATATTGTACTTGAGATGGTGAGTCACGTCGTCGACGCTGCTAACACGACAGTTATACAGGGTGACAAAGAAGGCGGAGGTGTTCAGGGAGCGGATAGTCTGCTCGCTGATTTAGGTGTGTGTTCGCGCATAGTGAGACGAGTGCCATACCTCTGCGAACTGCATCCTTCGTACACCAATGTCAAAACCAGTCTTGAGAGCTTGCCATTCCGGAAGCTGCCATGGGTTGCGATGGCCAAGGAGGATGGTCGCGAACGCCGAGATGCGCCACCCCTCATGCTCTTGAGCAGTGCGAACATCTGCTATCAGGCTAGGCTGACAAAGAAAATCTAAGTATGATCGCGCCAATCGAGTTATCCGGTATCTCACCTGCATGTCCATGTGGTCTATGATAAAGACGCACAACGGGTGGGAGGCTTCAGAGGCACGTGGAACAGGCATATCACAGTCAAACGTGTACCAAGGTACTAGGATCGTGTGCACCCCTGGGTCCATGTGAAAGAGAACATGCTCGGGAATGAGCATAGCGCGGTCTCCATGTATCAAGGCGAGAAGAACCCAGATACTGATGGGCATCAGGCCTTGCTGAAGCAGAAAACAATGGAGCGCAAGGAATATACCGTGGGCACGGAAGGTGGCGATGCGTCGATCAGGGACAATGGGGCTGAACACAGGGCGGAACATTTCTGATGCAGGGACCTGCTGCCAGAAATTGTGTCGTTGGGCGAGGATGGTGCAGCCTTCACGCATAGCCGCGCGCTCAGGCCCAACGCCGGTCGAGAGTGGGCAATTTTGGCTGTTGGTGCCACTGTCAGCGGAGATGGTGAGTGGGCAGAGGTTGGAAGAGAGACTCAATGACCGACCAACAAATCAGGCGAAATTCGCGGAAGAACGACGCTACGGTAATGGTGGTCTCGCACGCAATGACATCGTCGTGCTGGAGTTTGTGATCCTCCATGAGAAAGGTATCGTCCAAAGTATTGTCCCGATTTTCAATGTGGATGAGGATGTCGACAATGCAGGCCGCAACGGCGTGGATGGTCCTGCCGTGGACATGGACGGTAACTGCGTTGGGGCTCCGTGCATCAGTGGCAACGGTCTTCCACCACTCCACAATGGCAGAGGCTTCGAGAAAGTCGACACCGCGCTCGAGCGGAAGAAAAGAGGGGAGCACCAGATCCGTCTCAAAAAAAGAGGGGTTAGACTTGTATGGAAGTGGGTACGTCAGAACTATACGAACCTGCGCTGGAGGGCTGGGTGGAGAGGGCAGCTCCACGTCGGCCTACAAGTGCGGTCAGGAGTCGGATGGCAGTCAAGAGAGAGGAATCACGAGCCTGCATTGGAGAGTTCGGTAGGGAGGGGAGCTCCGCATCAGCCTACGAGTCGGGTTAGGCTCGGATGATCGTAGGACTAGGGAAAGCAAACACGGACCTGGATTGGGGAGGGAGATTGATGCATGTCATCTCGACGTCGTACGCGCCGGCCTGGATCCAAAATCTGTAGAAAGCTGAGCGGAGGACAATAGATGGATGAGCGTAGCTATACCTGAGATTGAGGGGAGCGCTGGCGAATGAGGGATTGCTGCTGTGGGCGCGGTGGTGGAGTAGAGGGTCGTGAAGCGGGAGCAGCCGTTGAAGGCCGCTGATTCATGAGATCATGGAGCATCTGGAGCGCATGAGTAGGTGACAGCAGGTGAGGTGTAAGATATGCACCCCGTCAATTGCTTCACTCGGACAATACCCGTCATAGCATTCCACATCAAGAGGGTCGTCTCGGGCCGAGGCTTGCGCGCGGGGTAATGAGTCAAGGATGCGCCATCCCATGCAGGGGTGACTTCCATGCAGCGGTGCAACCGGAGTAGAGAATGAATCAACGGGGCCGATGAGATGTCCAAACTGAGGGGCTGCGCATGCCGGGTCAGTGAGCTGAACCGAACTCGAGGTAGAGATACACACCAATGGGGATCCATGGGATAACACCTCCGCCGCCAGTGGGTGCCATTGGGTTCGGAAACTTGGCATTGATTTTTTTGAATTCTGGAAGACCGAACATATTGTCGTTGATTGTAGGGTGCGTCTTCAGGGTGTAGACTCCTTGTCTGATGGACGCCTGAAGGAGGACCCACAGCTGTGAGTGGAGGTCGCCAGGAGGACCGGGATCGTGGTCGGCAGGGGGAGGGTGGAAACTGATGCCATGAGTGTTTAATTCAGCCTGAACTTGGCGAGAAAACTCAGCAGGAAGCATAGGTCCCTGCGCTGGGACCTGAATTTTGAATATGAGATGGAAGCTCGCCAATTTGTCGGTGTATCGCTTCAAGTGCTGGTTCTTGATTGCAATCTTGGATGTGGGGTATCCGGGAGGGTCATAATCGCCATTAAGCTGAGGAAGGGATGAGCGGACAATGGTGACAAAGCCAGAGATATGGACGTACAACCATCAGCCAGAGAACGACCATCAAGTCCTGTGTGTTAAAGCTCGTTGCATTGGGATACTGGCCCCGTGGGCCAGTGTGGTTACCGACAGCAAAGGGGCCGCGGATGAGCGTGCAAGCTGCGGTGGAAGTGCGCTGTGCGGCCATTGTTCCGCGGGAGGGCGGAGGGACACCGCCAAAGCCATCCATGGCCGGAGCAGAAGACCCATGCACAGGGGCTCGTGGCGGCGGTGGTGACACGATGCCGGGCTGAGCAGGGAGAGAAGGGGAGCTGAAGAGGTACGGGTGAGCGATGCCACAGGAGATTGACACAGGAGCGTACTCGAGAAGTAGCACATGTGACATTAACACAGCGGAACAAAGACAGGATGTTTGCATATCCCAGGTGCGCGTAGACTGGAGGACAGTGGAGGGAGTGAATCAAATGTGTTTGAACAACGAAATAACAACTTGCCTCTGAGGCAAAGCCCCCACAGCCAGTCGCAGTGCAAGGACCCTCTGCGTCGGGAGTAATTGCGATTGTTAACGTCCACGGCAGGGGGCTTGTGGGAGAAATAAGCATGCTGGCATGCTTCGCAAGGCTCGGTAGGGGAACTCGGAAGCTACAAAAAAGGAATTAGTGCGCACGACACAAATGAGAGGGGGAAGAGGGGGAAATGCAAGGGATGAGACTCACGTTACGGAAGACATTTTGTCCTGCAGTGGCATCCCACTGAACACCGACCCATGCTGCACAGGCAGCACACTGAGAGCATTGTCCACGAAATGTGCGCCAAGCAGACATGGGAGCGAGATGAGAAGGTCGCGGACAGGAGATGTGGAGTCAGTGGATAGGGGCCAGGGCGGGGCCTGGCAACGCCATATGCTGAGGCCATAAATTCATCAATGCGCAGTTCACACGGGGCGGGATCGCCGGGTGCCAAGTGCGTGATAGGGCGGGACATGTGAATGGGAAAGATGAAATGTCGAGGAACGCCAAGAGATCACGGAGCGAAGCTTGAATTCGACATGTTGAAGGATATTGACCAGCCTCAACATTTCTCGAGATGTTGAAACAAAATCGACATTTCATAAAAGATCGACATGTCGAATAAAAATCGACATTTCTATAAATGTCGGGAAATCGAGGTGAGATGTATGGAGATGTCGATGAATGTTGATGATTGTATAGATATATTGATAAATGTCGATGAATTGAGGGCCCAGAGCCAGATAAGTGACCCATGTCATGCCGTATTACCGGATACGGTCTCCCTGCCAAACGAAACGCAGCCGGCTGCAGCAACACCTACCGCCCACCGCAGGCCCAGACTTGGCGGTCAGACCTGACCGCCATCGTAGCCCTGGTTCTCGTCTGCAGACAAATCTGACCGCCGGCCAGTTGATTTGACCGGCGGTTGGATCACACTGTGCACCTCATTTTCGACTATGCTGGCCTACATCTGGCGGTTCCATCTCACCGCCAACAACTGCTCGATGCCTGGCGGGTCGATCCCACCGCGCCGCTCTGACCATCCCACCGCGCCCCTCTGACCTCGATGCGCAGCGGTTCGATCTCACCGCCAACGACTGCTCGATGCCCGGCGGTTCGATCCCACCGCCCTCCTAACGCCTGGCCGTTCGATCTCCCCGCGCCCCTCTGAACTCGACGCGCGCGGTGTGATCTCACCGCCCACCACTGGTTGACGTGCGGCGGTTCGATCCCACTGCCCACTGCTTGGCACGCGGCGGTTCAATCCCACCGCCCACCTCTGAGCTCGACGCCTGGCCGCTCGATCTCACTGCGCTCCTCTGACTTTCATGCTGGCCGTTGCATCCCACCGCGCCCCTCTGACCTCATGCGCAGCGGTTCGATCTCACCGCCAACGACTGCTCGACGCCCGGCGGTTCGATCCCACCGCTGAGGTCAACGCCTGGCCGTTCGATCTCACCGCGGCCCTCTGAACTCGACGCGCACGGTGTGATCTCACTGCCCACCACTGGTTGAGGTGCGGCGGTTCGATCCCACTGCCCACCACTGCTTGGCACGCGGTGGTTCGATCCCACCGCCCACCTCTGAGTTCGACGCCTGGCCGTTCGATCTCACCGCGCCCCTCTGAACTCGACGCGCGGTGGTGTGATCTCACCGCCCACCATTGGTTGACGTGCGGCGGTTTGATCCTACCGCCCACCTCTGAGCTCGACGCCTGGCCGTTCGATCTCACCGCGCCCCTCTGAACTCGACGCGCGGTGGTGTGATCTCACCACCCACTATTGGTTGACGTGCGGCAGTTTGATCCTACCGCCCACCTCTGAGCTCGACGCCTGGCCGTTCGATCCCACTGCCCTCCTCTGACTTTGACGCGCGGCGGTGCGATCTCACCGCCAACGCCAACGACTGTTCAGTACCTGGCCGTTGGATCCCACTGCGCACCTCCTGCCTGATCTCGGCGGTAGGATAACACTGTCGGTGACTTGCGCATCCATCTGGTGGGCGGTCTTGTTCCTTGACTAGTGGACTGACTGCATCACTGGAGGATACTGAATTGCATGCATTAATCATTCATTGTTTAACTTTCGTACACGTAGACGGTTCCATATACATAAGAAGACTCTGGTATATATAATCGCCCTTTTCTGAGACATGTAACTGACCGATTTTCGAATCCGACCCAATCCACTATTCCCACATTCGCCAGCACTGGAGTTGATGTAAGCCAGACGGGGATCCACATTGCAATGTGTTTTGAGGAATGCAGCCGGAGCACATTTTGTGTGACCGATAGAGTGGAAGTCGTCAATGAGAAACTGTGTGTTCGAAAAAAAAGTGGGCTCGCGAGTCATGCAATACGGCCCTAATGCGCACGCAAAATCATATATCACCCGTTTTGGCGCCTTCTCCCACCGGGTAACGAGCGCCGAAAAAACATTGTTGCGCCCTTCGCCTCTTGGAATGCAGTGGAAACCATAGCAAATGCTGTGGGTACACCACACGCACATGATTCCACCAGTCAACCGTCGCTCTCCGTACTGGGAGTAGAACTTGGAGCATTTGGCGCCACGCTTTCCACCGATGTCGTTCATAACATCGTGCTTTAGTTTGGGATATTGTGGGCGCTCTCTGATCTTCGGGACACCATAGCAGCAACCAGTCTGCACGTCCATGTCAGCCTTCGTTGCAATAACAGCTGACCTGTCTTACCTCCGTCCACGGTTTTTCCACCTGGTGCACCATCGGAGGCTCTGGACCTTTTATCAAAGACCCCAGAACCATCCTCCCGCGATTCAAGATCCGCTCGCAAATTTGCAATGTTAACGGTGGGAACGGGAGTATCGAGTCCTTTTCATGACTTAGCAGCTCATGAAGCACAGGAATTTCCACTAAAGCAGATGCATTCCGAACACTTGGCTGGGTTACAAAAGCCTGGAGAGCATCTAGCGCAGATTTGTTCGCCATCTGGAGTACTGACTCTTCAGCTGTGATCTAAGCATTCAACCGTTAGTCATGTTCACTAAATGGCTTGTGGAAAGCCACTCACTTGGAAGAAAAAACACCGGTAGACATCTGCAGCTCCCTTGCCTTGCATGACTGACATCCCTCCAAATTTCGACTCAAAAGGGGCTCCCAAGCCCGGGCACACATGGGAGAGACCTGCCACCGCGCCTGGGATCGCATTCAACCTCTCCAGCATTTCCCGCTGGGTCTTGGCAACCGCTCTCTCCGCCCGTGTCTGTTTTTGAGATTCACCTTCAACCTCATCCTCCTCCTCGTCATCGTCTTCATCGTCGTCATCAGCATCCCTATCGCGTCCATTTTCTGCCCCCACACGAGGCGCAACTGTGGCACTTATACGCGCGGCAGTCAGCGGTGGGCCCGTTATCACGCAGCGTACAAGCCGCCGAAGTTTCTGATTCGCAACCAGTTGCTGACCCGGCAAATATCGTGTTGTACTCCGCTCAGTTGAATCAGCTTGGGACACCGTCGGCGGCTCTAGACTGGGTAACAAGTGCTTTCGGTTGAACGCAAGGGTGACGCCATCCCATATAGTGTTTTCAGGGGAAGGACCACACTGAGGGCACATCATACTGCCGTCCAGATATTGCAATCCAACAAAGGAGAACCACACGGCCCTGAAGACCTCGGCCGTGACAAACGGGTGCTCACTCTGTCCGCTGTGGAGTTCATAGCGCCGATTCAAGACAGTGACCCAGGCTGAGAAAGGCGTCTCAGATGAGGTGTAGGCCGAAGTGTATTCATCGAGTAGATCGTGCGTAAAGAGCTTCCGATTGTTGTAGTTGAAAATCCCAAGATCTCTCCCGTCTGGCCCGATGTACCTGTGGTTACACCGCGGGTTCGAGCAAGACTGAAGCTCGATTGGGCATTGCCAAGCGCGAAACAAGCCCATACACGGTGCATTGCACGTGGAACACAGGTAGCCCTGGATCGTACCGACGCCGCGGTTCTGAACAACAGCAAGTAGAACTGGGAGAGAGACCACAGCCTGTCTGGAGTGTTTTCCCAAGCCGGCGGGCGTTCATACAAGGTCGGATCTGTCACGAGCGACGCCCAGGGTGGTGGAGCAATCTGTAGGTAGGACACCGGCTTCCGGTCCAGTGCTGCTCGTCGCACTCGGGGAACTGGACAGGGATCGGATCAGGGCGCTCAACTAGCTGAGAAACTGATTGTCTTACCTGCATAATCAATACTGGACCCATCGCCAACGCTGTCCGTCGGTTGCAGTGGGATCCACTCTAACGAGCTTTTGGAGCAAATCTCGGCATTGTGAGACGTGCGAGCATCCCCCGGTGCTGGAGTCCTTCATGCAGAGCCATTGACCGGAGCCTGAGTCGTCCCCAGTGTAAGTGACGATCACCCGCCCACTTAGAGACCGCGAGTTGGGAGACGGCGAAGAGAAATGGTTCAAAAACAACCCCTCTTGCAATTCTTGGCGCGAGAACAAGACAACACCGGCATCCCGGCTAGCAAAAGCTGGGTCCAGTGGAAACAGTTCTTCGCCATTCTCACGAAGAAAACTCACTCTCCATCCGGCCGACTCAACGGGCACTGGCACACCACCACATCCACGTCCCCTATGGTTGAGCGTTGGACATGAAACCAAGATGGCTATGAAATATATTCAACCGCAGGAATTGCAAACTTATCAGGACTCGCACCTTGGATAATTTCTTTTTGGCATCCCAACCATTTACCACGAACAGGTCAGACCCAATCTGATAAAACCCCCCCCCTTCTTCTTGGATGTTTTTACAGTATTCCAGATATCCCAGACCGCAGATGTCCGGAGAGGCAGGGATTTCCTCCGCATTGTTTGAAGGTCGCTCTGGGCTGTTCCAGCTGGGATCACCGCCTACAAGAAGGCTTTCGACTGCTGAATCCCAGGCAGGTTCATCCCCCATACTATCTGAAGCTGGGTTTGCTGCCCCGGTCTTTTTAGCTCTGTTTTTTCTCTTGCCATCGTGAGTTTCATGACGCCGCTTTCAAACAGGTGTCGTGAGTGTAGACTGCAGTGTCCCGATGTCCTCAAGACCAATGTGGCGCTCAGGTGATGCCGGTGGAGTGTCCAGTGAAATGTAGGGTAGCTTGTCATCCATAGTGTGTGTGCTCAGTTATTGGCCTCCAGTTTCCATCACCCTGAGCTGCCCGCTCGAAGATCTGACCGCCAGTTACTTGTTGCGACTCGCTGCCGTAGATATCGGTGTTCAGATCGCGCTGCACCCTGGCGGCCGGATCTCTCCGCCGACGTGTTGCTTCTTTTCGACGCATGGCCGTTCGATCCCACTGCGCCCCTCTGATCTCGCCGCCTGGCCCGCTCGTCTGTGCTCCTGGCCGTTCGATTCCACTGTGCCCCTCTGGCTTCGATCTCACCGCCAACGACTACTCGACGCCTGGCAGTTCGATCCCACCACCCACCTCTGAGTTCGACGCCCGCCGTTGGATCTCACTGCGCTCCTCTGACCTTGATGCCTGGCCGTTCGATCCCACTGCGGCCCCTCTGACTTCGACGCGTGGCGGTGTGATCTCGGCGCCCACTACTGCTTGATACGCGGCTGTTCAATCCCACAGCTCTTCTTGGGCTTGCGCTGTCCGATCTCACCACCGTGGATGTTGGTGGTATGATCACGCTGTACCTCCTGGCTGGCGACGTGTTGCGCTTGCTTGCGCTGTCCGATGCGACCGCCGCCGTCTTGCCACGTCACCCCAGCCTCTTCCTCCCTCCCTCGACGATGCCTCCAGAGGTCCCAGAGAGTCTTCAAGAGGCTTGTCCCCAATGTCCTACTCAAACCCCTCGTTCTCAGTGCCTACACCGCCCAGCGGGCGGGGAGAATCACAGGCAACTTCACCCACCCGTGAGCTATTTCCTAAGGGGTGAATTTGAATGACATGGGATAACTAGAGCAATGCCTCGTCTCTGCCTCAATTTTATCAGTGGTTGATGCCTCGCCCTGTGCCCAACCCTGAATCTTCTTGGAATTTCTCCGCCCTCAACTCGTCTACTACTCCCCCGGTATGCTGAAACATCTTGCCCTGCCGGCTCTAACCTCTTCTCGCAGATTCACCCAATGATGTACCCACTTGAGATGGCCGGCCAACCTAATCCCGCAATGACATTGTTTGCTGGTGCGTTCGGTATATCTTATTCTTTAAGAATTTCATTCATCTATTCCAGATCACGAACCGGCACTTCCTCGCAGTCCCACAGCGCCAAGATATCACTCAACTGCTTCCGATCGCGACACACATATACCCTCGACTGCCGCTGCCGCCTCGACTGCCGCTGCCGCCTCGACTGCCGCTGCCGCCCCAAACCCGGACGACGAGCAGGACCACGAGACTGAATCAGACGCCGCACCTCGTTCCGGTCCCCATAGACATCAACGCAAACGTGCTTCTCAAAAAAATCCCATATATGGGCTAGTAAATGGCGCAAGGCGGGGCAATCAAATATTTAGTGAGTGTCGCATATTCCATGATCAACATTCATCCAGCTCCTGACTCTCTACAGAGGTTGTCCGCGGGAAACCCCTGCGGCCCGCTCTCGAAGAGCAGTCTGAAACCAGTGCTCGCTTCTTGCGGTGTGTTTCCGACATCCTGGATCGAGTGAGTTATGCATCTGATATATCTGGAATGTAGCTAACTTAACTTCGTTCTATAGTGCGAACACATTTCCGAGGAGACCGGTTGTTGGCTTCACTTCAGCGCACAGCATATGTTCGGTCAAGGAGGATACCTACACTATACGTCGCCTCGCTTCTTGAAGGAGGCTAAGAAGGACGCCGAACAGATAATTAATCATTTTAATCAGACATTTGCAACACTCATGGCCGCGCGCCATCAAGAAACCAAAAATATGCACAAGCGTCTTCTCTTAGCAGAGGAAGACAAGGAAACTGCCACCGCGGCACTTGCAGTGGCGCAGGAAGCAGAGCGGGACGCCATTCGTCAATCTGAGGAGGCAGAGCGGATGCGGGATCTGCATGCCGAAGAAATTGCGGCCCAAAGGTTGGAGCTCGAGGCATTGAAGGCGAGGCTGGCATTGGCTCAAAAAAGGAATGGCGCGTAGTAGTATATTCATATGATTGCATGTCTATTCTCTCATAAACTGAATTTGTTACGGCGCTTTTGGAAAAGATGTTGTCAATAAATGCATTGTTCGAAATTTACGACATGTGGTGAGAACGGCCAACTGCGTCGAGAGCTATGGAACGGCTCTGACTGGCACGGCTCCTCGCAACCCACTCCTGCGTCCAGTTCATGAGAGCCTCTTGGTGTTTTTCTCGTTCTTCATCTGCAGCTACCTCTTGAGCAATCACAGTGGCTTTTCTCTTGGCGGGCAGTCTCCTCTTGTACGCTGCGTTCCATATAAGCCTGTTCTCCGTATTTTGCAATATACTCCCTAGACAAACGACTTCCAGTCCACTTTGAGCTGAGGAAAACAGCTGACAGCTCACCTTTGACGGCGTAGGCGCTGTTTTTGAGCAAGGTCCTCAGCATGTCTGCGACAGAAATGTATATTACATCAATCCAGTGAACTTGAACAACGGGGGGAACGGCGTACTTTAGACGATACTTTTGGTCAGAGGCCCGAGCACGTTCCTTCTGTTTCTGCCAGTCCTCGTCATGCTCCTTCAAGCGTCGGCGATGTCTGAAACTGTGTTGAGAAAGAAGTTGTGTGATTGGAGCAAAGCCTTACGCCGCCATCCGGATACGAGCTTTTTCACGCAGCTCATCTTCATTTCTGAGTGGAATAAGGCTAGACGAAGGAGAGAAGGCAAGTATAGAAGCTTACCTTAAGCGGTACGCCGCAGAGGAACGACGATGCGCCTCGGCAGCATATTTTGCGATACCCCGTGCCGTCACCGATTTATGTGTTTTGGCCATGCTACCTGGGTGGGCTTTGCTTGAAATGTGAAGGAAGAATGTCCCATGATACTTACTGAAAGATTTTGGAAGACTTTGAGGCGGGGAGGAAATTTGGCTTTCGATGGTGGTGGTTTCGGTCAAGAATCACAACATCATTACGGGCCATCTTTCGACACAAAACGGGAATGAGGTGTGTTACCCATATCTATTCAAAAATCACTAAATTATTCCAGAGTGCAGCTATACATCCCAAAAATGTGTCCCATGTGTATCAAACCCTAAAAGGTGTGTTCAATACGAGGTAAGAAAAAGTGGGCGTATAGCCGTAACAAGTTCGTGTTAAGCCCGTAACGAGTTCATAACTGCAGTCGAGTTACCAGCACTACAGGCTCTGTGGCACACCGGCTGCTCCATTTCAGCCCCAATGATATTCCTTATAGTCGATTCACTGAACTAGAAACACAGTGCCAGAACTATGCAACCCGAAGCGGGGTTAAATACATATATTGAAATAATGTTGAAGGATGAACACTCTATTCACGACAGGATGTTGTTCGGTAAACAGCGGAAATAGGAACATAGTAAGTTGATTTATCTTGTTCCCGATGTCTGTGCCTAAGCCGTGTGCCATGAAAGTGGGAGAACATAGATTCAGTAGCACCTCAAGTGCTCGCATAAGTTTGCTTATTACCTGCAGTTCAATACAGCAGACTATGCTCTTTTATCATCTGATGTCTCTGTTGGACATCAGTGGGTCTGCTTTGGGTTTGCATCTGCCGAATTTCAAGTACGAGAGGAGGAATGGATACTTGAATGCACAAGGGGAGCGTGATGCCTGATGATCAACGGGTCACTTGGCAGATTACGACTCTGACGAGTTCACGATTAAGCCGTAACGAGTGTATGTCTGGGGGGCGTTTCAGCTCGAATTCACATTGCAGTTTTTGTTCTACCTACAATTACAGTTACGGGAACTTGAGAGGAGAGGCAAGAGAAGAATTGCAAAGGTTTCGCCAATCTTCAAGTCCGCATGGTATGATGACGTTTCAGGTTTTGTCTTTAACCAACACAACATGCACGACGACGATGAGCCGCTCACACCTTCTGAGCCTGATGAAGCCCCCCCACTTCCGGAAGAGCTTGCAGAGCGTATGGACTGATCTACATATTCATTTATTGCCGCCTTTCATAACTATTGTTGCTTAGTGGTTTCCGAAGCCCGAAAAAAAGTGAATGTTGCAGCGGCAAATCTGCAACAGACCAAGACAGCTCACGAGAAGGCGCAAGTAAGTAAATGGCCCCCAGGTATATGTTCATACAAAACTAGTTGATTGCCTCCACTGATACATAGCGGACAGGTCGTAAGGACAACATCCGCAAGGTGTATAAAGACGCCGAAAAATTGCATCTCCAGGCACTGGAGGATCTTGCTGCTGCTGAGAAAAAATTGCAGACCGTTCAGCTATCTGCTGGTGAGCTCGCAGTGAAGCTGGCTGACCTTGGCCCAGTCGACGAGGCAGGGGCAGCGGACGCCAGGGCCAAAGCAGCGGCAGACGCCAAGGCAGCGGAGGAGCCTGTGGATGACACCACGACCAAGGCGGAGGCTGCGACGGACGCCAGCGGCAAAGCGGCGGCAGACGCCAAGGCAGCAGAGGAGGCTGTGGATGACGCCACGACCGAGGCGGAGGCTGCGACGGACGCCAGCGGCAAAGCGGCGGACGAAGCGGTGGCAGACGCCAAGGCTGCGGCGGTGGGTGGCGGAGGAGGCTGCGGCGGACACTGGGGGCAAAGCGGTCGATGCAGCGGCAGCGGCAGCGGACGCCAAGGCCAAGGCGACGGCGGCAGAGGAGGCTGCGGCAGACACCGGGGGCAAAGCGGTCGATGCAGCGGTGGCGGCAGCGGACGCCAAGGCCAAGCCGACGGCGGCGGAGGAGGCGGCAGCGGACGCCAGTGGCAAAGCGGTCGACGCAGCGGCAGCGGCAGCGGACACCAAGGCCAAGGCGACGGCGGCAGAGGAGGCGGCGGCGGACACCGGGGGCAAAGCGGTTGATGCAGCGGCGACGGCAGCGGACACCAAGGCCAAAGCGATGGCGGCGAAGGAGGCTGCGGCAGAGGAGGGTACGGCGGACACCAGGGGCAAAGCGGTCGACGCAGCGCCGGCGGCAGCGGATGCCAAGGCCAAGGCGACGGCGGCGGCGGCGAAGGAGGGATCGGCGGACGCCAAGGACCAGGTGGCAGCAGACAAGGCAGCAGTTGTGAATGAGAAGAAGGGCAAGAAGAGAAAAAAATCTTCAGGTAGCAATGGTATGTGGAACGAAGACCTAAGAAACAATTGTTTTAATTATTTGACAGGAGAAGATGCAGTAGAACGCGGCTTACAGGCAATAAACGATGAGGACAGCGATGTCGAGGAGGGGTCTGCACGGAAGAAACCTCAGCTAGAAAACGAAGCGCTCTTGAGACAGCTTGTTGATACTGCAAACTATCAGCTGCAAAATCCGGGTGTTTCCAAAGAGGAGGCACAGCACTTGACGGCTACCAAGGGGGAAGCTGAGATAGCCCTGGCCAAACTTGCGACGGACGCCCAGACGACTGAAAACAAAAGGTATCGGTGAAGAAAACTACGTGAATAAAACAAACTAATGTTACTTACCTCATAGGAGATCGAGAGAAGAAATCATCGGACCCGCCCAAGATGATTGAGGACAAATGGGTGTTCTCGTTCCAACCCGAGGCAGCAGACCTGTCGGGGGAGAAATACTTCAATCAAAGGACGCCCGAAGAATGGAGAGAGAAATTGGAAGGTACATACTGGAGATCTTCCTGACACGATACTGACCTCAGGCCAGAGGAAATATGGAAAGAACTCGTCAAGTTCAACAACACCGCTCCTGAGAAGAAATATTCCATAAGCATCTCCAACCGCCGACTTTTGCGAAAGGTGGCAGAGATTCTACCTGCCTGTGCGACCATGTCGAGGATGACCACCAAACACATCTTGAGCGACATCGATAACTTCACCCACTGTCGGTTTCCATGAAGAGAAAAGGACCACTGTACAGGCCAAGCAAGTCGACGGATGGACATCATCGAAGTTCGCGGTCGACGGCGTTGCCCTGGTTGCGTTCGAAAAACAAAAGCAGAAGAAAGGCAAAAAAGGGGGGAAAAGTGATGGACCAGACGAGCGGCCCGCAGGCAGACTGGGATTTTTGGACTGTGGGTGTGACGAGGATGTCGCGCTTTCCGATTTCATGTGGTTTAAGACGTGGAAGGTGAAGTCCACAAACCCAAAATTCCCGGTCGAGGAAGGCATGAAGAACGATGTGTTCTCTGCTCGCCACCGTGCGTTCTTCAGCCAGGCCTTCTCCTCAGGGACCCTGCCTGCAGATCGAGGACTTCTTCTCTACCGATCCAGCATGGGGCACACCAGAGTACGAGATCCGTCTTCGTTCGATTCAGGTAGAGCGGATCATGGCGCAACTCAACGCGTTGAAGGAGCTGGGACTCAAGAAAGGTTCTGTGATGGTGGAAATGCCGGGGTGACGATGAGAGGATGGAAGGCGTTGAGAGCTAGCGGTTTCCGCTGGTAGAAAAGCAGTTGTCGTACAGAGACGTGGCACTTGTCATCAGTAGTTCACACGGTTATTCTACCCTCTCTCTTGTTTCAAAGGTCGCCAAACACAATAACAGAAAAGTGGGCGGCCTCGTTTGTAAAAATCGGACGGACAGAGCAGTGGAACTTACTTACGCAGACTTCCGGACGCACCCCACACCCCGTGGTGTTCTGTTCGACGCGCGCAGTCGGATCGCACTGCGCCCTCTCGGTGGTTTCTCTTGGACTGAATCACACAGCGCATCTCTGGCTGTTCAATCACACCGCACCTCTCGCGCACGCAGTCGGATCGCACCGCGCCCTCTCGGTGGTTTCTCTTGGACTGAATCACACCGCGCATCTCTGGCTGCTCAATCACACCGCACCTCTCGTGCACGCAGTCGGATCGCACCGCGCCCTCTCTGCTTTCTTTGGACCCCTGGCTGTTCCATCACACCGTGCCTCTCGCATACTGTACGTCCGTGTATGTAGGCAACGCAGCCCCCAACCGTGACAGCCAAAACGGTTTTCGGCAACGCAACCAAGTCATTCGTTACTGTGACTGTTGCAAATTTGGGCAACTGTCCATTGTAATTTCCCCCTTACAACAGCTCGTGGGGTGGCAAAAGGGTTTTAAAATCAAGAAGAGAAGCTTTGTGGAACAAGCCCCCATGGTCTAGAGGCTTTTTGGGCTATAATTTCCAGAAATATATTTTTTTTATTTTTTGTAACACTATTTCCAAAGCAACAGACCTGACCGTTACCGTGACCAAGCTGGGTTTGGGCAACGCAACCAGCCCCTCCGTTACCGTGACGGTTGCTTCCATACACGGACGTACAGTACACAGTGGGATCGCACCGCGCCCTCTCAGTGGTTTCTCTTGGACTGAATCACACCGCGTATCTCTGGCTGCTCAATCACACCGCACCTCTCGCGCACGCAGTCCGATTGCACTGCGCCCTCTCTGCTTTCTTTGGACCCCTGGCTGTTCCATCACACCGTGCCTCTCGCATACGCAGTCGGATTGCACCGCGCCCTCTCGCCTTTCTTTGTATCTCTGGCTGTTCAATCACACCCGCGCCTCTCGCGCACGCAGTTGGATCGCACCGTGGTCGTGCCACGTCGGCCTTGATGGTTGGATTGGATCACACTGGGTTCGACTTTGCTTTGACTTCACCCCATGTCATTCGACGATGCTTATGGGACATTGGCATACGACTTGGTCCGCCGTGCCAAGCTCAGCATAGAACTCGACCAGCTCCTACCCTATGACGGCCCCCTTGTGCGCCGCATCATACAAGAGCAACACGATTTAGATTCCAAGATTAGGGGAATGGAGGTGGATGGAGTAACGACATCGACGCATGAGCGCTGGCCAGCGCTGGTCATTCTCGCTCGCGTCGTTCAGCAAAACAAACGGTGCCTTCTGGCCTACCATTCCCATCGCCTGGGTGTTATCAACGCAGCATATTGGCAAGCCAGCGGCGCCGTTGTCCACGTCCTAACAGCACATGAGGCCAACATGTCCTCCGACGAGGTTCGATACCTCCGCGGATTCCACGACTCAGTCGTGGAATATCGCACAGCCTCAGGCACCGATATACTCGACCTCACTTCGAGCCTGGAGGATCCACCGCAGGCGTTGGTTTTCATCACGGTGGAGACGGTTGTTGAGCCCGGGCCAATTTACCTCGAGTCAGGGTTGGTTGACTTTAAACTGGGCCATCGCTATTTTTTGGTCAAAGAACACATAGAACACCTTTTGCTACAAGGGTACCTGCGAAAAGTTTGACTTCAAAGTAGATATCGTATTCATGCTTTTGTACCAAGTGACAATTCCAAGTCTATCTGTGATCCCGCAAAGTTTGACTTGAAGTAAATATTGTATTTAAGCTTTTGTACAGCGTGACAAAAATCCAAAGTCTATGTACGAGCCTCGAAACCTCGCGCGGGGTCCGCCGACCACCATGGACAGCGCGCCACCCGTGGTTCATTGGTCCCACACCGGACTCGAGCACGCCCGACAATGTCCTGAGTGTACCAGGCTGGAGGATCAGGAACCCCACAATTGTCGAGAAGGATACGCATGCTCTGGAAAGCATGCAGTGAAGCATGGGCGTCAATTGCCGCATCTGGGAGTATTCGTCAGTCTATGTATGAGCACAAAAATCAATCTCTTACAATCTTTTTGTTCGTCCGAAAGGCTTGCAGCATCCCAAGCCGACATTTGTTGGTCCTTCGACAAACTGTATCCTAGCGCGTGCCCCACGATCACAGCCAATGATGGCTCAATACCGAAGGGAGCATCAACCAGAAGTGTCGTAGGGTACGCCAGCCTTGCGACTAGGCCCAACGAAATTGCGGAGCGGAGATCCACGCGGAATGAGTCCCACAGTCGTTGTCCATCAGCTGGCTTTATTAGCAAGGGCATGTCGTATTCAAATAAATGAACTCACAGAAGATACCTGCAGCGACCTTGAGTATCTCCGGACTCTCGAGAATCCGCACAAGCTCACTGGGTAATTCTGTGGGCCGATTAAAATTGAAATGAATCACCAAAGAAGACCCAGACCTACCACCCATGATGCGGAGATTGATAAGAAATACATGCCCATCCTCGGTAGCGATCTGGACGAGGCATGTATCGGCCACGGTCCAGTCGATGACAAAGCTCGCCCTATCCCGAATCTCAGCCACCAGTTTCTCTTTTGTTGCTTGGTCAATTTTGGCCCCGGTCGTTGCACTGCCTCTAAATCCAGACCAATCACTGCCCCGGTGACAGACCTGGTATTGGGGCACCCGGGCATTTATTCAAATCTGCTCGAGTTGCAACATACTATAATGTACTTCACTACATTACGACGTCATCTCACAAGAGCTAATGCTGGCCTGAGCAGTTAGCTAAGAGGGATATAATGTGTCTCGAACCATTAGAAAGGCGCTGGACAAACAATCCTGGTAAAGGGTTGGAGTGGGAAGTCGCTAATGGAGCAATCGCGGAAAGTGCCTTACCATCCTGGAAACGGATTGGGGCTACTGCACATCCCTGACTAAGGGCATATTACGAGGGAACATCCTTTTGAACCAGAGGGATCATTGTTGGGCATCATCTGACGTCTCCAGGACTGCCAAGAGAGGACTGGACTTGGTCGATCTAACAAATGACTAAGGAACTGTACTCGGGTACTGGGAAGCGGCGGCTATCACGATTTTCAGACAAATCACTTAAGCGGTTCAAGGCAGAACCATTTGAGCTTGCGGTTACCAAGGAGGGTAGCGGAGTGCTGACGAGGAGGTCGGCTAAAAGTTGGCATATCAACAATATTCCATCACGATCGTTCTAAGCGATGTAGATCTTGACTCATCGCTAAGCTCGGCTCGTTGATGTTTCTTATAAATCTCTCTCAATTTTACTAATCGCTTGATATTTGACAGGAGTTCATCGGCTAAGCGGCCATACCACTAGTCATATACCCTGAACCCTATTGCTCGTTTGTATCAGTCTCGTTTATATTTAGAATCCTGTAACGTATTTAAGTGGATGGTTATGGGAGGAACACCAGTGAATCTCACCCCACCTGTTGGACGCGAAGTTACTAGACTTCACGCTTAACCGGTAGAGTAGTCATTCATTCGGAGACACCCAGAAGCTATACCAAGTTTCGTTTGTTTTCCCTGTTTGAATATTATCTGTGTTGGATTTGGATCTTTATAAACGACGCGTGAACATATTGGATAAACGGAACGGACGCGTGGAATATAAGGAAACGGATCAGACTTGACAATTGGTTGTAATCTCGCAAGGATTAGCAATCGCGGATACTATTTGGAATCGGAATTCATAAGAATCACTTGCTTTACGCATCGGAGTATTATCTCCAAACCTAGACCCACATCATACAAAACCGTTGAACATAAAATCTCGTCTGTCTATCGCGATTGCGCCTAGAACGGATTCGAGCAAGTTATCTATACGACTTGTAGACCTGTAAAGTCTTGCTTCTCAAAGAGAACTAGAGTACAAATTGCCACAATCTATACTGGATTGGAACCCCGAACTTGCACGAGGACTATAGTGTTTGAGTTGTTGTAGTTGCATTATCGAACCGCGTATTCATTTACAAGGTTTGTGTTGTGGTTATTTCACCGCCAGCCCCCATAGTCAGCGTTTCACCGGGTTGTACGGTTTGGAGGCGGTGGTTTGCCTCCGCGACCGCGACTATATAGAAATACCCAGGGGTCGGGTAGGGCCCCGTGAGCTGCGGCGAGGTATCCCTGGGCTGCGGGGAAGTAGAGTGTACAGAGGGGTTGGAGCGGCCGGCGCAACAGAAAGAGAGTATCTTGCTGAGAGTATCCATGGGGAAGAACGAGTTGAATAGACACGTCAGCATACTGGGCTGGGCTGGCGGTCAGATCTCACCGCGAGCAGCGAGAGAGCGTTACCAGAGGGCGCGCGGTGCGATCCGACTGCGCGCGTTGAGAGGCAGCAGCGCAGTGTTATCCAACAGCCACGTTCAAACAGAATAAGCCCCGGTGTGATCCCACCGCCTAGGTTACAAGGCGCACGAGAGGCAGCGGCGCAATGTGATCCAACAGCTAGGGTTTAAATAGAATAGGCCCCGGTGTGATCCCACTGCCGAGATTACAGGGCGCGCGGTGCAATCCAACTGCGGGCGTCGAGGGGCAGCAGTGCAGTGTGATCCAACAGCCAGGGGAATTCAGCGAGGAGGTCCAAAAATAATACGCCGCGTTGTGATTCAACAGCGAAAGAATAGGCCGCGGTGCAATCAGACTGCAGGCGTCCAAAGGTACCGGCGCGGTGTGATTCAACAGCGAGAGTGATACGCGGCGGTGTGTTCCCACCGCTGAGGTTAGCAGAGAGGGCGCGCGGTGCGATCCGACTGCGGGCGTCCAAAGGTACCGGCGCGGTGTGATTCAACAGCGAGAGTCGAATAGGCGGCGGTGTGTTCCCACCACTGAGGTTAGCAGAGAGGGCGCGTGGTGCGATCCGACTGCGGGCGTCCAAAGGTACCGGCGTGGTGTGATTCAACAGCGAGAGTCGAATAGGCGGCGGTGTGTTCCCACCACTGAGGTTAGCAGAGAGGGCGCGCGGTGCAATCCGACTGCGGGCGTCCAAAGGTACCGGCGCGGTGGTGATTCAACAGCGAGAGTCGAATAGGCGGCGGTGTATTCCCACAGCTGAGGTTAGCAGAGAGGGCGCGCGGTGCGATCCGACTGCGGGCGTCCAAAGGTACCGGCGCGGTGTGATTCAACAGCGAGAGTCGAATAGGCGGCAGTGTGTTCCCACCGCTGAGGTACCGCAGAGGGCGTGCGGTGCGATCCGACTGCACACATCGGGTGAAAAGGCGGGGTGTGATTTGAGGGTCAAGGTTGAACGTTGAGATCTGACAGCCATCACTTCCGTAATTCAGCCCGCTGTTGTTCTTTACAGTGCAAAACCGTACGTGATACTACGACCTGCCTTCCCTGACTTAGGCCCCGGAGCAAAGTTGAAGGACTTTTGTCCAATAAGGGCCTTCATAGGTGAAATCCTAGTCAAGCACAAATAAGGGGTGTGAAAACAGGGAGAGAACAAGACTCGGAAGTGGAGGGGTCCATATCTGCTTAAACTATTCGGATTTGAAACTCGAAAGAATTGTGCAGAAGATCCTCGTTCGATTCGGGGTCGGGTCATGGCAGGTGTATGAGGTTGTCAATTTTTGCCTTATCCACGAACCAACTAAAATGAAACCAACATTGGAGCACATACATGGAGCAAAGAGGAGAAGAATACGACCTGGAGGTGGAGTGGCCCACATCTGCTTTGAATCACATTTCACATGTAGAGAACCCCCGTTCGATTCGAGGCCAGGTCATAACGTTGCGAAAAAGTCGTTCTTTTTGCTCCCCAATGAAGAAATATTCAGCGACGAAGGCAAAGTTCTTTTTTGCCAACCACACGAAGGCCAAGGAGTACACGACAGGGAGGAATACGACCTGGAGGTGGAGTGGCCCACATCTGTGCTCAATGGGTGTACCGTAGCCGAGTCAATTACACAGAAGACCCCCGTTCGATTCGGGCCGGGTCATGGGTGTGGTGTTGTCAATTCTTTTGCCTTGTCCACAAACCAAAAGAAATGAAACAGACATTGGAGCACATACATGGAGCAAAGAGGGGAGGAATGTTAATACGACCTGGTGGAGTGCATGTGGCCTGCATCTGCTTTGAACAAGTTGGATTCAGCCGAGCTGTTCGTATAGAGAACCGCCGTTCGATTCGGGGTCAGGTCATGTCATGATAGAGGTTCGATTTTTTTCTGGTCCATTATTAATAATTAGCGTTTGAATACACATTTACAAGGAGCAAGAAGAGGCAAAGCATAAGACCTGGAGGTGAAGTGGCTCACATCTGCGCAGGATGCCTGTGCAGCCGCAACCATGGGCGATTACGCAGAAGATCCCTGTTCGACTCAGGGTCGGGTTATTAGCGTTGGGTCCAGTTTTTTTCTGATCCACTAACCAATTGAAACAGAAAATTAGAGCACATACAAGGAGGAAGAAGAGGGAAAGAACAAGACCTGGAGGTGGAGTGGCCCACATCTGCTTTGAATTCAAGTTGGCGTCGTCATTGCAACGTATGCAGAGGACCCCCGTTCGATTCGGGGTCAGGTCATGGGCTGAGGAAATTAAATTCTTTTATTAAATTTTTCTGGCCCTGCGAAAATGCGAGGTGGAATTGGTCTTTCTAAGAAAGCTGAAACGCGCTCGTATCGATCGTAACTAACTTCTTCCTGGAGATTCACAGTCCCGTCACCCGGGATGTTCCGCCGATCGCGTGGGACTGTCCCTTCGCTTAGGACTGGGATTTTTTCGGTTTGATCGGCCCGTGTCGTAACCAAACTGATTCGCACTGCAGCTCCATTTCATACAGGCTCGCTTTCCGCACGTTCGACGCGATCGAGGGCGGCGTCGGTGCCGGCGATGCCCCCGTACTGTTTCACTTCAACCCTGCCGGCCTCGTCGTCGTCCCTCTCGCTCTCTTTCTCGTCTGCAACTTGTTGGTCTGGGCACACTGGTTTTGCTTTGGATCTCGACACCGCAACCCAAATTCGATGCCGAAGGACGTTTCGGACGACGCCGACCCTGCACTTCCCTTTCCCGGTCAATTCGGACCAACTGGGTTTGCAACGCAGCACATTCGACTGTGCGTTGCATTCATCTCTAAGTTATCATTCTGAATTATTCGTACAGGAAGCAACTCAAGAAAACTGAGCTTTCGGACCACTGCAAGACATTCGGCCTCGCATATAGCGGCAACATGGCAACACTTACCGCTCGGTTGGAGGCCTTTAGCAGTGACAGGTCGCGCTGGGACAGGTGTGTAATATACTTTGCCCCCATAGCTTAACTGACTGCTATTGACGACAGCTTAATTCCGGGTTCCACGAACACGCACAAGGGTCCTCGGAAATCCAACGAAGACAGGAAGACTAAGCCGAAGACCTCAGCCATACGTCGCGAGAATTTATTCCAAGGAGCCGATGGTGTCCGTGTCGCAAACGCCCCCGTCACAGAGCGCTCAAAGGATTTGCGAACGGCGAAGGACAAGGAGGCGATAATGCCTTGGGTATGTTATATTTCTTTCTCTGTACGTGTTAACAATTTTACCTTTAGGCTCGGTATATTGTGACAACATATCCGTACCGACCAAATGCCGGGCACTCAGGAACCGGCGCATCCATGTACAATAATTCACCTGTGCATGCCACAGCATCTTCAGCACCTGGGATCAACGCTGCGACTCTGGCTACAGTCCCGGTGCGGTTTTCCTTTCCTAGTACGCCTCGGAGTGAATTACAATAAGTGATGCAGGAACCTGAAAGCACTGCGGTAACCGACAATGGCAATTTGGCTATGCAGCCGCAGTCCGTCCTGCTAGGTACTCGGTCAGAGGCTGCCGCCGTCCCCGATACTGGTGTCGTTATTCCATCCATATCCTGTCCTGTTCCGCCACCCTCAACCGCCCCCTCTGATGGTTTCGTACCCGCAGCCGTCGATTCGCTGATGGTTAGTGCGAGTCCAGACGCGGACGGCAACAATACAGCTTCCACCCGTACGCTGCTGCTTGCGGGAGGCAAGTCTGTGACCTTCAGGGAATGTGACATCCCAGATCCTCCTGCGGTCAGTTACGCCAAGAATTTCGAGGATCTATTGGGTGTGTGGAACGATAAGTTTCCGCAATGGACTGGGACGTCGCCACTCATGATCAAGAACGTTCCCATTCCACTTGTTAACTACCCATCAGTATACAAGTATTGGAAGGGAACTCAATGGCATGGCGTCAAGAAAGTATGGTTTCAATGGAAGGTGGGTATTCAGCTATTCAATGCACCTCCACTGACCTTCGTTTCGGTTAGATTTTGGTCCAAGCCATGTCGCGCACCACCCTCGACGATTTTCGAGCCCAATACTCCGTCCCCGACAAGGATGGTAATCTTCAGCGCCCGAAATACACACCGCTTCTCAGGACGCTCAAGTTGGAACGCGAAGCCGAAGATGAAAAGCTCGCTGCTTTGGCCCTCGTTGAGCTTACTCCCGATCAACTGACATACCGGAAAGGCTCGGAGCGTATTGTGATGAAAAAGCCGGCGATGATTGCTGCTCATTATCGGAAGTTGACGGGTCTTACGGCGGACGATGTAGATGACGAAGAGAATGAATATTAGTTTACTACGTCCGTACAGTTCTTTGTTTGATTCAAATAATTTACAACTCTGCTCTATTCATGGTGTGCACCGATTACTTTTGCCTGGGGCTCCGAGCATGTTATGCGGAAGACCAGGATCATCGGTGTTGTCAGTTTGCTTTCGACTTTCGTGTTCAAACGGATCTTTATTCGTCGGTCTAGGTTTACAATGCTTCCAACAACGAGCTCATCCAGACGAACACTTTGGTCAAGAGTGCCATCATCCAAATCGACGCTACCCCCCTTCCGCCAGTGGTACGAGACCCACGTACGCCTTTCCGTTTCGTGTCTTGAGTAAGACATTTGAATAAATAAATTTAGACACAATAACATGTTCGACCACAGGTATAGCATTTCCGAGTCGGCGGCCGGTTTGGATTCATGTAATCCTCCCGCCGTTCAGAAGGCTCATCCACGTAAGAGATCAGATATTTCACGATAGTAAGATTGGTGAATTCCGTGCTCCAGCCGCCCCAATCGCAAATACGAACCAATCCCCATCGGCAAGAGGTGTACAACCACTGGCACCCACCCCGTCGAAACGAGTGAGTACCGTATGGGTAGGGGTCAATGCCGATGTCCAGCAAATTGTTTCGGAACATCTCGAGGAAAAACTCGCTAGTCTAATAATAAACTGTTGTAAGTCAAAAACTCGATCCTCTTGAATGTGAGCGCACCATATGAGAATTTTTATCCGTAGAAACACGATCCCCGGAAGACATTTTGCGAAATAGATAGCCCTCCGTAATCTCAGAGACGCACAACCACTGTGCAAGGGCGCGGATAGGACAAATATGAGCCAAATGTTCCGGAAACAAATGCAGGTAGAAAGGCTTGATGCCTGTCCGATTTTTTTTGAGTGGCGTCAAAAAAATTAGATTAGTAGGAACAAGAACATACCACCGAACTGGTTTGTCTTTCGAAAAGGTAAGGTGAGCTTGATGCATGTTCGGGAGATCCATTCATGTCGTGAATTTGGATTTTCAGAACTTCGTCGAATCTGAGCAGGCACAGAAATGAAAGCACATAGGCCAAGGTAAGTAGCCTGCGCGCCCGAGCTCCACCCCAGTCGTGCGGACTCTTGGGTTGACTGCGAGAGCCTGCCGCATATTCTTTGATCTCTGCGAACGCCGGCTGATTATTGAACTCGTATAATTTCCCCAATGTTTCCTACGAATATGACTGGTTAATGGATCTATAAATGGGATGTCGAACCAGATACCTCAGTTATAGCGCGAGCGCTCGTAGCTGTTTCTCCCGCACGAACCTATCCATTTAATTTAGCCAGGGAGGACAACCAAAAAAGATGTTCCGTACTTTTCGACGACGCAAACTGGTCATGTACGTTGCTACCGTTTCTGACACCGAAGGATTACCAACCATTTTCCCTGTAGATTCGCTCTGGTGCCATGGCAGCGACCCGAGACCCAACAAACGTCCAAAAGCGTAGGTCATCGCTGCCCTCATCTTCTGCGCATGGTTATAACTGTCCCGCACCTGCGTAGATGGCTTTATGGTGCCATCGAAGTTACGCTCATCGCATCTTGCTCAAGTCAGCAGATGAAATGAGAGTAGGTTAGCCCACTCACTCGTCCATAATCCAGGCACAGATATGCAATGGTACAAGCGGGCCTGGTTTGGTGGTAAAGAATTCATCGTCAGCTTTGATTAAACTCTTGCTCTTCAAGAATTCTTGGCAACGGCGCATTAATCTGAGTGGACGTTGTTAGCCAATCCATATTTATTTCTTTAAACGTGATAAACCTCTTGTATTCTTTTTCCGTCTCATTCGTGACTCCTTTAGATGCGTCCAGCAAGAACTCTTTCAGCTTCGAGACGTCAAAGACATCTGCCATGGGCTCAATGTCGTCCACCAGAGTTTCGCCCTCAGCCTCAAGGTCATCGGTAATTTCGTCCGTGAAGGGTCTATCAGGCTGTTCTGGGTTGTGAATGGCCTGGAATAGTGCGGCGAGCTTTGGAGGAACATCGAGAGACATCGTAAAGGGAAGGAAAAGGAGTTTATTCAGCTCCTAAATGTCTCTACATAACTACAATGTTTCAAATATCCGGCGCAAACCCTGCCAGGCAGGCCTGAAAAACGGGAAGCAAATAAGATAATGGAGCACTCAATCACTGAAAGAAAATTTTACCATGCATCAGAAACGGCGGCTAGGAAGATCTTCCTGCTCTGGCGAGGTAAGATCTATAACGTCAAATCGGGGCAGCTCCTGTGAGACGGTCAGAGAATTGGAGCATAAGGAGAGAAAATGCCGCACCACCGTTCCGAGACGGACCTGCATCTGAGTGCAGCCTGGTTTCCGGCCGTCCGTAAGGCTTGCGTGGATTCTTGGACTTCGGTTTCGAGGACTTCACTGCAGTCTTTGACCTGGATAGCAGATCTGGAAGTGCGTAATTAACAATCCGGGCAGGGATCCACAGAACACGAAGGGTCGGCGTGGGAAATGCCGAAGCGTCCTTCAGGCCAGATTTGACCTGCAGGCTGAGTGCACCTGTTGATATTTCGACTCCATAAACAAGAAGATTGTGGAGTGTCTTCTCTTTCACGATGCGAAGAACTGAAGAGCGAGGAAAATTAGTCTCTAAGAGAAAGCCAGAATTTACGTGCGCCTCCAGAGCGGCATGCAAATCGTAGGGCTGGTATGATTGTTTCAGATTTTTAGCGACAGGGAAAAGTGGTGATCTGACCTTCAAGAAAGACTGCATAGCGATACCAAGATATAGATTGTTACCGAAGCTAGCTGAAATCGTAGCGGCGTCCCATCCTAGCTGACCCTGGCACAGTTTTGCAATGCCGGAGACGTTCGGGCTGGCCAAGCTGCCCCAGGAATGATAATCGGGTCGCGTATCGGTGGACCACGACGTGATCGGATGCACGTATGCGAAGATCACATCAATATTTGGGAATGAAGGCGTCCCTGCAATCGTTGCTGCAATAGCCCCGTGTTTGCGACTCAGCAGACCATGAGGATTGGTAGAAAATTCGAGAGCCAAAGCGTGGCGCCAGGAATTCAAAAATCGAAGGAACTGGGTGGTCGGTGTACAGCTTTTCAGGGCTTCATGCAGCAAGTCGTCGCCTAAATTGCCGCGCGCCACGGCATGAGCCGTAACAATGCCACATCCCGATAAACCCTGCTACCCCCCCGCATCAAAGAAGGGGAAAATTTTTAAAACGGAATCGTACCTCGTCATAGTCGCCACCGGAGAGTAGCGCAATCAGTAGAAGCCCTCCTCTGGTAAGCGACACTGTCGGTGTAACGAAAATGTTCTCTGCAGTGTAAACGGTAACATTATGGTGGTCGTCTTTCTTCTTGGGACTAGTAACGTTAGACGAGTCAATCTGAAGGAAAAAAAGGAAATTCACGTACATCAGGAAGACAGTAGGCGCCCCGAATAGCAAGATATCACTATCCGTCGTTTGCACTACGTCTATAATGCCCTCGGATGCAAGGCGCCCAAGTTCAGCATCCGCTTCAGCAGGGGCCTGCACACGTTCAAGTCAGTGCGGTGGTCCCATATATAAAAATAGGATTTGCTTGCCGTATGCGAATGATAGCCAAACTCACGAATAAGCTCACGAAAAGCCGATGTAAGCCAGTGCCCGTGGGTCAGGACACGGGTGCCGCGTTTGAATTCCGGACGGTGCGGCCCATCAAATACGAAGACAGCACGGATAGGGAGGGCCAGTAGCGCAGCTGTCCTATAAAAAAGGAGCCGCAGCTGCGGGTTGGGACCCGGTTGCGCATTGCTAAATATAATGGCATTGGAAGCCTGATACATCCAGATACTGAAATAGTCAGTAAAAAACAAACCAAGGACACAGGATCAGATACCTTGCATCAATGCCCATGATTATAGGGCGACATTCAGTACCACTGTTCTTGAAACTTTCTTGGACAGTGTATTGCAGGAGATTGCGGGTTTCAGCGGCGTCAGCCAATATCTGTGGAATATTAAGGATCTTGGATGGCTTGACCAACGAGGCTCACCTTCCAGAGTCCTTTAATGCCCATGGTAGCTCACGGTAGGAGAGTCTCGAAAGCCCCTTTCGAATCCGATCACAGCCTATTGCCTATTTTGGGACTTGCTGTAGTCGTAAAACGAATAATGAGACCATGGAGAGGGACAGAACTCGAGAACCAGCCCCCACTCACTGCGCTCAATAGCTGCTCGCTTGCAATGTACAAAGTCAGTGTTGCAGGATTTGAAAGACGGCAAGCACAACACCTAAATGGAGCCAGAAAAATCGAGGGAGCGATGTGCATTGTGCAGACTTTGGTGGGTGACAACAGCAGAGACGGCGAAGACTGCAAGCAAGCACACTAACAGCAAGAGAGACACAGAGTGCGCATTCGCACTTGTGGCCCAACTGCAGCTCGAGAACTTGGCAAGTAGGTGCTCGGCGTCACTGGTGCACAATGTATACTTTGCGCAGCGGTGAGAAAATCTGAAACGGACATTGCATGAGTTATTAAATCATTGAGCTAAAACCGACCTTCGTATTAATAATATTCCGATATCATATATTTGAGGACGGTTCCGCTATCGCTGGCGACGCCGAGCGCGTATTCTGGGTGTGGAAGCAAAGCTGGGGCAACGGAAAGTCAGGGAGCAAGCTGGGGCTTCTCTGGGTAAGCTATTTGAAGAGTATTGGGTCAGAACTGACATTCTTACTCTGGATTTGGTGGGGGACATGGCGTGGTCGGGTGTCAGCATTGACGGCGACGGCGGCAACACCTTTGGGATGTAGTGACTCGGGACACACTACCGGCATCTGGGGAATAGCTTAGACATTGGCCAGGTAGGTTATATCAAGAGAATCGGTCAACAACTGACCTTGATATACCAAAATTTGCGGGTGGTATGTATTTACCAGGGCGCATTTTGGACACGGCGACGGCAGGCAACACACACATCGGCGGATGGAGCGCTCAGACCGAGGAGCACGGGCGGTGAGATGGAATCCTAAGGGTGCGATGCAGTGGTGAGTTTATGGCAAAATACAAAGAATTGAATGAGCAGCACTCACATTTATGAGACACACCATTTAAAGACTACCTTAGCATCTTCAGGACGGCGACGACGTATCGGGGGACAGAGCGCCAGAGCCGATGCCCCGGGCCGCAAGAGGGAATGTCAGAGCTGCGGGGCATAGGTGAGTCCATCACAAAAGACGAAGAATTGAGTGGGATTTACTGATTTTTCTGACAGACAACCTTCAGGCTCCACCTCCGCATCGGGAACCGCGACGGCGATGTATTCGGGGACAGAAAACCTAAACTTGGACACAGGTGGCAAGAGGTGATCCCAGGGCAGCAGGGCATAGGTGAGTTCATGGAGAAATACGAAGAACTGAGTGAGTCGTACTCACATTCAGTCATGGCCGGGAAGGTGTGGTCTGAAGGCAATAAAATAGGGTAGCTTCGCCTGCGACAGATGCTGTAGAGTGCGAGGGGAAGTGCATGCAAAGAGATGTGTAATAAACCATGCACCGTTGAGAATGTAATCGTAGCCGTTCCAATATTGTGCACATTGAAGGACTTGGGGGAGATATTGGACTGTGAAGAAGAAACAGAGACAACGATCTGGGGCACGGAATCCGTGGATTTTTGGCGCGTACAGTCACAGACCTACACTCTTGTGACTTTCCCGTGGATCGGGTAAGTAAACGCGACGCAGAAGAGCAAGCAGTGGGTGATTGTTTGGAGTTTGATGGCCAAACGACGCGTCTCTTGCGGTCACGTGTACCGTGGCCAATTCCCGGCGCGTCGCAATCTCACCATTCAGTCGGGAAAATTACCAACGCCTTTCCACATTATCACAAGCCTAACCACATTCATTCAAGAAAACACGCAAAAAACACGTTACAACGCGTGAAAATGCAATTTTTGAAGTGACGCCTTGCTCCGAAATCAAGCTGCAGGTCGCAAAGGGCCAAAAATATATCCTGTTTGGTGAGTACAGAAATCTCCGGGACGGGACTGTGGCTGATTTCGCCTGGACTGTGGCTGATTTCGCCTGGACTGTGAATTTTCAGGCCCGCGAGCGTTGCGGCGAAATTTTAGCTGACCATCAAAGGCATCAGCGGGCGCAAGACCACAGTCCTGTCCTGCCACAGGACAGTCCACCTCCGTGATACGGCAGACAAGTGGCCCTAGTGTCACCGCCCTCGGCTACCAGTCACGCAACCCGATATATTGACCAACCCGATATATTCCTCGGTTAAAAACGGTCTCTGACTTCGATATAAATCTCTTCTTCAAGGTACTACCTCCATTGTCACCACCACATCCCCTGGTCCACCTATCTCTTCCTCAAAACTGAATAATTCTTGAGAGATGCCTCCAGGCATCCGAGCTGGTCATGTAGTGATTCCGGTGGTGTTTGTTCTCTGGTGGTGAGTGTCATTCTATCAGGTTCCCTCGTCATGTTCTGTCGTGCCAGCACATTTACATTTTCTCTGGTGTTTTCTTGTCTGTTGACATTTTTTTTGTCATCTTGCCGCTACCGCTGGTGGCTGGCTGGGGCGGCGGTCTGTTTGGGCGGCGGTCTGTTTTTCAGATTTATTGTTTCATTCAAACCTTGCGCTACTTGGCTTTTCGAGCTACGTAGTTGGCTTTGCTTTCTTTATTTTTCTTTTCTGGTGCTCGAGTACTTGGCTTGGTTTATTTTTCTTCCTTCTCCCTATATTTTCCTTCCTCTCTCCCTGCGGTTGGCGGTTCGCTAGATCGGGGATGGCTCGATCTCGATCGCGTACGCTCGCTTCGGCTCACCTGCGCCTTCGGGCTCCTCATCCGACGTCGTGTTACTGATGTGACGGGACTGTGTATTTCGTACATCACAGCTTTACTTCCTGGTTGAAACACCTCGGTTCGGTTGCACTGCGGTCACTGCGGTGTGCTATTAAGTAGCAATACTAGTATCGGAACGAGCTACAGCTGCAGCGTCAGCGCATTCACCCAATGCGGCCGGCGCGGACACCTCCAGAAACGCAACCCGGCGTCGAGCGGGTATGTCCGGAAAATTGATGCGTGATGTGTCGGATGTGAAATTGTGATTGTCGGTGACGAAAGGGACGACGACCACCTTGTTTCCGCGCTCACCAATTCGTCCCAATCGACGTCCTACACATCCCTGCGCGTTCTAAGATCCGAGTATCCTCTGTAGCCCTAGTCGATAATCTTCATTGGGAGAACAATCGATGCTCTCAACGTACAACTGCAAACTAAGGACTATGAAGAATAACAATGAACGGCAACGACTAGGAGATGTTCCGACCTCGCGGCTGCTGCCGCCGAAGCCGCCCCGCCCGCCAACTGCGACCTGAAGCAGTACTTGCGCCTCGCGAAGGCGCACCGCAAGGCAGGCGGGTAGGACATGGCTTACGCCACCAACAGCAACGATGGTACCTCAAGTCCTGAGGCCGTGGGGCCTCGACATGGAACGCGCGTTCATCGAGTTTGCGCGCGTGGCCGCGCATCGGGACTGATAGCGGGCTGAATGTGGAGCAGCGGACGAACCTGACGGCGGTGCGTGCGGTCGCTATTTCTTCGCATATTTATTGCATGCCCTCGCGAGTATTTCGCTGGCTTACTCTTATTGCGATCCGCAGAATGTGCAAGATCTCCTACAGAACCTCAGTAAACTCAAGACAGCTCTGGTAGAGCGGTATGAGCGGTACACCAGGAGCGGGGCAGTCAACGCGCAAGCGGTAGCGGCGTTTTAAGGCTTAGCGCAAGCTCAGGCGGGCGTCTCCCTGTTCTCTTCGTCCATCGTCCTTGCTCTGCATCCCTTCGATAATCCCACCGCAACGCGCTTCCCTCCTTCGCACATCCTTCCCCTTCTCCAATCGGCCGCCCTTCGTCCCCACCCCCACCTGCCGGTCCCCATCCTCTTTCTTTTGCGCCTCGAGTACTTTCGTTTCTGACACTCGCCAGCTTGTCCGAAGTGCGCAACAACAGCAGCAGCCCTCCGCGCAAGGTCTCCCACGCGCTCCACACCGCCGTGCAGAAAGCGACGGCCAACGAGCTCGAACGATGGCGCGCACAGCGGGAGGAGGCGGCTGCGAAGGACGCCGCGGTGGCGTATACGGGACCCGCGCCGGCAGCGGAGTATGGGCAAAGGAACGAGTATAGGAGCGGCGCGTCGTCAGCGGCTGGGGCGTATGCGGCTGGCTTGGGGTCTGCGTACGGAGGATCGTAATCCTCGTATGGAGGTGGATCGTCATATGGAGCAGGAGGGGCAAAGTCAACGTACGGCGATGGAGGATCGCAACCGCAGCCGTCCTGCGCGCTGCAGGCGTCCCTGCGCCTGCTTCCGTGCCTGTGACCCCCGCTGCGTCGACGTCCGCCGCACAGCAGCGGACGGCACCCGTCCCCGCGTCTTTCGGGCGTTCCAATTCTGGGGCAGGAGGGTACACCTACCCAAGCAGCGCAGGGTATCGTTCCCGCAGCCGGCGCACGAGACCACCACCAATATCAACACGAACCCCGCTCCAGCTGCTAGTTATGCGCCAAGTTACAGCTCGCACAGCAACGCTTCGAGCCCAGCGAGCTATGCGGGGCCGCCGGCGAATTCAAATTACGGCGGATCTAGCGCGTCTCTGTCGAATTACAGCGCGAGCTTGACGAGTTAGTTACCTTAGTCTCTCCTCTGCCCACGCATACACCTCTGCTACCTCCTCCCCGTCAAATGCTTACAACACGACTTCGACGCCATACGCGAGTACGCCCTATCGACGTCCAGCAGCGCCTCGGTCCTCAGCACCCCGCATACCTCTGCGCCCGCCGTACGCGTACGGGTCGCTATACGAACGGGATTCATAGAGCGAGGGGAGTACGGACGAAGAGCGGTGTGTCGTTTCTCGCTTCCCACACCATCGCCCTCCCTATATCGTTTCATTCCTTCTATTTCCTCCATTCTTTCCCTTTGTCCCACATCCGGTGTCCCCATCGCACCTCCATCTCCCTTCCTTCGTACTTCTGCGTTTCGAGCTTCTATGATACTGACAATTTCTCATTTTTTACATTCATTCATTTTCTTTTCTCGACTTTCGCTGGTGCGCCGATTCCAATCAAATTCATTCGACCCGCCTCCCTCGACGCCTCCTGCCCGCCTCCGCCCTTGCTCTCTCTCCCTTTCGATTCGACTCGACCTCCGCCATCAACGACTTCCTTTTTCGGAAACCTCATGACATCACCTCTTCCGCCTCCCGCCTACAACTCGAATTTCCTCGTCCAGCATTTGGTCGTACGCCCCCGGAATCTCGGCTTGGTTACTACATGTGCTGGTCCTGCTGATGGTCAACTCGACGGCTGAATTGCGATGGCGATGACTGGGACATATTCGGGCCGGATGCGGGTGAATGCGCCGGCAACAGGGATTTCTTGGAGGGAAGCTACGAACGACTCGAGCGACTCCGCCCACCGCTACTTCAATCGCTCGTTCTACCGTACTTCTGCCCTTCACGCCGCCCCCTCACTTCCACTTCCACGTCGGCTCATTTTCCTGCCCCAATTTTACTATTCTACTTACTTCCCTCCCTACCTATTTCGTGCTCGTGCCTTCTGCTCCCTTCTTCACACGCAGTTCTGCTGACGCGCTCAATGTCTTCCCCTCCCTCTCCTCCCTTCTTCCTCGTTGCCGCTTCGCGCCTCCTATCTACCTCGCCCTCATACTTGTCCACCATGCTTTGCACGCCCCCATCCCTTTTCATTGCGTGTACCGTGCGCATTTGGAGAACGAGAAGGCCATCGGTGGATAGCGAAGAAGTCGAGGAGGAGCGGCAAGGGGAAGAGGAGAGGGACGCCGCGGAACGAGACCGCGCGTGCCTTGCTCAATAGTCAATTATTTACTTTACCTTTGTAATTTTGGTGACAGTTCATAGCGTATGATAATTGATCCATCAATTGACTTGAATTCTACAATTTCGGTACTCATACTAGAATTCAGGTCTGTCATTAGGCTGTCCAGTGAAGGGAATGAAAAGGGAAATGGCGGGGTGGGAGGGACGAAGCAAGTACGAATGCAGGAAGAGCTACGGAGGAGACAAGCCGTAGATAAGCCGCAGATCGGAGTGGAGAGAAATATACGAGGAACGAAGCAAGGAAAATCCACCTCGCCCACCCGCCTCCTCAAATCCACCAACTCCGCTTCATCGTGGCACAGTAAACCGATCAGCATGCGAGTATTAAACCGATCAGCATGCGAGTATCAAGCTCCGACAGCGCCATCTTGCGCACGCGCTCGCAGCTCGGCAGCGCCACCTCTGTGGGCGTGAGGTGTGCCTGCGTGCGGACGGCCCTGCGTTGGTGGCGTTGGGCGTGGCATCGTTTGTCGTTGCCGGCGCGAGAGGAGAAGGGCAGACGATGGAAGGGCTCTGAAGTAGAACCGCAGAGTGAGCGAAGAGGAGTGCACGGAGCACGCATCCCTGACGTGCGCAGGCACGCTTGCCCCGAAGAAAAGACGAGCAAAAAACAGGTACACACCTCCATCGTCTCGCAATACACGAGGTTCACGCTGTCCAATCGCAGCCGGATACCGAGGAGGTGAAGCACCGGACGGTCCCCGAACGCACGCGTCTCCATCCCTCCTGCGTCCGTGCGACGAGGACGAGCCGTGCCCGTGTAAGGACGCGGGCGAGCGGCGTCCGTCCGCCAACGAGGCGGGTCCGTGTCCGTGCCCCGAGGAAGGAGGAGGGCGCTGGGTGCTGCAGCGTAGCAAGCGCCGCAGGTGAGTGCGGCACAGCGTAGTTTCCGATTTGGTCCCTTCCCGCCGTCGTGGGGCACGAACGCTGAAGCGCGGAAGATGACCCTGTTCATCGTGGTCGACCGCTCGCGCTTGGCGGATCCGGCCCGAAGCCAGGATAGGCCGAGAGAGGAGGGACGCTACTCACCGGTGTCGTCGTTTCAGAGCTTCAGGACGGCAGCGTAGGCAGAGCACGTGGAGGAGAGGGAGGAGGACGACCGGCGCGAGCGGCGCACAGGGTACAGGACGGGCGCGGGGGGTACGCGAGGAAGGCAAGTGCGAGGGCGAGCGAGCGGAGAGAAAAGCAGCCTGCGAGGAGGAACCGCAGAAGGCGGCAGCGACACGCGCGTTGGCTGTCCGGGAATAAGCACATCGGCGACAAGGATGGGCGAGAAATATGCACCGGGAGTGAAATGGGATGGAACACCCATATTGAAACATGGAATGACGAACCGGAAGCCCCCAGTCTGCCAAAGCAGCGCTGGGTGCTCACCTCAGGGAGCACCGCCAAAGTTACGTAAAGGGCCACTTAGGGGGGTTCTTTTGTAGTACAAGAACCCCCCTAAGTGGACACGTCCGCCAGGCGGACACTAGTCAGGAATTAGTCAAAAATGTGTCATGTTCCCATTTAGGGAACATGCGGCGGGCGGACCACCCGCCCCGCCGTCGATTAGCGCTGTACCCGCTGCCGTACCCCGCGCCGCCGCTTCTCCTCTCGTCTCAGCAGCCTGGCTGATATTTCCAGACCTTCTAGGTCCAATTTGACTCAAAATTCAGCACACGGAACACAGTGCCAGCCACGTCCACTCATCACCGGCCCCGCCCTCAATTGGTCTGTCTACTGCTCCTTTGTCGCGTGGGCGGCTTCCCTTCGCATCCCTGCATCCACTCTGATCTTTCTGGTCTTCTACGTATGATCTGGCAACCTCCTAGAGCGAAGCGTGGAGTACCACTTGCTCCGCCCATAATTGGTCCATCTATCGCTCATTTGTCGCATTGGCGGCTTCCCCTCGCGTCTCTGAATCTACCTTGCTTATCAGTGTCCTTCTAGGTTTAATTTTACCTGAAATTCAACTCCTGGAACGAAGCGCGGACACGTCCGCTCGCTGATTACTCACACGGGTATTGCCTCAAGTTTCGTGTGCAAGGCCTGCAGTTTGAGGAGTAACCTTCCAGCCAATAAATATTTGCTCCTTTTGTTCTGCCCTGCCGGATTCCAACTTGTGGAGCTAGCGCAGACATGTCCGCCAAATGGTTGTGTGCCCCCCCACTGCTTCAGTTCTATTGCTTTGATACTGCACTTCGAGCAGCTGTTTGTTATTTGACACTTTCCTTCCACATGGGCTCAGAGTCATTTCCACCAGATATTGTTGCCGCGGGGATAGCGGCAGACACGTCCGCCACTCCGATGCACATTCCCGAATTTCCTTGATTTGGTCTTGAAATACTATTAATGCATTTCTTTCTAACGTTCTCTCTCTTCTAGATTTAACTCAACTAAGTTTCAGGCCCTTGGGCAAATGGCGGATACATCTGCCCCACCATTCGATCGAACCTTTGGTGGTTCTATCCATTCGCTTGGTGTACCCGTTAGCTCTGGCGTGATTTCTGGGCTGGGCAGTCTTGTGTTTGAGCCACTGGTTTTGTCAAACATTTTACTGCTCTTCACAATATACACTGATTGTGTTGCATTGAACAGTTACATTGATTCCATTCTCTTTGGCAATGTACTGCTGCCATTCCGACCTCTTTGAATCTCAGATATCAATAATTTCTTTCCTCTTTCCAATCAAGGTCTTGCGGACGACTCAGGATAATCCGATATCAGGGAAGTCAAATCTCTTTTAAACGATTTAGGTGCGAAAAGGGAAGCAAGTGGGCTTATAATCGAATTATTCACTTGAAATTCTCATTGTAGAGACAGAACTCAGGCAGATACACAATTGCGTTCTCACAAGTACAACCACAAAGGCTGCTAAGTTCACTTTCAAGCTCTGCCAAATAATAATGTGACAGCTGCCTCTATGGTTTACTCATTTGAGTCCTCAAGGTCTATGCGACATCTCCACTCTTGAATGGTCATGGAATGCAAATGGCAGAAGGGAAGTATCGGGAGGTGGTATTGTTATTGCAAGTAAACAGTGCACTAAAAAGCGAGATGAGGGGTCTGATCAGGTAGCTTTTTTTTGCCGCTCGGTGCTTTCTAATCCCAATGACTCAGGTGCATCTTCGGACAATGACTACTGCCCGGCGGACTCGTCTGCGCCGTAGGCGGATGCGTCCGCACACCTGCAACGTAAACTCCGGTGGCGTTTGATCTCACCTGGTTGACCAATCAGCATGTGAATAAATGTCGGACGAAGCCATTATTTTTGCACTGTGCTCATTTCCAGTACTTCGAGGGCTTTTGAAGTACGAGACATCATTCTAGATACATTCCGGATTAGTTTTGATTTATTTTAGATTTTTGTACCACCTATGAAACTCTTGCACTTGGTTGGTGGATGCTTGCCCCAGATTCAACCGTAAACTTCAGCGACCTTTCGGACGGTTTCATGCACCCAATATCATATTCGGTGGAAAAACCTAAATAATTCAGACTAGAACCAGAGGGTACCCAGAACCACACCCCACCCCAGAGAAGTGCGGAAAGCATCAGAAATGAGTCCGATAAAAAAAGATCAAATTAGATGGAGGTTTATACAGCTGCTGATTGGTTGAGCGGATGAGGTAAAACGCCACCGAAACTTACGTTGAAGGTGCGCGGATGCGTCCGCCGAGCATCCGAGTCCAACACAGAGTCGAAAACACGTCTGAGCTCACTCTGCTGTTGTGGTTGGTAGCCAGCGGCAATTTATGATAAAACGATGGGCGCTTAACTTTCAACTTCAACTTCAGCTTTACTTCCACTTGCTGTGGCGCCATTCATATCACTTTTCAACCCTCAAATTCTTTATCTTCGTTTCTGGAATACACATCTGCTTCTAACTGTGCATTGGATCTTCCGCATGCAACTCTTTTTTTGTTGACTTGTATGCCGTGAATCCGAGAACTTTTGTGCTTGTGGCAGATAATATTGTGTACCTGCCTCTGCCTTGGAAATATCTGTTAACAGTTTTGGTACAGATCTGCCGGGCTGCCCATTAGAATGTGCATCGCTCGAGCGGAGCTACATGTTACTAGGCAATCTCTCATGTAATACTATCTTTAGCCTGAAGACTGATCGGATGAAAACTGCGCTCTCGATCTGCTTAGCTGGAAAGCGATCAAAGTAGCATTCTAGATGAAATAGAGTTGCGCTTGCAGCCTTGAATTGGGAGAATGAAGTGTACAATGGAACAGCGGATGTATCCGCCGCTATGTTCTACTTCGATGCAATCTGTGCAAACATGAAAAAGCAGTCGCTCAGAATGGAACAGGGAAGTCATACCAGAGGTTGGAGATAGAATTATATTGATAGAATTCAGAAAACAAAGAGAGGTTGGGGAAGGCGGACGTGTCCGCCATCATGTTTGAAATTTGAAACCCATGTAGTTTAAATCTAGATGGAAGCCAACATTTAAAAACACAAACAACTGTTCAAAATGCAAGACTAGTCCGAGGAAACCCGGCGAGAGAGGTGGTGCATATATATAATACAGTGGCGGATGTGTCCGCCATCGAATCGGGGAGGCCCCGGGAAGCAGAATGTGCATGAATTGATCCCGGATGGAAGAAGGGTGTTGGATTTTAAACAGCTGCTTCAAGTGCAGTACTGACATAATGAAGCTGCGGCAAAGATCGGGCATACAATTGAGTGGCGGATGTGCCCGCCACGGTGCTCAGCAAGGCGAATTTGGGTCAGATTGGATGTACATCTAAGGAAGGTATCGGTTGCAAACTCACCGTTCAAAGCGAGTTCCCCGAGTCGCGAAATTCAACCACAAATCAAGCTCACAATTAATGGGCAGACGCGTCCGCGCATGTTCCATGCCCCGAATTTCGAGCTGAATTCAACCTGGAGCAAATGAAGAGACCGCATTGGATGCAGAGACGAGAGGGGAAGCCATTGGCAGACCAATCAAGAGCGAGGCGGGTGGTGCGCAGACACATCCGGGCAGTGTTCCACGTGCCGAATTTCAAGCCGGACTGAACCTAGACGGGCTGAAAAATTTAGCTAGCATGCTGATACGAGAGAGGATGCGGCGGTGTGGGGTACAGCAGCAGGTACAGCGCTAATCGACGGCGGGGCGGGTGGTCCGCCCGCCGCATGTTCCCCAAATGGGAACATGACACATTATTGACTAATTCCTGACTAGTGTCCGCCTGGCGGACGTGTCCACTTAGGGGGGTTCTTGTACTACAAAAGAACCCCCCTAAGTGGCCCTTTACGTAACTTTGGCGGTGCTCCCTGAGGTGTGGGTGCTCGGCGCTCGATACCACTGGATTATTGTCGAAGCCGGAAACGAATGGCCGGTACATGTCGCCGTCGTAGTCGTGGCCGTGGAAGAGAGCCGGGGGCGAGCGCAGCGGTCGTGCAGGGACCAAGACGGGAATACATGTACGGGCGGGAGCTGGGATAGGTGGAGCCAGTGGATTTGATCGAAATCCGAACAACAAAACTAAATGTAACTGTGGGCGCTATGCAGCGCTTGATAGCGCACTGCATAGTGGCCATAGTGACATCCGGTTTCCTGATGAATGTCGGAGATTAAGACGGCATTACGAACGGTACAGCCGCGGTTCCGGTTGAAAAGGGAGTTGTTGGTATCTCGTCGTCTCACATCCATTTCCAACACGAGTACTCCAGTTCATTGCCATTCCCCGATTTTTCTTTGCTAGCTTTGAGTAGGAGCCCAATATTGAATCTTCGCTGTTAGTGCGAGATGGAAGATCGCTGTCATGGTGAAGCGCCTCTGAAGTTTGACCCCCGTAACTACTGCACCCGAACACTGTGGCACCCTTCAAGTCCTCACGCTGAGCACTGTAGCTACTATCCTCCAGCTCATCATGGAGCTGAAAAATCAACTAATCTGCATTTCGAGCGGGACTGCAGTAGTTTATGGGGAGCATGATATGGAAGCATCGCTATGAGCTGGCAGTCATTGTCCAAGCGCCACATCAATCTAAGTTCGGCATTCGCAACATACGGGACCAGAACAATGAGGCCGAGCACTTCCCCAGATCTCCCGTCACAGCCTTCTTTCTAATTTAAAGCGCAATGTGCTCTGTGCATGTTCCTCCCACCCTTCCGCTTATACTTGTCTTTGCCCCAATACATTCTTTGTGCTACGACCCCCAAGTCTACTGCAGCAATTGATTCTCTTTGGTTCTCTTTGGTCAGTTCTGTCTTCCAGGTGAACTTTGACACTGGCTGATACAGTTCTGTCCCTCATACATAAGATCCACACTTACTCAGAATGGCTATGTCTCTCCAACCCAGTGAACCCCACCTTACCATCCCCATCCACGGTACGAGAGAATCCATCAGGATACCAACATCAATATTTATTTTACCTAGGAGGCACAGGTGGTGATGGTGGACCGGGTGTTGGACAGGGAAAAGGTGGTACTGGAGGTCCTGGATATGGTCCTACTGTGAATATTGGAAGTGCCACTGTGCACATTCCCGAGGGGGCAGAAATAAATATTCGACAGCGAGATATCATCATTAGCTGGCTTTCGCCAATCAACTTCTTTCTACGACATGCAGATATCTCACAGCTGCGGGAGAAGGGAACTGGTGGATGGCTGCTTGCAGATCCTATCTTCAAAAAATGGGAATCTGGTTCTGGAAGCACCCTTTGGTGCCATGGAATTCGTATGTAGTTCATGACCCTCATAGCTTCCATCCAGACTAACCCAGCTGAAATTTCCAGCCGGTGTAGGGAAAACAGTCCTTGCGTGTGTCCATTCTCCACATTCGGTGGCCACCACTGATTATGACAATCCCAGATCAATGGTTGTGGACCATCTCAGTGCTGCATTCAGAGCCAAGCAGGATATTGGTGTAGCTTGCATTTATTTGAACCACAAGGAAGCTGATCAGCAAACACCACCCAGACTTCTGGCAGGTCTCTGGAGACAGCTTGTACTTGACAGGGACATAGGCTCCATTGCAGAAAATTTATACAAGCAGCACCGGGAGAAGGGCACTGCACCATCGCTGGAAGAAGTTGTCAATGTTCTCAGCTCTAGCCTCAAGGAGTTTTCACAGATTTTCATTATTGTTGATGCCATGGATGAATATCCCGAGTTTCAACGGAAAATTCTACTCAATCAACTAGCAGCAATGGGTCACAATGTGAACTTGATGATCACTTCACGGCCAAATATTTCTGCAGAGTCCTCCTCCTTTCCCAATCTTGAAACACTAGATCTTCAGGCAGCACCAGGGGATATTCAAGCATATATCAATGCACAGATCGAGTCCTCTCCACACCTGTCCAAGCACACCCAGAGAAAACCTGAGTTACGAGAGGAAATCCTTACAAAAGTCATTGAAACTGCAGATGGAATGTGAGTGGTAATGATTTGTTGTTGGAAAGCAACCGAAAGCAACTTTAACCAGGTTTCTTCTTGCCAAGCTTTATGTTCAGTTCCTCGGCACAAAGAACACAATCGGGCATGTTCGAGACGCATTGAAAGAACCACCAAAGAATCTTTATGACAGCTATGATATTGCAATGCAGCAAATTGAAGCCCAGAATGAGGACAATAGAAAGACAGCTCGCTCCACCCTCATTTGGGTTGCTAATGCAAAGCGGCCATTGACAGTCTCTGAATTAACAGTAGCTCTAGCTATCAAGCCAGGTGCGCGGAGCCTCAATGAGGACTATCTCCTGGACATTGAGACTGTTCTTGCTGTCTGCGCTGGGCTTGTCATCGTGGACAAGGAATCCTCTGTGGTGCGACTTGTTCACTACACCACACAGGAATATCTAGACAGCATTCAGGCCCTGCTATTCCCAGATGCACAAACAGAGATAACATGTGCTCTGCTCACATTCCTCGCCTTTGATGGATATCCAGATTGGTCGTGGACTGTTGACAGGGCTACTGTACCCCCACTTGTTAAGTATTCCCAATATTGCCTTGCACATGCTGCTGGACAGCCTGAAGTTCAACTCAGGGAAAGTCTTCTAGAGTTTCTTAGTCAGGGTTTTCAGTGGAAAAAAATAATGAATTCGACTAGAATCTCCAAGGGGAGGAGATGGAAGTCTCTGCCATGGAATTATGCAGATTGGCCACCGCAGGCCTCTGCGTTATGGATTGCAGCAGCAGCAAACCTTGTGGACAGTACAACATCTTTGCTAGAGGGAGTAGCTTTTCCACGGCATTCAGCCAACCAGGCAGTCATTGTAGCATCATATTATGGCCACACAGAGATTGTCCGCATCCTCCTTGACAAGGGTGCTGATGTCAATACAGCAGGGGGAAGATATAAGAGCTCCTTGCAGGCTGCTGCCCGAGGGGGCCACACAGAGATGGTCTGCATCCTCCTTGACAAGGGTGCTGATGTCAATGCAGCAGGGGGAGAATATGGGAGCTCCTTGCAGACTGCTGCCCAAGGGGGCCACACAGAGATTGTCCGTATCCTCCTTGACAAGGGCGCTGATGTCAATGCAGCAGGGGGATTCCATGGGAGCTCCTTGCAGGCTGCTGCTGAAAGGGGCCACACAGAGATTGTCTGCATCCTCCTCGACAAGGGTGCTGATGTCAATGCAGCAGGGGGATTAGATGAGTGGAGCTCCTTGCAGGCTGCTGCCCATAGGGGCCACACAGAGATTGTCTGCATCCTCCTTGACAAGGGTGCTGATATCAATGCAGCAGGGAGAAGATATGGGAGCTCCTTGCAGGCTGCTGCCGAAAGGGGCCACACGGAGAGTGTCTGCATCCTCCTTGACAAGGGTGCTGATGTCAATGCAGCAGGGGGAGAATATGGGAGCTCCTTGCAGGCTGCTGCCCAAGGGGGCCACACAGAGATTGTCTGCATCCTCCTTGACAAGGGTGCTGATGTCAATGCAGCAGGGGGAAGATATGGGAGCTCCTTGCAGACTGCTGCCCAAGGGGGCCACACAGAGATTGTCTGCATCCTCCTTGACAAGGGCGCTGATGTCAATGCAGCAGGGGGATTCCATGGGAGCTCCTTGCAAGCTGCTGTCCAAGGGGGCCACACAGATATCGTCCACGTCCTCCTTGACAAGGGTGCTGATGTCAATGCAGCAGGGGGAGAATATGGGAGCTCCTTGCAGGCTGCTGCCCAAAGGGGCTGTACAGAGATTGTCCTCATCCTCCTTGACAAGGGTGCTGATGTCAATGCAGCAGGGGGAAGATATGGGAGCTGCTTGCAGGCTGCTGCCCAAGGGGGCCGCACAGAGATTGTCTGCATCCTCCTTGACAAGGGCGCTGATATCAATGCAGCAGGGGAAACATATGGGAGCTCCTTGCGGGCTGCTGCACAAGGGGGCCACACAGAGATTGTCTGCATCCTCCTTGACAAGGGTGCTGATGTCAATGGAGCAGGGGGACTCCATGGGAGCTCCTTGCGGGCTGCTGCCCAAGGGGGCCACACAGAGATTGTCTGCATCCTCCTTGACAAGGGCGCTGATGTCAATGCAGCAGGGGGACTCCATGGGAGCTCCTTGCGGGCTGCTGCCCATAGTGGCCACACAGAGATTGTCTGCATCCTCCTTGACAAGGGCGCTGATGTCAATGCAGCAGGGGAAACATATGGGAGCTGCTTGCAGGCTGCTGCTGAAAGAGGCCACACAGAGATTGTCTGCATCCTCCTTGACAACGGTGCTGATGTCAATGCAGCAGGGGGAGAATATGGGAGCTCCTTGCAGGCTGCTGCCCAATGGGGCCACACAGAGATTGTCCGCATCCTCCTTGACAAGGGTGCTGACGTCAATGCAGCAGGGGGAAGATATGATAGCTCCTTGCAGACTGCTGCCCAAGGGGGCCACACAGAGATTGTCTGCATCCTCCTTGACAAGGGTGCTGATGTCAATGCAGCAGGGGGATTCCATGGGAGCTCCTTGCAAGCTGCTGTCCGTGGGGGCCACACAGATATCGTCCACGTCCTCCTTGATAAGGGCGCTCATGTGAATGCAGCCGGGGGATTCGATGCGAGGAGCTCCTTGGAGGCTGCCACCCAAGAGGGCCACACAGAGATTGTCCGCATCCTCCTTGACAAGGGCGCTGATGTCAATGCAGCAGGGGGAAGGTATAGGAACTCCTTGCATGCTGCTGCCCTAAGGGGCCACATAGACATTGTCCACATCCTCCTTGACAAGGGTGCTGATGTCAATGCAGCAGGGGGAAGATATGGGAGCTTCTTGCAGGCTGCTGCCCTAGGGGGCCACACAGAGATTGTCTGCATCCTCCTCGACAAGGGTGCTGATGTCAATGCAGCAGGGGGATTAGATGAGTGGAGCTCCTTGCAGGCTGCTGCCCATAGGGGCCACACAGAGATTGTCTGCATCCTCCTTGACAAGGGTGCTGATATCAATGCAGCAGGGAGAAGATATGGGAGCTGCTTGCAAGCTGCTGCCCAAGAGGGCCACACAGAGATTGTCCGCATCCTCCTTGACAAGGGTGCTGATGTCAATGCAGCAGGGGGAAGATATGGGAGCTTCTTGCAGGCTGCTGCCCTAGGGGGCCACACAGAGCTTGTCTGCATCCTCCTTGACAAGGGTGCTGATATCAATGCAGCAGGGGGAATATATGGGAGCTCCTTGCAGGGTGCTGCCCACAGGGGTCATACAGAGATTGTCCGCATCCTCCTTGACAAGGGCGCTGATGTCAATGCAGCAGGGGGGATTCCATGAGAACTCCTTGCAGGCTGCTGCCCATAGGGGCCACACAGAGATTGTCTCCATCCTCCTTGACAAGGGTGCTGATGTCAATGCAGCAGGGGGAGAATATGGGAGCTCCTTGCAGGCTGCTGCCCAAGGGGGCCACACAGAGATTGTCTGCATCCTCCTTGACAAGGGTGCTGATGCTAATGCAGCAGGGGGAGAATATGGGAGCTGCTTGCAAGCTGCTGCCCAAGAGGGCCACACAGAGATTGTCTGCATCCTCCTTGACAAGGGCGCTGATGTCAATGCAGGCAGGGGGAAGGTATAGGAACTCCTTGCATGCTGCTGCCCTAAGGGGCCACATAGACATTGTCCACATCCTCCTTGACAAGGGTGCTGATATCAATGCAGCAGGGAGAAGATATGGGAGCTCCTTCCAGGCTGCTACCCAAAGGGGCCACACATAGATTGTCCACATGCTGATAGAGTGGGATACGAGGGTCAGTGCACTAGTAGAAAATTAAGGATATGAACAATAGTGAGTCTGACTGTAAATATTGACATTGGCCCTTTATATACCCCTCTATCGGGTGCTAGGTATTTTCTGGGCAACTTTGATATACTTTGTTAGTGATGTACTCACTGCGTTCCCACCCCATATAGACAGAGGGTCTGTCTACCCCCGTAGACGAAGGGTAGATGAACCCCTATGTCTACGTGTGTCTACGCCATGTAGATACAGCTTGTCTACACCTGCCTACATTGTTCTATGTTGGTTCACTCACATAGACCAATGTAGATGCATGTAGACACAGGTAGCCACATGTAGGCACACATAGACACATGTACTCTACCTTGCCAAGGGTGGCCAAATCCACATCCTGAGGTCGATGGGACTACGTGTGTGTACGCTGTAGACCCCCGTAGAGCCACGTAAATGCAGGTAGCTGACGGGTCGATGCAGTGCATCTACCCCATATAGACTCACCTAGACATACATCAGATAAGGTCGCCAAAGGGCAGCGTAGATCATGACATAGACAGAGGTAGCTGAATGTAGCCGAAGATCACCACATATCGACACATGTCAGATAAGGTAGACACACGTGTGTCTACAGGGGGTGGGAATGCAGTGACTTTTAGCAGTGGAAATCCAAGGTTAAGATACCAAAAAAATGTCTAGTGACTCCTTCAAGTTAGGGTAGCATGAGTTAAGGTTGGGGCAACTGATCTCAGCTATACCAATACCCAAGTACGTGTGAAGGGAGATCAGGATCAATGTTAGAGATTACGGTGTTATCAACGGTATGGCCACCGATCCGGTTGAAAAAGGGAGTTTTTGGTACCTCTTCATCGCAGGTGGACTCTATTTTCCAACGAGAGTACTCCAATTCATTGCCTAAATTTGCAGATTTTTCTTTTCTATCTTCGAGTCGGAGCTCAATATTGAATCTTTACACTCACCCTGCCGCCTCAGTGGTGTTGTGTTTTTGATATTCATGATTTCAGATCTAGTATCCCTTGGCACCTGTTAACATCCATCACATCTGTTAACCTGTCTTACCTCTGTCTAGTTCTGTCCCCTAGTACTCTGTCCTCCAGCCTCTGTAAGGGCAACCTTAATGTTATATCCGTGTCAGAAAAGGCCGGAAGACAGAAAGGCCGGAGGACAGAAAAGGCCGAAAGACGGATAAGGCCGGAAGTGATACCATGTAGGTGAGCGGTGTAGAAGGATGGGTTGGTCTCACGGTGGACCAGAGGAAGAAGGTCGGCGGTTATACCCTAGGCCGCAACGGTAGTGTAGATATAATATACTTGAGACAAAATGATAACTCAGCTCTGGTTTGACTTGTCTCTTGATTCTGGTCACTCTCTGGACCTCTCGTACTCAAAATCTTGTGGATATAGGACTCGGGCTCAAACTCAGGTGAGGGACAGTTGTGGGAGAAGGAAAGAGGGAATATCCCCTGAATGTCATTGCCAGGGAATTTATACTATGATCGGGGTGGCTGAAACACGTACTCCTGCGTCACCAGAGCCCATAGAACCGAATACAAATGGAAATATACTAGAGACCGTTGCAGGGAAAACGTCCTAGGCTAATCACACCGTTGAACACCCACCAGCCGGGATACGTGCAAAGACGTGATAGGGAGAGTGTGCTGCCCCCACCAGACGCGTGCCAGAGGTGGCCCAGACCCCTGGCATCTTGATCCCCGGCGTGTACCGAGCTGGCGATGTCCTTAGGCACAACGTCGTGTCGGTTGTCGTCCATGGAGAAGTAGATAAATTAATTTAAAAGGATGAGTGATTGGAGTTGAGACAATAAGGGAAGGGAAATAGGACAATACTGATGCTCCCTAGGCCTATGATCCTTCCACCAAGGATATGTGCATGTCACTTGATGTTGAACGCAATCACGTGTGAGATTGATATGTTGGTGTAATGGTTTTGAAGCGCAGATTCGAGGTTGGACGTCATTTATCCTAGAATTAAGGAGGAAGGAAGGAAGAGGTGAGAGTGAACAGAAAGAGACGTAGAGAGAATGAGGTGTGGCTGTTAACACCTGGATAGGAGCTCAATCACAACATGCCACGGGGCCATGAGCGACGAGTATGCCATTAGGAACTTCCACAGCAGGTACACCAACTAACTTGGCTCGACGACGAAGGAAGCAGAAGTCAGACCACGAAGCAATGCAGAGGCAAAGCATGTTAATTTTCAACTGAAGATACAGTAGAACATAATACATATTTATACTAAATACAGAGATAGTTCTAATGCGGAAAGAAGTATGTTAAAGACAATAAGAAATGCGAAAGACAATAAGAACGATAAGAGGGAAGCATAGTTGCATAAGTCATATATTTGATTTGGGGAATGCTCAGAAGACCTTCATTGCAAAAACCCCAAAGGCATGCATCAACGGAACTAGCCAGACGAAACAGCATGTTGGATCAGACACGAGCTGGAAGTACGAGTCGCGTCCGGAAAACAAGGATGGACGTCGTCACGTAACGGCCGTAAAAACAGGCTGCAATCGGAATGGGGCCGTAAATGGCCGGAAAAGGATCGGAAAGGATCGGAAAGTGCATGGTCATAATAGTTAAGCTGGGCACAGGGCACGGAAACTAGCAGGGGAATCCAAAGTATAAATATGGGTACTAGAATACAGGAGCGGTGATTGATGTGCTCAGAACCTATATAAGAAACACACAAATAACCCCACTTGACTCGTGAGCGGCACAGAAACAGTCCAGAGACTGTTCCAACAACCAACAAACAAATCAAATGGCAATATATGCACGTTTCCAGAGATCTCGACGAGTTACAGCCCCTAGTACAGGGCCTTGTAAAGGTTGTAGGGAGAGGTTTCGTATCTCAAAGAGACGGTAGAGCAAACTGCATAGAACGTGTTTCTAGACACAGTGGAAACATTGTTTCCAAACAAAGTAGATTTATAGCTTCACAGTGTGTGTGTGTGTGTGTCCAAGCGACAGAGAAACAAGTTTAAAGTAGTCCCATAGACTCAAGTAGGGCCCCTAGTTTATAGGCCAAGAGCGTTCACAGAGCTCTCCCTAAAAGGTACTTTCTGAGCAGCGCCAGTAGTCACGTTTCCAAAGTTTTCCCTAGACGGTACTTTCTGAAACCCGCTCCGCAAACAACAACAATAATGTTTCTTTCAACAGAGTCCCAGTTCAAACAGATTCACAGAGTTTCTAACAGTTTCCAGGCAGAGCCCAAGTGCATTTCCAGAATATTATATGATTCAGTGTCAAGTACCGGTTCCCGATCGGGATCCGGCGGAGGTACCAGATACGCCTGAGGGAATGAAGTGCGTATAAGCAAGATGAAGGGGTCGAGATATAGAGGGAAAGTATCGGAGTCCGAACGGAATACCGAACCCGTATACTGGAAGGGAAGGGGCTTGGCTTCAGCTCGTGCGCTGCGCCCTTCTCCACGCCTGGTGCCCAATTTCGGAGGAAGACTCGGAGGAGGACGGAGTCCGAGAGGAAGAGTATAGGGCAGACTAAGTCGATATTCAAACTGAAGCCTAACTACCGACATGGCTTGTATTTATACGAGAGTAAAGTATTAGTGGGGATATAATGTAAGTACCGGAGCTTCGGAGTTCCGAGTGGATCCGTGATGGACTGAGTCGTTATGAGTCAGGTGAAGTCAAGCTGACTCGGATATCATCGGGTTTCCGGTGGCTCCGTGATGGAGAAGCATAAGGCGTAACCTAGGAGTCAGAGGGAATCATATGTAGTACGAACCAATAGGACAAGGGCGAATACAGAAAGGCAGTGTCGGATATAATCGGGATCGGAGATCGTCGGAGTCTGATGGCGTCCAAAAAGGATGTGAAGTCACGGCACGTGACATTCAGAAACAATTAAGATTTCAACTAATAGTGCTACTCTATAAGAGTGCATTCGCCGAGGATCCCAGATCAACCCAATGCGCAAGCGTATAGCCTACTAGTTCGGGGGAAGATGCTGTGTCCATCGTAGAAACACCCTTGGATACTTATACAACCGCCAAGACACAATTACAAAGCCCAAAACACAATCCCAATGAGTCAAAAGTCCGTTTATCCGCCTCTTTAACCGTGTTTCTGTCGGTTGTTCTTCCAAGCGTCGCCTCCCATTGGTTCCCAACTGCGAGCACACCATGTTCCCTTGCCAATTACGAGGCAGGAACCTGTCAGCAGCACCCCTGTATTATTCAGAGGGTGTGTCGATCACCGATAGATCGGCACTGCACTCGTTCGACCTGTTTCTGCTTCAACTCAACTCTCCCCTTGGTTCCAAGTGCGGAACTTGATAATACTCCTTTGTAGGTCTCGGTAGATACCCGTTTCCCTAGGGTTTCCCAGAAAGGGTTCTTGGGAATGAACCTTGGAACACCTTTAGAGTTGTGATCCAGATCCTCGGAATAGCCGACCACCTGTTTCGGTGTACCCGCATTCGATGGAAACCGGCAACTCTAGCAACCGGAACACTCGTGACCAAGCACGTCTCCTCGGCATCTCAACACAACCCAACACATTGCCCAACTCCCATTCCTTTGACCCGTTTCCGTTGCTTAAGTGGATGTTGGAAACAAGTCAAAAGAAGTTCCTCGACTTATTAATTGGCTACACGTTTCCCTTATGGTTTTCAGGGTGAGACTAGCCAATGGATGTTCTAATTCCCTAGGACATCCACCCATTTCTCTGTGGTTCGCCCAACAGCTACCAGGAACCAGTACTGTTGCATAGAAACAACAGTTTCAGCAATGAGCACGATCAGAAACACGCAAAATTACGTGTATCTAACCATGGCCCAATTACTGGCTTATCATCTCCCTCATTTTAAAATCTTGACCGCCCTCGGTCAAGCGGTCGAAGACTTCGGCAATGATACCCCGTGTTTCTGTTGTGACGCCATACTCTCATGGCCTGTCACTTATGTCCAAGTGCCGAGGTACCGCTGGCATCCAAAATAGAATACCAGATCTACATGACGTGATCATGCCTCGGTTCCTCAAGACGCCGATCACAGATGCCCACATAGTAATAGGTCCAAGTGTCTGTTATCAGTTCTACATCCCCAAACGACTACAAAGTTGTTTCTGTGCCGTATGTTTCTTCAAAAGCTCTGTTTCCAACTCATGTTGGACTCAGACTTGCAATCTCTGCCGTCCTTAGCGCTAGAATTGGCTAATTATAGCCAATTCAAATTAGAAGCGCAAAACAGAGTTTCGGAATATGTTTTATTCCAAAACACCTGTTTCTAGGTTCTTCCACGGTCGCGGCAAGATCTCTGCAGCGGCACCTGACTTGTGAAAATTTTCCAAGTCCCCGCCTCCCACACTCTTCTCTTTCCACCACCATGTCCGACCACGATTCTAACTCCCTCGCCTCCGACTCTGAGCAAGAACAGAGCGACACTTCCGTCCCTCGGCGCCACACTGAGTTCGCTCTGACCCCTCGTTATGCGTTCAACTTCCCCAAATTCAAGGCCGACTCTGACACCCCCAATTTCGAGCCACACCCTTTCTGGACCGCAATGTCCTCCAAGAGTGCCCGTCCCCTTGCTAAACTGGCTTGCATCTGCCGCAGCACGGAGCACAACTACACCGAAGAGGAGGCCGCGACGGCTTTGAAGAATGGGCTCCGCGCCTTCGTGCGTTTCTACCCTCTTTTTCTCCCCGTTCCCAGCTCACAACCAGTCCAGTGTTTCGCTGTCACCACTCTAGACTCCACGAAACTTCTTCCCCGCAACATCACCATCGCCTTCTACGGCCTCTGGTACCTCGTAAACACGGTGGCCGGTTCCGACTCCGAGTGGCACGTCTTCCCACTCCCCAAGGACAAGAACGTAAGTCGCTCCCCTTTCCAGGCTCTCTAACCGTTCCCAGCTCAACCCCTCAGATCCCGACCTATCACCCGGAATCCGCGCTGCCCAAGGCGTCGTCGAAACAGGAGCTCCCCACCAACGAGCAGATGGAGAACACCCCTCCCCTAAGCAAGACCGTCCCCATCAAAGCGACGAAAACGCCTTCCCCAAAGAAAGGCAAGGCGAAAGCCCGGTACGTTCCTTAGCAGTTTTGCCCAGATGTTTCTGACTTTCTCCTAGTGTTCAAAAATCTGCTTCTGAAGTTGTGGATTCCTCAGACGAGGAACAAAACCCACTCGCCAAGGTGCGTCTCTTCCCCTAACCCCGCTTACACAGCCTCCTGACTGGATCCTTCAGCGCATCAAACTCAGCAAGATGCCCCAGCTGTTGCCAGCTCGCCGGTTTCCGCCGGTCGCTCGCTCCGTCCCCGCGCCGACGTTGACTACCACGGCCAAGGCGCAACCAACAAACAGACCTCCACCCCCAAGGCAAAGGTGGAGGGTCACCCCGTAGGCTTCTCTCTTATACCCATTTCCGTAACGCTAACTCCTCGCTCCTAGGCCGCCTCTCACAAGAAGATCGACATCCTCATGCCCCGCATCCGCGAAGCTTTGTTAGAGATGTTGGACGAGAAGAAAAAGACCGAGTTTCGTAAGTGGAAACTCAGCCTTCCCCGCCGCTCCCATTCCAACCCCTTCCCAGGCTTCATCCCCAGTGAAAACGGCGCCTCAGGAAGCATCGCCGGGTATCGCTGGGTCACACTGAGCTCGTCAAGGATCGCGAGGCCTCGTTTTGACTCTGTCCTCAATTTCACATGCTCGGAATCCTCTTGCTTTTCCTACTGACGTCATGAAATTGGTCTTAGAATTTTGAAAGCTACCTCGACCCAACTTCGACTTTGCACATTTGAAGGTGCGGAAGTTGGAACCGAAGAGTACCGAGTCTGTGAGTCACTGTGACATGACGCTCTCTTCCACTTACCACCACAGCCATCTCCTCCTGCTGGTCTGCTGAGACATGTATCTGGTTTTTTTTGCTGGTAGTCACTGGGCTGGATACTCTCTAAGACTAGGACTTCTGCTGGTTCTCTCTGGGGCTCTGGGTGTGTCACTCTGTGGACTGGTTCTCCTGGCTGTCTGTACTATCTTGTCGCATGTCGTCTGCTTGTTTTTGATACTGAGAAGTATGTTTTTCTCCAACATTCCCTGATCTGGGCACTGATACATTCTATCTAGCACAATTCTGACGCCCAAAGGAACAAGGATGATATGCAGACGTCTGCAGATTGGCGAACTGAGCACAGGGATGGGCGACGGGTGATGCTCAGCAGATTGGTGTGTGATACGGGCAGGCAACGGGCAATGGCCGCGGATTGGCGATGCATGCGGGCGGGTGAGGAGAGGTAGTGCAGCCAGGTGGCGGGGCAAGCAGGTGGGCGTGCGGAGGCCCCGGGAATGGAAATAAAATTGTATTGTTATTATTTCTGTATTCCGTGCTATTGCAATACTACACGATACCTCCCGATCCGAGTATCTGAAGGCATCTGAGGTGTCTGGAAATAGCTGCGTGTAGCAGCGTCTGGGATCGGCGAGTATCACGGGGCATCCGAATTGTGAAATTTGACTATGATGAGGCTGTCCGAGCCTAGCCGATACCTGGTGATGCTTCCCGAGGCGCCGTTTTCACTGGGCTTCATCGAGGAGGAGGACATCAAGTTGATGGTCACCCTCTCGTCGCACCAGGGGAACCGCACCTACGTCCCCAACAACTCTCAGGGACCACTGCCGCAGCCTACTCCGAAGAAAGGCGCTCCCACAGAGCTGCCCAAGGAACCGAGCATGGAACTTGTTCCTTTCACCCGCCTCCATTTCACCGAGGCTCTTCGTGTACGTTTCCTTTGTCTCCGTCATCCCTTTTTCTTACTCCTTTTTAGCCACTCGCCGCTTGCTTCCTCTGCCAGCTTTACGGACTCGAGTGCCGCCCTTCCAGTGTCGGCCTCGCCTGCATGCACTGCAACCTCAAGAAGTTCCACAAGTGGTGCGATCATATGTGGAACATGGAGCAACTGCGGGTGTTCATCAGCGGGATCGAGGGACTTCGCACCATTCTGTTTCCAGGTGGTACATTTCCCTTGCCTTCCCGCATCTTCTCTTCTGACTTCTTCTCCCTCAGCACCCGTCGTCCCAGACCACACCGAGCGTCTCCTGCAACAGGTGGCCAGTGCCCGTGCCCTGCACAACAGCCTTCACACTGACCTCGTCCGCTCGCTCCGCATGTTGTTCTCCAACGTGCGGGAACACACTCGTCGTTTCAGCCAGGAGGCCTTCCAACAGCACTTCCGGTCGACGCTCCCAGACACGTCTGCCCGCGGACAAATGAACGCCGTCATCCACGTGTTCAACCACTACAACAACCCCGCAACGCTGTCAGCAACGGCCTCTGGGTCGGCTAAACAGCGAGTAACCCGACGAGAGCCCCAACCAGGATAAACCCGATAGACGCTAGTAGCTTGTGTGTTCCCCGAGCAGTAGGACCAATTGTACGGCGTCCTCCCTAGGAGACCATATGTCGTAGGTCGGGATGCGAGGCGGAACCCGGAACGAGTCGAAGAGGGTGTGATATCCACTCAGGTATACAACCCGGGGCATGGATATAACCCGTAGTACGGTGTGAAGGAAGCGGAGCAGGGTGGAGACAATGCCTATGTCAAGCCAAGGTAGAAGCCTGAGATTAGACGAGGTAGAATCTACTGTACATGGAGATTCTACCGTGCTTATATAGGCTTCTAATAAATTAAAGCAATCGCGGTCAATCGCAATCAGTTCCTGCACCGTAGCATTAAGGAGCATTAATGCTGATGCTCCTGGACTCCTCTGTGTTGGTTTCCGTGGTGTCAGTGGACCTAGGAGACCCGATGTTCGGGTTTCCTAGTCCTAAGTGTCATCGTATCCAGTGGTTCAAACCCCGATCGGGTTTGCAACCACTCCTGTACTTCGTGTACGCTTCTATGTCAGCCCTTGGCGCGTCCGGGGACTAGAGTCCGTCTGTACAGGTTCCTAGTCCCTAACATCTTCTGTATCCCGTAGCGCAGGCTCCCCGAGTCTGCGGCTTTAGAATCCGAGGCCAGGTTTCAACCGTGAGAAGGTCACGTGGTGGCGTCATGAGAGTCCCGTGCCGCTAAGACGCGTCTGTATCCATACAGACGCGTCGCGCGAAAAAGTAGAACCCGGGCAATTCATGACAGACACAGCGTCTCCCTCTTCCCACGTACCAGCTCTCGGCCGACGAGTTGCCTCCTGCGGGTCCTTCCAAGCTGCCGCCCAAGAAACCCGCTCCCAAGAAAGAGGATCCTGAGATGATTTCCAACGAGAAGGAGGAAGGTGAAGCGGAAACGGATGCAGATGGGGAGGAGGAGGATGCTCCTGGCGAGGAGTCCACCAAACCCTCCCCTTCTACGGGCGAGAAGCGCAAGCGCAACCGGGCGAAGTAGAGTCGGTCGGGTCCCCTTTTTCGTGAGTCCCTTCCTTCCCTAGCCCCCTCTTTCTCTTCCGTTCCTGATTTCTCCTCTGTCTCCAGATACACAGCTGCATACAAATTTTTCTTGGTTGCCCCGGTGCGGTAGGTATCGCGTAGATAGCATACACACACGGGAAGAAAATATATACTGTATATCCTGTAGCGAGTCGAAAACCGACTCATATCGAATAAATATCATCGTTTCCAACTATTTCGCGTGAATGGACTTTAAGTACATTGGCTCAAGTCAAAACACAGAAACACCCTAAAGTGCGGAAACGCAGGACTTATAGCAGATTTTTCTGTTAATTCCCTTGTTTCTACTCTCTTTTAAGTATGTTTCCGTCTTTTGAACCAACTTAGAAACACCCATCCTCTGGTTCCAGACGTAACCTCAAGTATAGCACGAAACCTCCGAAGTTATAGAAACACCTGACTTGTCATATTTTCTGCCCAAGTCACTTGTTTCCATACTTTGCCTTGGGTTTCCGCGCTACTTGAAGTTGGAAACACCTTATCCGGCTAAGAAGGAACACAGCCGAGCTCAAAGGAGCAATCTCAACTTGCCGATAGATCATCAATATGGACCGTTTCTGGTCGCAAGTCAGCATCCTTTCCATAGCTTAGAACTGCTAAGGTAGGCTCCTGACTTTAGTTCAGGATAATATGTGTCATCCTCACGCCAGTGGCCATATTTCGAGGCAAAGGCGCGGCGGAGGCGGAGGTGGCGGATGATGGCAAGCGGTGATCGCCCGACGTCACTGGGACGTAAACAGCGACCAACTCCGACGCCGACAGGGACCTCATAGGCGCATTAGCGTACCACAAGTTAATGTACCTAAGAGGTCCTTACGGCATCCGAATAGCGGCTGCCTTAGGTGCCGAAGTTCGCGATAACGTAGTCAACTTGGACATCGCCGTCGTATACTTTTTGATCGATGCATCGAACTCCGAGGCGCAAGTTAATTTCATCGAGGCACTTGGGGAGGTTGGGAGGAGGTCTGGGAGGGCGGTTCATCTGTTGCATGTGAGAAATATCCCGCTGCGGTTCAATACATTCCTGATAAATGACAGACAACTGGAGCCAAGGTCTTCACCTCTCATACCGGTGCACCCACAGACAGGCCTCTGCTCGATAACGACCCGGAGTTGTACAAAATTCAGAAATCGCAGCGTTCACCTTACACAAGAATGCAAGAGGTAAGTCAGACTTTACATGCTGGACCTGTTTCCATTTGCCTTTTCAGGCCATCAATGCCAACAATACCGTCGTTGAAGAGGCGAAAAAGCATGGCGTCCGCAGCTATATATTTGCGCCCTGCATCGTGTGTAAGTAACTCCTCACAGCTGAGTCAATCGACCAACTGGCCATATCATTCCAGACGGTGAAGGCGAAGGTTTTGGGAACAAGATCTCTATTCAAACCGTCGCAATTGTAAAGGCCGCGAGGGCGCTGCAGCGGGTCTACAAGGTTGACCAAGGAGAACCGGTACGAGAGCTCTCAGCTCACGTGCGAATATCACAAGTTCCTCGCTCACATCAGTTCTACAGTCATGGCCAGTCTGCCACATTCTCGACAACACAACCCTGTATCTTCAACTGTTGCGCCGGATCCTGGCAGGTGACGATGTCCCCCACGGGAAGAATGGTTACTACCTTGCTTCCTCGGGCAGTATTGTCTGGGACGAGCTGTACACCGCCATGGCAGCGGCCCTAGCCAAGAGGAACGTCGTGGGTGACGCCGCGGTCGTGCCGGCGCTGGGCAATGAAGATTCGCAGATATTGGAGCGCATGGGAGTTGCGCTGGGTTGTCCGAAGGAGTTTGTGCCCCTGCAGCTGGGTGGCAACTGCACCCTTACCGCGGTTCATGGTAAAGAAATTGGCTGGAAGCCGGAGTTCCCGCCCGAGCATATCCTCGAGGCGGCGGATGCCGAGGTGGAGCTTATCTTGAAGAACTTGTAAGGGGCGAGTTGTTTTTGAACGTGCTGGCGAAGCATAAATGATGTATTTGGATGGGAATACCAACTGTATCCTTATGCTCGAGAGCAGCTCAACTCGCCCGCTTTGAACAGTCAGTATTGCTATTTGCAAAATAAGTAGTTGGCGGTCACAGGTTTTGATCGAACAAACACCACTTGAACATCCCAGCTCGCGCGGGCCATAACTCGATGAATACTGCTCAGAACTCCATGGTTGCATAGGCAAATAGAACCGTCTCGTCAAGCTCTAGAGCGTCCCGGGGTCAATTTTGCAATATGGCGACCTCCTCGTCGACCTCGCTGGAGGGGCTGTTTCTGTGAGCCACAGCGATGGAGAATGCGGATTTTCGGGTGGTTTGAGTGCTCGGTAGGGGTCTTATGGATGCCAGGGAATGAATTATTTTTCTTTGTCCATGGACCAATTGAAACACAAATTATTGGAGCATACATGGAGCAAAGAGGGGAGGAATACGACCTGGAGGTGGAGTGGCCCACATCTGCTTTGAATATGGGCGTGTCAGCCAAGCTGTTCATGTAGAGAACCCCCGTTCGATTCGGGGCCAGGTCATTGGCGATGCGAAAATTCGTTCTTTTTTGCTTCCCAATGAAGGAATGCTCTGCGACGAATGCAAAGTTCTTTTTGCAAACCACACGAAGGCCAAGGAGTACGGGACAGGGAGGAATAAGACCTGGAGGTGGAGTGGTCCACATCTGTGCTCAATGGGCGGTAGCTGAGTCATGAATTACACAGAAGACCCCCGTTCGATTCGGGGTCGGGTCATGGATGATGTTATTTGTCCACGAACCAATTAAAATGAAACAGACATTGGGGCAAAGAGGGGAGGTTAATACGACCTGGAGGTGGAGTGGCCCACATCTGCTTTGAATAAGTTGGATTCAGCCGAGCTGTTCATGCAGAGAACCCCCGTTCGATTCGGGGTCGGGTCATGACGTGGGTAGTGATGTTTTTTTTTTCTGGTGCATTCTTACTTAATAATTAGTGTTGGAGTACGAGAAGTAGGAAGAAGCAAAGCATAAGACCTGGAGGCGGAGTGGCTCACATCTGCGCAGGATGCCTGCGCAGCCGCAACCATGGGCGATTGCGCAGAAGGTCCCTGTTTGACTCGGGGTCGGTTATTAACGTTGGGTCCAGTTTTTTTGCTGATCCACCAACCAGTTGAATCAGAACATTAGAGCACATATAAGGAGTGAGAAGAGGGAAAGAACAAGCCCTGGAGGTGGAGTGGCCCACATCTGCTTTAAATTATCGTTTAAAGCCTATGCAATTTATGCAGAGGACCCCCGTTCGATTCGGGGTCAGGTCATAGGTGGGAAATTGAGTTCTTTTTATTAAATTTTTCTGAATGCGAGGAGTCTTTAGAAAGCTGAAACGCGCTCGTATCGATCGCAACCTTCTAGTTGAAACACCTCGGTTCGATTACACTACGGTCAGTGGTGTGTTATTAGCTAGGATCGGACCCTTGGCTTGCATGCGGCTGCGGCGTCAGCGCATTGACCCAAAATGCGGCCCGCTCGGCGTCGAGCGGGTATGTCCGGAAAATCGATGCGTGATGGGCCGGGTTGCGAAACTGTGATTTGTCAGTGACCAAAGGGGTTGATTAAGATTGTTCGCCAGCGACCACCACCTTGTTTCCGCGCTCACAACCACGATGAGCGCAGCGTCCTCTGAGCTCGCGTCCGGACAAGGACAAGCACACCCAGGCAACGCAGGAACTAGAGAAGGGGCGTCGTGCCCGACGCGGAGGGCGGGGAGGCGGAGGAGGCGAAGCCCGCACTAGCAGCGGAAAAAGGCACCGCAAGCACCAGGTGCACCAGGATTCTTCTCGTGGGCGCTACCGGCGCTGCAAAACCCGCGCATGCTCAAGACGTGCGTGCGCTGCGTGCTTGCCAGCGCCGCCGCGATCGTCCTGCTCGTCGACAAAGCGACGCTCGCGACTATGGGGTAGGTGCTTTGCTCTAGAACTCCTCTTGGAATAATCCTTGGGCGGGCACAGACAAGCAGGCTTCTTCGCCGCAATCGTTTCAATTCTCCTTCCACCCTCGCTCGCGCTCTCTCCGTCTTCGTCCTCGCGAGCCTCACCCTCCTCATCGGCATGCTCCTCGGCTGGGCGTGGGGCGCCGCGTGCATGGCCGCCGCCATCTCCGTCCAGGACAAGGCCCTCCTCGCTGCCCGCCTCGCCCGCGGCGCAGAAGGGGCTCGTGGCCGGGATACCGCCCGCGCTGCAGGTGTGTTGTGTCCCTCCCTCCTCATTCTTTGATTCAATTTTTATCCGCTAACTCCTCCCCTAGCTACAATCCCTCGCCTTCCACGGCGCCTTCCTCGACCATCGCGCCTCTGCCGTCTACGGCGCCATGTTCTTCCTCGGCCACCTTTGCCATGGGTGTCCTCCGCGCCCGCATGCCCAAGCTCGCGCTCATTGGGCATCTTCGGCACGATCGTGATGGACGTGTTTTGCTCGACGGGGCCATGTGCGTGTTGAGCTCATTTCTTTTCTTTGATTACTTCCATGTCACCCACTCTTCTCTCTTCCCCACTCTTCGAATCCTCTCTGTTTGTTGCTGGGTGTATGTGTGCACACGCTCTAACGCGCCTTCCCGCACAGTACTCCCCACCCCGCAATACACCATCGCCAAGATGTTCCTCATCCCGACGTGCTACTACCTCGCCATCGCGATCGCGTCCGCTTGTGTTTGTCTTCCCGGAGAGTCTGGGGCATATGTGGCTGTGAGTGTTTCGTCCTCCCTTAGTTACTTAACTTTGTGGGATGCCAGCGTTTTCGTTCTTTCTTTCTTTCTTTCTTTCTTGATTTTATTCCGAGCCTGGAGAGTACTAACAACTCGCTTAGGACGACGCTCGACCGCGCCTTCTTCGGGTCCGCGCTTTCGCTGCTCGAGCTGCAGGCGACCGCGCTCGCGACGCGCCCGTCGGATCACAAGGCGTGGGATGCGTTGGCGGGGAGGGTGAGTCGTTGCATTAACCACAATTCAAATTTACGAACCAACGACACGCGCAGATCGCATCCACCCGCACATCCTTCGGCGCCGCGCTCGCGACATTAAACGCGCAGCTCGGGCTCATCGGGCTCGAGTTTCAGCGTCGGCCGGCTGGGGCCGGGGGATCTGCAGCGGCTGGCACCGGAGATGCGGGCGGTGGGGCTGAGGGGGGGTCGTGAGTGCTTGTTTCTTTGTTGGTCCAAGGAAAGAGAGCCGCTGGCGAGCGCACGGGAGAAAGAGAAGCACGGAGAAGCTACAGCCGCTCTCGAGTCTCTCGTCATAAATTTGGGATGGGGTACTCTGCGCACTGCGCGGAGACAGACATCTGTATTCCTTCCTCCCCGCCAGCGGCAGCGGAAGAGGACAGGAAAGAACGGCGAGGCAGTACGGCAGGTAGAACGAACGCTCACATACTTCACAGGGGCCTCCTCGCGTTCCAAGCAGCAGTCACGAACGCGAACCGCGAAGACGCGCGTGCGGATGCGGCCTCCTCGCACGACCACGTGCGGGAGCAAAAGAAGGCAACTTCAACCCCGCCGCGCACAGCCGCTTCGCGAAGCGGCGCGCCCTCGTGCGCGCGCGCGAGGCGCGGCACGGGCACGATCTCGATGCGCTCGTCCCATTTTGGCGGAGGCGTCGGCGCCGTTGCGGAAGGCTGCCGAGGACGGGATGAAGGCGCTGAGGGATGTGGTTTCGGGGGTGTAACGAGCGGCGGTGGCGGGGCTTGTTTAGGGAAGGAAAACTACTCAGGCCGAGTTGGACGAAACGGCAGCGGGTGTTGTGCGAGGCGCGGGACGCGCTGGGGACGATGTTGCGGGAGTGGAGGAAGGAGGGGGGCGGGAGGGTGAGGTTGATTAAGCCGTTTGAGAGGTTTTTTGATAAGGAGACGGGGATGCTTTTGGAGGGGGTGGGGAAGGGGTTGGATGATGAGGAGATGTTTGCGGTTAGGTGCGTGGGTTTTGTTCTTTGCCTTTGAGAGGTTGGCTGGCTGGTGTTGTGTTGGCTGTAAACAGGGTGGCATGGGTTGGATTGTGTTGGGTGTTGGATGGAGGTGGGGATTAGGACAGTGGGCTGACAACCGCGCACAGATCGCTCTTCATCTGTTTCGTCTTCTGCGACACCCTCGACGCGTTCGCCGCGCGGGTCCACCGCGTCCTCACGCTCGTCGCGGACCTGGATCTGCGCCGCCCCACGCCCAGGCTGTGGTGGCCCCCGGGCTTCGGCAAGGTCGGGCGCATGATGTTCAGCCGCGAACCGCCGAGCGCGGACCAGCAACCGCTGGCCATGGGCACCGCGAGCGACCCGACGAAGTTTGAGAGCGAGAGCGAGACGGATGTGGGTGGGGAGACGGTGGTGGGGTGGGGAGGGTAAGGAGGAGGACAAGTTTCCACGTGAGTCTCTTTTTCCCCGTCCCGGCTTCACCCTCACCTCGTTGAACACGGACCCGCAGGCCGCAACCCCGACGCCCGCCCGCCCACCTCCGCGCTCGGGCGCTTCAGCGTCGCGCTCGGCGGCGCCCTGCGCTTCTTCAAGACCCCCGAGGGCATCTTCGCGCTCCGGCACGCCGTCGTCTCGCTCGCGCTCTGGATCCCCGCGGTCGTGCCCCGCACCGCGTGGTCTACTACGCGAACAAGGGCCTGTGGGCGCTGATCATGGCGCAGATGGGGCTGGCGACGTTTGCGGGGACCAGCTGTTTGGGCTCGCGACGCGTATTGTGGGCACAGCGCTGGGGCTGCTGAACGGGATGGTGGTGTGGTATATCGCCGCCCCCGGGCTGAAGAGCGGGAACGCGTATGCGGTAGTGGTGGTTACGGTGCGTCTTTCTGTTCAGGAGCGGATACGTATTGATTGGTTGAACGCTGTGGTGTTTGGCAAACGAACAGACGGTGTTCAACGCGCCATACCTCTTCGCGCGGATCGCGGCCCCGCCGGCGCAGATGATGTTCTGGACGATGATCGGCGTCACGACGGTGTTTGTTGTCGGGTACTCGTGGCTCGACACGCACTTTAGTCGGGCTCGTGTCCAACTCAGGGCGTGGGGGATCGCGCTGGGTGGAAGCGCGCGTATGTTACTCAGTTATCCATAGCCGAGATCTGGATTGACTGACACGCACACGCTGTATAGGGTGCTGGTGATGATTGGGTTCACGGCAGGAGTGAGCGTTTTCTCTTGTGGGATATGCTTGACTAAGGCTGATTTGATTGGTTTCCGCTTGCAGGGCATCGTAATGCTATTCCCGCGTCCGACCTCGTCGCGTACGCTCGTGCGCCGCACGCTCGCGGCGACGCTCCGCGAGCAGGGCAGCATCTTCGGCAAGGAAGGTCGAGGCGTTCCTCGCGGAGGAGGTGCGCGCGCGCAGCGGGCACCTGGAGAAGGAGGAGACGATCGACTGGGTCGACCAGGGCACTGCGGACGAGGACGAGCCCAAGGTGTCGCCGAAGGAGCGCCGCATACGGAAGGTTGCGCATAGGGTGTTGGTTGTGTTTGTATGTTGTCCTTGTTTGCGTCATTGGTCTGTTGGCTGATTAGGTGGTGCAGGAACGGCTGCAGGGCCTGGCGCCGTCGCTGAAAATGGGCCGTTGGGAGCCGCAGGTGCAGTAAGTCGTTGTTCTTGTGTGCCTCGTTCCAGGTTTGTGCCGTTTGATTTGAACTTGTTCGACAGGGGCTCGTGGCCGCATGAGCAGTACGAACTACTGCATGCAAAAGAGTACGTTGAAACACTGGTTCATTTTTTAAAAAGTTGTTTACTGATAGATTCCCAGACTAAAATTGATTACGACGCTCTCGCTTCTTGCTGGGGCGTTCTCGAAGCTGGACGCCAAGTGGTGCAGCATCCTCGTTCACCGGGTAGGTCCATTCTTATTCATCTTATCGCTGGTTTTCTCACCGGACCTTTTTTCAGACACCGTTTTTGAACCCGAATCTGGTGGGTATGTTCAAAGCGAGTCGAATCATTGATGCCTAATTTTTGTAGTTAGTCCGACATCTTTGCGACCATCGACATCCTCGCGAATGCACTCGAAGCAGGACAGCCGCTGCCTGCCTCGCTTCCCTGCTTGCGCGAGCGCCTGGTATACCACGAGTCGCTCATCCGCTCGATGGGCCGGAATGCGCGTCAGGCACCTGTACCAGTGACTCTCCCCGCGGAACAGGAGAGCGTTTCAGAGGACTCAGAGTCGGATACGCATCATGCTGAGTTTGTTGCGGGTAAGGTCGAGGGCGCGAGCATCGGCTTCGAAGAGCTCTCGTTGAGCGTGTTGATGGTCAGCCATTCGTCCCGTCGAGCTTATAGACTGTTAGCTAACCAACGGGCTGAAACAGGATGAACACTTGCCGACACATTCGACAGGTGTGTTGCATTACCCGTGATGAGATGTGCCTGCTCACGTTGCTTTTCTGTGTAGCGGTTATCGCGCTCGGAGCTTCCTTACTGTACGTGGCTGTTTCTGTTCTTCTCGCGGCCGTTGATGCTCGTTGCTGACTCGTTGGCGGACAGCTCCTCGACGAAATCGCCGCGATCGTACGCGAGCTGTGCGGGCAGACGACGTTCCGCGGCTTTGATGCACTGCACCACGAGTTTATGGGGCGCGAGGAGGCCGCGATGGGCACGTTCTCGCAAAAGTGAAGTAGAGCAAAATAATCATGGGCGTACGGATGATCTGTTAGCTGTGCGTGAAGTTTCGAATATTACCACGTCCGTATGCATCATTGTATCAAGTAATTTTATTCGTGTTAGTGCGGTTTTTTTATGCTTGTGCGAACGCGATAAAGGTTGAATGGTGTGGCTCGCCAACATCCGTTGAGGAAACGGGTAAGCAGCGCCGCTTGAGAGTTTATCACAGATTGCGTCGTAGTTCAACTATCGTGTTCTTGGCAAGTGCCGATTCGAAACATTTATGAAACGGTGAGACCCAAGTGAGTGAACCTGATGCTAGGCCATTGATTGAAAGGTGTAAAGTGTTTCAGCTTCCGAATTGAATGGGACCGCAGTGAAAGCTGTTCGGTCGGATTCCTTAAAGGAAACGGCAGGCCGGAGAAGTGTCCCATCTTACGAAACACTGAATTGTGAGTAATAAGGTATGTTGAAGCGGCAGCCGACGTGCATGAGAGGCGGAGAGACCGGACCAAATTATTTTTAACATATTCTCAGACGACTGTCAGAGTACTTAACGTCGACCCTCCGGGCAGCCGCGCAAACAATGATCGCTTTCTCGATCCAATTCTTGCTCTCCGCTTATCTCTTGTCCCCGTTGGTGGCTCAGGCCGCTGATAACTTCCTCTGGAACCAGGTATGCACCTAGATCAACGCCCAGATGACGTGTATTCACCTCGAGGACCAGTTGACGCCGAGCCAGGATTTGCAGTGGGTACCGTGCTATTCGATCTTTCAATGCACGCGCTTGGAGGTGTGTCCCGTTGGCTGGGAATACAACCTCAACGATTGAACCATTCGTCCAGGTCCCTTTTGACTACTCTGACCCAAATGTTGGCACTGCGGCCCTCGCCGTCATCCGCTTGCCAGCGAACGTCTCAGGGACCGATTATCAGGGCCCAATTTTATTTAACCCAGGTGGACCAGGAGGGAGCGGTGTCGACTCTCTGGTGGAGAACGCCGCGAACTTTCAAGTGGTCTTTGGGAGCGAATTGACTAAATATGATATCGTTAGCTTTGATCCACGGGGTAAATTCCCTGATCCCTCCTGAATATGAGGGCATGTTAAACTGATTCAACACTCCAGGTGTACGCTACTCGACCCCTCAAGCGTCTTTCTTTCAGACGCAGGTGGAGCGAGATTTGTGGAATGCTGGATCGTTACCCCCGCCTCCTTGAACGCGTCGTCAAATGCTATTCCTAATGCGTGGGGCCAGAGCACACCTTCTTGGTGCCATTGCTGCACAGCGGGACACGTCACAGATACTGAAGTATTTGACGACAGATAATGTGGCTCGCGATATGCTGCTGATGACGCAGAAATTCGGATTTGAGAAGCTGAAGTACTACGGAACCTCGTGCGTACTTCACACTGAGTATGTATTTCCGCTGAAAGCCCGAGAAATAGATACGGATCGGTTATCGGCGCAACTTTTGCTGCTATGTTCCCTGTGAGTTGTGGTTTTGACTCCATCTGCGCCCCCGTCGAACAATCTGCAGGATAAGATTGAGCGGATCCTCATAGATGGTGCGTCTCCTCGGATTAGTTTTAGTGTACGCATTCTAACATCAGATTTTAGGCGTGGTGGACCCCGAGGCATGGTTCAGTGGCAAGCTTGTTTAGCTCCTGATCCAATCTTGCAGCTGACAAGCCGTGCAGCGAACCTAACCATCGAGTCGACAGACACGGACAAAGCACTGCAGACGTTTTTTGACGGCTGCGCAGCGGCTGGTCCAGATCTTTGCGCGTTTTATAAACCCACCGCTGCGGAAGTTGCGGAGAGGCTTACGACCCTCACCGAATCTGTTCGCAGGACGCCCATCCCGGCACTCGCATCCACGGGATATGGCCTCGTCGACTACTCACTCCTGCGCAATACTATTTTCAAATCACTCTACGCTCCATACGAATGGTTTCCAGCCCTGGCCCAGGGGATGGCGGCACTCGAGAGAGGAGATGGTACTACACTGTATTCAATTTCACTCCAACAGGGTACGCCATTCCAAGACGACTGTACCACCAACAGCACTGCAACTCCCACCGATGATGCCGCGATCGCCATACAATGTGGTGATGCGGTGGAGGTGAAAGACTCAGTCCAGGAGGTGACGGACTTTTATCGGAATGCAGCAAGAACGTCCAAGTTCGCCGAGTTTTTCGTGGGGTCGAGTCGAGTTTCTTGCTCGTACGTTTTCATTGTCATTTCTTTGCCCCCTGCGCAACAACTCTTATATGTTTAGTGGATGGCAGGTTTATCGGGAGGATCGGTTCAATGGGCCCGTCGCTGCGGCCAATACCAGCTTCCCTTTGCTCCTAACCACAACGAGTGCCGGTGCTGAGTTCGCGCCTATATCACATGTGTAGTGCTAACCTGGCTTTTTTATAGACCCAGTTACACCCAAGGCCGGGTGAGTCTCACTTCCTGTAAGGTATCGGTCACTGATTGTCCGGTTTGATCTCAAGAGCACTTCGGGTTCAGGCGGCATTCCCAGGATCTGGGCTCTTGACGCAGGATTCGCCAGGGGTGCGCTCGACATCTGGGGTTTTTCTGTTCATAACTAACTCAATGACCACAGCACACTTCCAACACCGCGCCGTCGCTCTGCACTATTGGTTACTTCCGCCAATACTTTTTCAATGGCACCCTGCCGCCACCCGGCACCGTCTGTCCCGTTGAAGTCCCCCTGTTTGGTGCTCCAGCAAATTTTACCAGCAAAAGGGCTCTGAGTGCGGATGACAAGGAAGTTCTAGCCGCGATGAAAGCTATTTCTGAGTCACTACTATCCGTAATTGGCACTTCAAAGTTCAGGATCTAACTAGTCGCGTGCATCTTAGAAAAGAAATAAACTAACCTACTTACCATAATTTCGTGTTTATGGTTCACAATAAGTCTGACTTGGAAGCATGGAAACCCGAAAGGTTTCAACCTATCGTACTCGTGTCGGTCCGCAAGATTGCCAAACGGGTCGATGGCGGGGGATATATATTGAAACACTGACTTGATAGTTAAGGATATCATATTGAACCGGATTGTTTTCCCCCGCGCTCCTGTAATTCTATCACTTTGCCTGATTTTAGGTGATGGGGTGTGATTATTGTTCCCACGGTTCGAACGCCAACAAGCCAAAATCAAAATTGCAGCCCCAATCATGTCTCTCAACTAGGCAGGTTGCCATCGATGGATACGCGTTCTAATGTTCCGACTTTTTCTTACTGCACAAAAAAAGAAGAAGACGAAAATTGCACCGCCCTCAAAAAGATAATAGAGAAGTTGCGGCAGCCACAGGGAGCCACCCAGTGGCTTGATCGGGCATGCGGTTCGCAGGTGGCTGTCGCTAATCTGGTGGCTGATTATATGATGTCATTCTGCTCCACATTTGTTTCTTTACCACCACAATCTCAACTCCTTCGTACCATGGTCGTTTCAACGCATGCTAAGCAGTGGACGTGAGAAAGCTCACACCTACATTTGGGAGCGCTGATGCAGGTTGCCGCTCGTCACTGTTTCTGCACCAAGGTCTCGGACATGAGGCATAGAAGGTATGAGATGCTTAAGACCGTCGACGCAGCCATACCCTCGCCCATGCACATATGTTGTCTAGTATGCCGTTGCTGATCGACTCACAATGCAAATCGCATATTGAGGACGTTCCGGATGAACGAGATCATTGACTCAGAATGCTGCTATGATCGCTTCCCGCAATGAAGTCGAAGACACTGATGGAGGCGGTACCTGTTGACATGGTTGGTATCCAAGGTGAGACGGACAAGATTATGCAGTGAAGAAGAGGCAGAAGGTGCAAGAACTCAACAAGAACTTCTAAGGTGTTTATCGGACTGGTGCATCTCGAACATCCAGGGTCTGTTTGGGGCAATGGATTCGGCAAAAGCTAGCCCAGAAGTTTTGGAAGCACACTGACGCTCAGGGTATTTTGCCGCACTACATCACTGCCGCCAACAGATCACGATCAACAAACGTAACCAACCATCTACAGCCTTCGGAATGTTCTGGTGCAGTGACCGTGACTTCAACGTGACACTCTTGACTACTTATTCAATCCCCAATGCGCCGGAAATCCAAGAGTCCCATAGGTCGCTTGGATGCCTTGGATACCGATATCAAGATCTTCGAAGACAGGGAAAATGACGCAAGACGACACGAGCACAACTCCGGAAGTCATCAGTTCGTAAAAATGTAGAATCGTTCGCGTATCAATCCCATGCATCCTCATCTTCCAGATCCACCCACTCGCCGTAATTAATCTTGACTTTGCTCCCACCAACGCTGTCAAAACCGTTCGTCAACCACCCTTTTTGGGTCCCATTCCAACACGCAACTCGACGAAGAGCTGAGCATGAAAGTGATGTCGCCCTCTCTGGCAACCATTTTATCCGGAAGCTCCATTCGCCATAATGGAGGAACGGCACCGCGAGATCGTACTGCATTCCCATGCGCAATGAGAGATCTCGCAGCACTGCCCGGCGCTCGGAAGAGCCACCCATGCCGTGGCTCGTCTGGACGATGACCATCGTCTGCACCGGGGGCTGTGTCACCAGCATGCGACGCCAGCTCGCATCCGCACGCTTGAACGCCTCAGGTGCCTGAGCCCATGGCATTGCCAGGATGGAGGTCGCAGTCCCCGGCCACGACCACGAGAAGGTTTTTGCGGCGTTTGGCGCAAAGAACGACTGGAATAGCTCGACCAGGAGTGGATTTTGGACGGGCTGAGACGCAGACGCCGTGGGGTCTGCCTCAAAGAAGAGTGCGCGCTGCAGGTTGGGCGAGAGCGTGATGGCCTGCCACATTTTGCTGACGAGCGGAGCGACGACGAGGAGATCGCGGACTGGGAGTAGGGCGAGGGTATGCTCAACGAGCTCAGGAGTCTGAATCACAGAATCTCCGGCCAACATGGTGGTAAGTGTGAGAATGCTGTAGAAGGCTGGACAACGGTTACTGCTTCTTGCAAAGATTCCCTCGGCAGTAACTAGGGTGCGGACGGGAAAAAAACATTGGAAAAACAGCTCCCACGAAATGTTGTCGGAAATGGAGTAAATCAATGGCCAAAGAGCTAAATAGGCCATTTTCGTGGATGAAAAATCCGATCGCCTCAATAGGGAGTGACCGGGGCCTGGTAAACGACCTATGAATAGTGCGAAGAATCGATGGCTGAGAAAGGAAGAGCGAAGTCGTGGAAATTTAACATTAAATTCGAGGGGGCGATCGTCCCGCAATAATTGCAGGACTTGAAATTTGTCCTCTCATCACAGGCAATCGTCAAATTGGGGACGGCTTCGAGCCCAGGATACCCTCCTTCTTCCTGATGGACGTAGCGGGTCTAAGGGATCTGAACTCTGAGAAGCTCAAGCTCTCCCACCTTTCACACGTATTTCTCCTGGCCCTGGAGCGTATTCGTGTCTTGGTTTTCATGAAGTCCACCACTTCGCTCACCCTCTGTACTTCTTCTTACCCAGCACAATACCATCCATCCATCGTTCAGTCCTTGTCATATCATTTCCGTTTTTGTCGGCCTTGCTGCGGTGAATGCCCGAGGCCCCTGTGGGGATGGAGACGCGGTGAGTCCAAGTTCTTCCGCATCTTCTTGCACGATTGATTCTGCGTGTGCAGGAGCTGGCAGGGGTACACAAGCAGAAGCGGATCACGGAGTCGGAACGCACTTGGGTTTCAGCTCAGGCGGTCCATTCGATGCCGCCAAGAATCCGATCCTCAGAGTTATCCCCAACTTTTACCACTCGTTGGAGGTATTTAAATGCGGGCAGGTGAACTCTGAATCTTACCGGCAGACGACGTTTGGGTATGTACCCGAGCATTTCCGTGTGTATATCAATGTGTTCCCAGCCCAGTCCTCAGCACCACGACGGATTTCTTCGAGCCTCTATGCCCCACAGCATCCGCGCGTGGGGTGCCGGACATCACCCTCTCGCTGTTGCCCTGCGTGTAGGCTGCCTGCCTTGCAACTTCGTCCTGGAATTAATAAGACCTATGGTGGCAGGAACGAGTTTTCGTTAATCCCGCTCCAACTGAGACGTTCCAGTTGATCGGGATAGCCTTCATCACAGACGGCTTCGTGCTCCCCGGGAACCGGTCGAGCTTTCCGATTGACCCGAGCGTGAGCACGGACTACACATCTCGCTCGTCGCGGCGACGAACACCACAGCCGCGTATTTACGCCTGGACTAGACGCCCGGTAGGCTGCCGCCGCAACTGGATTTGAGATGGGGATGGTTTTAGGGCTATCCGATGGTTGAATACGCGGCACGAAGCCATTTTCTACCTGTGTTTCTGAATGCTGATAATTTGAGCGCGAACCGCAGAGCTGGGAACAGTTGAGTGAATGATCCTGTTGAAGTCGGGCAAAAACAGTGCATACCACGTCCATTAATCCGGATTTATTCCTTCCCTACGAACGGCGAGTGTAGGGCAACTTCAAGCATGGTCTTGAACGCGGACACATGATTTCCCTCGAGAGCAGTTGAGCTTAATCACGGCAACTGCAGGTACCCCATATAAGAAAAATGATAGGTCTAATCCCTATTCAACCTACAGAAGTACGCAAGCAAGAGAGCAAGCCTTAGTCTGTGGAGGGTTCGCGCCTGCATCCTATACCTCACATGGCGATTAATTTTACAGGAGCTGCTCTTTCGATCCGAGCCCAGGGCATCATCGACAGGAATGAAGCCTAAGGTTCTCCCACCCAATTTTTGTTTCATTAACTTGATGCTGGTTAAGATAGATCAGATCTCACTCCTTTCTGCCATGGGAAGAAAAATCGAATTGGGAAGGACACAATGGGACTTGAGAGCGGTTTCAAGAGGCCATCTGCTGAACTGAACTGAGGTTCTATTTACTCTGTACCTGGCCATGATGGCTATGCAGTAGTACTCTAGCTATGCTAGGTGGGGTATGTAAGACTAATTTACTCTACTGGGTATGGATGTGGAAGGTAGGCACTACTAGACAAGAGGGCAAAGAGATGAGTAAGAAAAGTAAGAGACCATGGGGAAACTCAGTCGTTTGGGATATCGGGGTGGGTGCGGGGTGTCGACTGTGTGGGGGGTGATGCGATGTGTGTGATGTGCACCTGAGTTATGTCCATAAAACACATTGAGTTCTAAGTTACCCACCATTGAGGAAGGATGGAGATCATTCACGACTGCATAATTAGGGTTGCAGTGAATCCCTGTTCGGTGAAAATGATAACGGGGCACTTTCAGGGAGATGATATGTAAGTACGAGGACACATTATACAAAGATTCCCACCCATCCTTCGGCGTAAGTTCACTACTGATGGAAAACCTCGGATGGCTCTTTCATTTGCAATGTGCACAGGAACTCCCCTGGCCACCCATTGACGCTGTCGCCAGAGGTGAGTAGAGGAAACCTAGCGTGTCCAGCCAAGACGACACCAAAAATAAATAAAAATGATGTGGGGCTGTATTGTTTCAAATGACCACCTCCCTCTGCCTAGTACAGATAAGATAATTTCTCGCATGGGACGCTCCGGAAATACCCTCAGATATTGAAAAGTGAGAACATGTTAGAATGACCTTAGATCAACCAGCAATCGTCTAAAAGGTGCACAATACTTCATGAAGATTGACATATGCTAGGGTTTCAATAATGTGTGCATTTGTGAAGGCCATGAATGGAAGGCAGCCTTCCGCACTAACCATGGACTGTTTAAGCCCCTGGTCATGTTCTTTGGCCTCACAAACAGTCTGGCAATGTTTCAAACAATGATGAATCCTCCATGACCTTGTTATGGATGGTGTTGTCTCTGTCTACCTTGATGACATCCCTGACCAGAACCGCATCTGTTTTGGGACGGGAATGATATGCCCTGGACCAGATTGCAAAAGTTTTTGACTAAAAATAGTCACGCCATACATAAATCCTCATTGACATCTGGAGGAATCTGGATTCCAGAATGGTTCTTCCATGAGTTGGAATGATTGCTGCATGCAAAGTAATACTTTCAGCCGCTCGTGAGCTCCTGTATTTGATTGAGGGACAAAACTCGAGTCAATGAGGTTGTCGTGGCGAACAACTGCAGAGCATCAGCTTGCATCAAATGGAAGGTCAAGGGACGCGCCTCATCCCAAAACTGCTCCAGAACTGTGTCAATTTGATGCAAGCTGATGCTCTGCAGTTGTTCGCCACGACAACCTCATTGACTCAAGTTTTGTCCCTCAATCAAATACAGGAGCTCACGAGCGGCTGAAAGTATTACTTTGCATGCAGCAATCATTCCAACTCATGGAAGAACCATTCTGGAATCCAGATTCCTCCAGATGTCGATGAGGATTTATGTATGTATTCACCTTTTTCGCAGGGAGTTGATCACCAAAGGCGCACTGGAATCAACTAGCGAGCCTTCCAGCCGCTTTATGGGGAGCGGATCTGGAAAGAAAGGGAAATCCCAGTGCCGTCCTTCTTTCCTCAAACATTCATCCATGTTGCTTATTTTCCCCAGCCTTTCCACATCTCAAGGAGGGTAAAATATACGCCGCCGTGATGGTCAAGCGCAAATGTGAGCCTGCTGCTATACCCGTCCCTTTGGACGAGGAAACCGTCTCCATTGCAATTGTAGTTCCGAAACATCTCTGCCCCCATACACATCCGCCTCCGTCAGCCACAAGGATTCCTACTGACGTCAGGCTGCTCTACGAGCGGGCAGTTTGTGCATATGGAATATCCGTGGCAATGGTAAACAAAGTCGAGCAGGGTGAGTCGGATTTTGCAGCATGTGGGATTCGAGTTCTGATCACCGATCCTAGCATCATCTACCATTGGAATCATGGGTGCGGCCCTGGGTTTGGTTCACCCTTCCCCTCTGAATGTCTCGACAAAACAAACAATCATTGCGGCTCTGAAACGCAATGAACCTGGCGGCGACAAATCTGGATGGGAAGGTGATTTTCTTTTTTCTCCCATGCAGAAATCCAAGAAGACAGAAGCTGCTGTTGCACCCGAGCCATCAGACTCCGGAAAAAAACCGTGAGTAGCACGCTCTTACCACCTCCCGATCTAACAACACCCCTTAGTCCGAAGCGCAAGCCTAAGGCATGAAGCGTCAGGCACACAGATAACCAAATTTCCATGTCGTTCGAATTTCTTGCTCAATTTCCGGAGGGGTATCGAGCATTGTACGGGGATACCGAGCCCGTGTAGTTGTATCTTTAGCTGTTCTTGACATACTTGCATTCATATATGATATTCTATTCTCCAAATCATGGCTTGCTTTTGAATCGGAGAATCAATGAGAATGTGACTTGGATTTCCAGGAGGCTACTCCACCTGGGCCACAGCATGTTTTCAAGTCTTTAAGGTGGAGTGTAGTTGGAGAATTGAAGCTGAGTGGTTGGGCGATATTCGAACATTTGGATTCAGGTTAATGAAGATAGAACATAAGGTCGAGTTGAGCCGGTTGAACTGACATTCAAGGTGTACCTCGTTTCCAGAGTTAGTACACTTGATCTCAAAAGATTAACCTACCCTGAAAACGCACTGGAGGGTTAAGGAAGATAAGAGAGCAGAGGGAAATTTGTTTGGAAGTGTGTGAGTCCACTGCGACTGCACATGCCTTGAAGTTGGGGTGAAGAGACAAGTTGAACGAGTTGAACTGACATTCAACTCGGTTCACACACTCCGGATGGCAGAAGGCAGGAAACGGGTCAGTATACTGTATTGTCATTTCTGAGCTGTAGTTGGGGTTCGCATCGGCGTGGCGACATATCAGAAGCGAGTTGTGTGTGGTTTGAGCGCTATTTGAGGGTAGTTGCACGCAAGTTTGAGAGCAGAGTTGACCTTTGATGAGGCATAATCAGACGGGCAGACCAGGTGAACATAGGATGCTGGTGCGGAACAATGCCTGGGACTCACTTGAATCGTGCAGGGCCGAGTTCTGGTACGCATGCAAGGTCAGCTCGAACTGAAAAAGAATCCGGACAAAGTAAACTTGGTTTTCAGGTACGCAAAAGCATGCCCAGGTGAGGAACTCTTGGCAATCTCTTATTGCAATTCCTCGAGTCCACAAATCAAACTGGCTTGAAGCTGCTGCTTCACTCTCAAGTAAGGGGAATGATTTGGGTAAACGGAAATAAGGGAGCTCACCCAGTCCGAGCATCGAGCCAGTTGTTGCACCGGTTCCTCATGCATATCGTTGAGCCAGGCAGTCTGTGGGACACAAGGCATACAGGAAGGACGCATTTGAGGCGAGGGATGCGGGAGTAAAATAAATGAAGGGACCTGCCTCGTATTAGTTGAGCATGGGTTCAACATTTGAAGTTGAAGTTGTCCCAATTGACATGAGGAATGTGAGGGTGAACTGGGCTGATATATGAGTCAGTTATGAATGAAAGCAAGAAGATAGTTTGGACTGAAACTGACCCTAAATTACAAATTCAAGTCTAAGTGAGAGGTTGATGGTCCGAGTTGAAATTTGAACGAAACAAAAATAAGGTGACTGCCAAAAGATATGCAGACAAGAAGGCAAGGATAATATTGAATCAGGTGAGTGCCAAAATCATGATGCAGATGAGAAGGCAAGAAGAATAAAGTTCAGGGATCCGAGTTGAGTTGGTTGAACAGACGGATGACCTGCAGTGAAGTTGTTTCAAGTCGGTATTGAGAGACTTGAATAAAAAGCTGACCTGACTTAGCTCTCAAAGCATCTGTGACACTCTCTCACATCAGGACGGAGGGTGCTCCAACCAACCACGGTCGGCCAACTCGGAGATGATCGCATCAGCGATCAACTATCCCATCAGTTCGACTTGAAGAGTGTACGAGGGAACAACTCCGGAGTGGAAAGCTTGGCATGTGTCGAAATTGATGAGAATCGGGTAAATGTTTCGTATTTCTTGAGCTGTGTCGGAATTGCTGAAGGTCTGCCGCCGTGTCACTGTGTCGGGTCTTAGGGAGCCTCGATGTTTTGGAGGTGCTCGAATACTGCCAACAATTCGTGCGAAATTGCCGTTTTGGGTGGTAAATTTTGGATTTTTCCGCCGATGCTGTACTCATGGTGGCTCCTGGACAGCTCTGCATCACATATGCACGGAGCCCCAACCTCACACTGTCGTATGATTGGAAACTACTGGGACACACACTTTTCAAGATTTAGGGACTCAATTTTACTCTTCACTGTTGAGTCTTGAAGTGTTTTACTTTTTTCTGGCTTTTAAATGGTCTCTGAGCCTTCCCAGAGTCGTACACCCGCAACGTCGAGAGAGGTGAATAGGGCGAACAAACAGTCGATGTCCCGACGATCGCGTACGGATCTATCCGGCTTTATGACCAATTTCGCTATCTGCGCTATTCACCCACAGCACCACAGTTCGAACACTTCCAAACACTTCCTGTACAGTTTATCACCGGTCAATGACACAAACCAGTCAATGACACACTTTTTTCTCAAGCTGTACTGGACTCCCTGCTCTGAAACCTTGTTCCCTGGTAGATTGGGTATATAAAACAAGTACTGGATGTAATTTGGGTCAATACATACTTCAGTTTCCGAGAAATAAGAAGAAGAAAGTGATTGTTTGTTCATTGTTTGGCTCTGATTTCGGGTCCACCGGTCAATGACACAACAATTTATATTTCGTTTGACCACTATCCCCCCTCACAAAAAATCCCAAACTTTATCATGTCATTCTAGAAGCATATTGTCAATTATTGGCTAACTTTGAATTGTCACCAGTGGTCCTCAAAGAGTAGACAAGTGGAATCTTATTTGTTTGTGTCATTGACCGGTGATAAACTGTATTAGTTGAACGGAAATCATTACCAATACCCTCACTCCTACAATACAGTCATAATAATTCAGGCCAATAAGAGCATTCTAATCTATCCCGCAATCTGATTCAAAATCTACGCTATGAATGAAGGTGCCGGGACAAATATGATATTTTTCTGGACATCTATGTGCCCAGTTACCTGCAAAGTGCTCTCCACTGCCCAATTATTAGCATTACCTGTTTCCCGCACGAGTGCGCTGAGTGGTCGCACTCTTGGTCGCACCCCGCTGGGCTTTTCTCTGGTGAGTTCTGATGTGTTTTGCCGGTTTTTCGTTGTCAATCTTGTCGCTCCTTTGCGCTTTGACACAGTGATCCTCACGCCTATCTGCTCCTGCGTTGGGTCAAGTTTTGCCCATTTGGCCGGCTGCCCCACCTCAATTTCTGCATGGGCTAGATTTTGGTAGCCATGGGTTGTCCAGCTTCATATAGAATGGCAAGCAAATGGTGCCAATCTGGGGGTTAAACCGTGAGAATGGTCTATGTCTATGCTAAAAAAAGTGCGAACCTTGTCTGCTGTAAGTGTCACATCCTGGATTTCTTGGAGGAATTTGCGACCGTGAAAATTACTACGAAGTATCAAGACAGGCAGATCTGAAACTGAGCTATGGAACACCGTGCCGTCGTTGCAGTTGGACCACCGAAACTCATTGAACTTTCCTTTGCGGTGTTTGTGGTACTGAATGAATTCCGCCGGAAACCACAGGAAATGTGGTGCTTTCCAGTCCCTGGGTTCCGGAAATGGCAGGGTAAAGCCAATATCATAAGATCATAACGGACTACGTGAAAGGATGATATTCATTATTTCCAAGGGTTTCTACACCAATGTCTTCCCTTGATTCAACTATTTTTCATCGCAACTTATGCCCGTTTGATGGCATCAGACAAAGTGGCGGTTTTGTTCGCAGCGACTAAGGACCAAAATAAATTGAAATCAGCTATTATTTGGAGTTCAGTGGCTCCTATGACAGTGCAAACAGTACTAGAATGACCTGTAAAGCTTGAATAAAAAAACTCATAATTTAACGATTTTTTGTCGCAAACCACACCCGTTTGATGGCATCAGACAAAGTGGCTTGCGCAAGCCATTTTGCTCGCAGCGACTAGGGGCCGAAAGAAAATGAAAGCAACTATTAGTTGAAGTTCAATGGCTCCATATAACAATGAAATTTGCCGTGGAATGAGTTCCAAATCTTGAATCAAAAAATTCCGCCCACACTGGGCACTAGTGATGTTCTTGGTTTGGTTTGAAACCAAGAAACCAGCAAACCAAAACCATGGTTTCTTGAAACCAAACCAAACCAAGGTCATGGTTTGATGCTGGTTTTGGTCTTGGTTTGAAGTCTGTGAAACCAAAACCAATGGTTTGAACCATGGGTCCAGCTTATAAAATTTCCCGGTAGTATTTGGATTAAACCAGGTATTTAGTTCATTCTTCTCCTGCTACAGATACATTTACCTGCTCAACTTTCATATGCTGAAGCACTATAGTAGTTTGCACAACTTAAGCTGTAGAATTAAGTGATGCAGCTGATGTCGGCTAATAGGCTTGCCACTCTGAACCTCAGCCAACCATGAACATGACCTGCAGATGAGAAGTGACCAGGCTGCAGAGTTGCAAGATGAAGATTCTAGCCTCATCTGGTCAGAAATCCTTGACAATATAGGCCTGGATCTCTTGATGGCAGAAAGGTGGGCAACCATGGTTTGAACCAAAACCAAACCAAACCAAACCGTGCTCCTTGGTTTTGGTTTTGGTTTGAGGATTCTGGAACCAAAACCAGCTGAAACCAAACCAAAACCATGTGTTGGAATTAATGATGACAGCTCGGCCATCGGGCATTGATTGATAAGGTGATTACTAATGGACAGTTCAAGTAGATACATGTAGAACATTCTAGATATATTTCTCAGTAGTATATAAGCCTGTAGTAGTATCCAGCTAGAGCATCAGTTTGCTCTAAAGCAGTCTTTCACCAACAGTGCTATTGCAAACTAAATTACCTCTTGCTCTAATTTCGCTCTCCCGCTCTAATCACAACACCATGGTTTGAAAACCAAACCAAACCAGAACATCACTACCGGGCACAAGCCACTTTGTCTTCAGAATGACTTGTGATGGCAGTTGAGGCGTTCAACCTGGCGCCAATTCACCCAGGTCTCACTGTAACATGGTAGGAGCAGGCAGATTAGATATAGATGAGATGGCATTGACCTTGTTCATGCATGAATTCCTTGACTTTTCGTCACAAGCCGTGCTTATACTCATTTTGATGGCATCAGACAGAATGGCCACTTTGTTGCTGATGAAAAAGAACAATGTCCTGGAACATCCTAGGCCTGAGAATCCTCCAAAACATTCAAATGTCTTCATTGGGGCAGTTTACATCAAGGATTTTAGTAGTTATGCTCATTCGGTTGGTTGCAGTCAAGACCCTGATGCAACCAACACCAACTACCGAGAGCCACAACCTAGAGTCGCTGTTCAGAGGGCTTGTTTCGACTCTGTTTTAGAATCCAGGTGGATTGTCGGAAGCCTGGTCTATCAGTTAAGCCCCACAAGCCCGCTGGCTTGCATGTCGGGCATGAGTTGCCCTCATCGTCTTTCAAAGCATTTCCCAAATATCAAAATTATGTGACAATTGATGTCCTACATACATACAGGGTACATATGATAATGTATCTGTCCCATAAAATCCAATGCCAGGGCCCTACATGATGTGCAGTGAGTGCAAACCACTTCAGTTTTTTGGCTGATGTCAAGCCGGCAAAATGGCTTGTAAGCTAAAAAGCCGGGCGTTGGCGGGTGATGCCACCAAAATCCATGCCCACACCCGAAACAAATCATTCTGTCCAGGCGCAAGCCACTTTTGCAAGCCAAAAAGTTAACTCTTATGACCATCAAACTTTGTTAGAAGTAGTTGCGATTTGAGAGGGTCTGAACCAGGTTTGAAACGATTCACTCGAATATGATTTGGTAGGAGAGAGAGAGTACTCATAAAAACCACATGGGCAATAGTATGAGTTACTGAGAGTCAGCGGAGCAGAACGTCGACATCAATACTCGCGGCACGTCCCGTATGCGTCCAAATACGAGTATCTTTCCTAAATAGAAGGGGGTGTCAATCCAAGAATTTTCAAATCACGCCGAGATGTTCAAGAGTTCTATATTCCGATTCCCAAAGTATGTGACCTCCGAAAGTCAGCGGTGACGGTGACGTGGTCACCGAGGTAGAGGTGGGGGGTACATTATTGGATACTTCTGATGTACTGCGGGGCGTTATCGGGCCACAATACGCTATTAGCATTGAATTTCTCCGGGGACCTTGTAGCCGAAAGGGGAGAGGGAAGGTAGAAAAGCGCTGCGTGTGGGAGAAACGGGGAGCTCGTCTGCAGTGTGGAGTAGAATGCGTTGTGAGGAGCGGTTGGGACGTAAATGAATGGCGCGGCCATTACCCTCTTTATAAAATTACGTCTGTCCGTCTGTCTGTCTGAAGCCTTTAAACTCCGCTTTTAATCTATCATTCCGGCAGAAGTGGGAGCCGGCGCGAAGCGCCGGCGAGCGCTTGTGATGGTTAAGAATGGATCGATGCAAGCTGTTTACAGTTTCAACGGCGTTTCCCCGCCTAAGGCCAAGGACCGCATTCCTGGAAGATTTAATGATGACACCTCCGAAAACAAACCGAAGCAAGTCAAGAATATGGCGTAGGCAACGATGAATGGTACCGGTAGGCTCTATGCGTATCAGGGTGCACACGCTCCTGAGTTCCGGGAAGCGTGTGGGAAGCATTCTCGCCTACCTAACGGCATTCCGAATAGTATCCTGTGACCTTTTGTACAAATCTATTCCGACGGGTGAAGCTGGAAATCATGAACTTCGCGGTGCTTCTTCGCCAACCACCTGGTTTGAAGACTTTTCTGACTGAAACAGGCGGAGACCACGTGATTTCGCCACGCCCAATTGGGCTGCAAGTGCAGTGCATATCGACGACATGACACATGAACGCTCGGCGCATTATTTTTACAGCGAGCGGACCCCGGATGGAGTCATATCATGTGCGGGGCAGCCTTGGGCTTGGCCAATGTTCTGCACTTCGCAAACCTCCCATTCGCCCCACACCATCGTTCGATCATAGGGAAGCATATTGTATAGCCTGGGCTGACAGCTGCTCCATGGCGAAGTCTTTAGATCATAGGACCTTGCGTCGTTGAGCGTATAAAAGACATTCGACCACGCACATCTAGGGCAGACGATGATGTCTTTCACAGTAATTGGCAGTGCTGCGCTAGCGTCCTTGTTGGTTTCTGTGGCCGCGCTCGACAATGGGGTAGCTCGTTTGCCAGGTAAGTTGAATTTCCTCCATTATTTCTTCCCAATCATTGATCTTTCGTTCCTAGTCTTGGGATACAACAGTGCGATTTCTCCTCGTTTGCCTTAGGTTTCTACTGACCTGGAGAAGCTTGGAACGCCTACCAGGTACGCGCTCGACGCCAGCAATAACGAACGCAGTCTGACAGCGGAACAGTGCAACATCAACCAGGACCTGCTTGTAACTACAGCCAATCTGATGAAGTCTCTTGGTCTTTTGGTCAGTTCTGCTCTACTAGCGCTCAAATACCCCCTCAAATTGAGAGACTTCTGCAGGACGTCGGATACAATTATGTTAACGTCGATGATTGCTACGCGGAGAAAAGCCGGGATGCAGACGGCTTCATCGTTCCAGGTTCGTAGGATGACTTTATTACGTACATATGAACGGTGGAACTTGGCATTTCAGACAAAATCCGTTTCCCCGATATCAAGAACATGACGGACCAAATTCATGCTCTGGGGTTGTACGTCCTGATGACTCTTTTCTGAGGTACGACCCATTGATTTTGGTCTTTCTCAGAAAAACTGGCATTGTGAGTGCTCCCACATAATGCATGTGGTCTAGTTATCTGACTTTCGATGCTCACTAGTACAGGTAAAGAGTTCAATCTGCTGGCCGTCTTGGATCTGACATAATGGCAGTGATTCGGGCTGGGAGACTTGTGCGGGATACCCAGGGTCGTTCCAGAATGAACTCCGCGATGCCACCACCTTCCAAGACTGGGGCTTCGACTACCTCAAGTCTGTGTCTAAACCTTCCGCATTCCATTACTGACCGACATTGCTGGTTAGATACGACAACTGCTTCAGTGCGTAGCTTTCTTGCTACCTGATCACGGGCTCCTCTCTCACAAAACAATTTTCTCAGTCCCGGCTGACAATGTCATTCGCCAAGGGATGCTCGGGAGTATGTTCGCACGTTTCATCTTTGAGCCTGCGCTTGTTGATTTTTTATCCACTTCAGAGTACCAGCGTATGGCAGACGCCCTGGCCACGCTTTCGCAAACCAGCGGGAAACCACCGTTCGTCTTTTCTCTTTGTGAATGGGGACAGGAGCAGGTATGGCTGTGAGTATCCTACCATTGTACTTGAATCTCCGGATGCTCACTGTGGATTACAGCTGGGGCAAAGAGCTGGGTCACAGCTGGCGTGTAATTGGTCTGCCATATCGATAGCATTCTCTCAATTTAATGCGTTTTGTCCAGGTCACGGGCGACATTGCACCAAAGTGGAGCTCGTTGGCGTCCATCATCAATTTGTACGCATCTTCGGCATGGTTAACGAATCAGTCGGACTCATGGGAATAAACTTCCACAGCAACTCTTTCATCACTCAAGCCACGGATTTCTCTGGCCACAATGACATGGACATGGTACATCCAAATTTATTAGTAGATGTATTTTTCCGATTCTTGCGTCAAGCTCCAACTCGGAAACGGCGGTCTGACGTTCGAGGAGGCTAAGTCCCACTTCACCGCGTGGGCGTTGATGAAATCACCGCTCCTAGTGCGTTTGATTTCTTTCGCAGTTAGTTCCAGCATTGAATCCTCAAATCCAGATTGGCACAAACGTCTGTTCATCCTGCGACCAGCTCACCGTCCTTGGTTGATTTTTCCTTCAGCTGTCGGCCATCACACACGACATACTTGGCATACTCAAGAACACTGAGATACTCGCAATTAACCAAGATAGCGTTGTCGGCAAGAGTATCTCGCCCTTCCGTTGGGGCAAAAAACGTCAGAGCTCCTATCATTACACAAATTCTTTGAGTTCAATATTATACAGCCTGACTGGACCAGTAACAGTTCGTTCCCTGCCCAATACTGGAGCGGTCCCTCACAAAACGGAACTGTGATTATGTTGGTATGCTCACCCCCCTTGCTAAACCTGATGGGCTACGTAAGACTCACCATGTTTATAGCTTAACACCCTCAGTGGACCATCTACCATGTCTTTCAACCTCACCGAGTCGCCCTGGATCCGCGCAGGCCGGGTGTACTCCGTCCGGGTCCGTGCTTTGGCCAGGCGTCTGGAACGAAAGACGAAACTGATTTGGTTTTCCGCATTATAGGATCTATGGGCTCACACCGACAATGGCACCGCCGTGGGCGCCTTCACAGTGAAAAACGTCCCGCCTCACGGGGTTGTCGCACTGCTCCTCAAGGATTTCGGTGACGCCTAACATCCTGGGAGGATTATCTCCGGGAGATTAATATTTGAACAATTGAATCTGAAACATACCAATCAGCGGCAGAAGATAAATAATATTTTGTTGGTTCGGAAATCGAATATACCTTCTATGATCTGTTCTCCGAGCATAATTTAGCACGCTCTGCCGGACACTTGAAATAACCTAATTACATGGGGGACTCTCAGCAAACAGCAGTAAGAATACCCACCGTATCCGTAAATACGGTGATACGGGTACTATAACCTTACCATCTGGACCCCTTCGGGAATCTATACAGTCACGGTTGGCCTCCGTGCGTACGCCGTATTCTAATTCGACACCTTGACATCGGCCAAATCTTGCAAAACACCCCAGAAGTTTCGGCGCACTGGAGGAGTAGCCTGCGGAATCAGTGCAGCGTAGTCTCTCTTTTCTCTGCTATGGTCTCCTCCACCAAAAGACCTCCAAATGATTCTCCAGCCTAAATGGCGGCTCGAAATCTTCAAACCGGGATACTAGACTTTTCTTTTCCCCACCCGCCCACCGCAAATCAAGCTTCCTGATCATCTCCCATTTTAGTGTTGCGACACGGTTCAACAATTCAGCGTATTTACATATTTGAGGGGACAGTCTCCTTCTCGCGCCCCCATCGCCCTACGACCTGGGCAGCGGTCACTTGTTCGAGCACGGCTTATCCGTCACATTCGACATCTCAAACTTGCTCGTCCTGATGACATGGGAGACTCACTTGCTTGGTGGACAACAAACAAATGATTTCTTTACCAAATTGTACAATTTTAATAAATCCGAGTTATAAAGTGGTACAAGGTTGTAGTATCTAAGACAATCGTCCAATGCATTATTCAAGATAGATGTCCGAGGACCTGTTTTGACAGGATCTGAATCCCCTGCAAGAAGTATATGGGTGCATGGTGCTGGAGATGCGACAAGAAACCAAACCGCGCTTGAATCAGTCGGCAGTGGTACGAGGAATAGCCCCCGAAGTTGAAAACAAATCAGGTATCATCACAGGGGCGAACCAAGTTGGTCCCTGTGGAGGGAACGAGGAAGTATCTCGTCATCACACCGCAATATCATGAACTGTGATCAGTCTTTTTTTATTAGGAGTTTACCTTCGCGGGGAGGTGACTAGAATTTCTTTGGTGATATAAATTAATTTCTTTATTCCTTATCATAAACAATTACTCCCCACTCCTACATTCATGTTTCCGCGACACTAACAATCACATACCACCACTACCATCCGGTCACCGCAACACGAGAGAACATTTCCTCGTAGTATGCTGGCCGAGACTGGCTGGGGATGGGCTCGGTACACTTCCCGAGGGGTCTCTCATTGAAATCAGTCGCTGCTGTCGCCGTCGCCCCACCGAGAGGCCGACGAGAATGACGACTGCGAGCTTAACAGCCATGTACTATAGCGCAAACGAGTTGATAATTCCTCGATGTATGTGGCATTGGTCGGATAAAGCACAGCGAACTGTTCATACAACGACGCCGGGACTTGGGGACCAAGATGATCGCAGTGCGCACATACTAGCTGTGCATTGGGAAGCATGAATGGCCGACGCCATATCTCGCTTGCCTTCGCAATCAGCGAGCTGCTTCTTGTGTATCTCCCATTGAAACTGCCTGGAGCACATCTATGTCTCGTTATGAAGAACGGGACTCAATTTTGAGCATCGGAGGATTGTACGGGAGAAAACGGACGACGAGCAGGATACTCCACATCTGTGGGGTACTGGGTGAAATTGTCTGTGGAGCGCTCCACATAGTTGGACCGAGTGGAGCCGCTTTCCCCATACCTCGGAGACGTGCACGTGTCCCTCCTACTCAGTCGCTGCAAAATCTTGCTCTGATTGCTATTCATCTGCCGCAGTTCAGCCACATCCAGTACTTCTATCCATACTGTTAGTCGCAAACACGTGTCCCTTCTGCTCGGCAGCTGCAAAGTCTTGCTCTGATTGCTGCACATATGCCGCAGTTCAGCCATCCAGAACTTCTATTCTAACTTCAACAATTTATCTTCGCGGTTTCTTGTCCGCTAAAATGCGTCCTTGGTTGGGATGATGGTCAACACAAACATTCACAGCAAATGATAATTGCCTATCTGTCCATGACATTCATGCATGGACCGCACGTCCTCGGCGAGATCTGCTCGAATGTTATGGAGAGAAGCCATCCATCCTATCCATCCTATTTCAGGAAGCCGATGCCATTCTGTCATATCCGTGCCTCATTTCTCGGCTTCAAACCACCTCACGTCGCGAACACCGTGTAGTTGGACGGACTGCTCTCTAAGTGACGCGGGACACCTGTGTTGGAGCTGAGTCTGATCCGTCCTCGGGTTCGTGTCGGTTCCAGTCCAGTATGTCATTGGAACCCGAACAAGATGAGGATGGTAAGGTTGATATGCTGGTCCAACCGCTGCATTTCTTTCGAGTTCCGCATTTCCAGACTGCGCCTAAGCCACTACCACATCTTGACTTCGTATGGCAATGGCAGAAGTGGACTGTTATATCGAAAGCCCAAACCCCTTGAAATGGCTGCTCTGCCGCCGCGTTGGGAGAACTTTTTTTTTCACGATGATGAATGATATTCCCCCAATTGCCGCAGTGAGTCAGAGGAGGGCAAAATGCCGGTTTGACCTGCGAGGCTCCCAAACCCGCCGAAAATTCACGTTAGAATGCCTATTGGTTTTCTCATACTTGTTGTTGGATGACATACGACCCTGGGGACAATTGGTTGCTCAGGTGATCAAGTGGCTGATGATTGCAAGTATCCGTAGCATACATTAGACACCATGTATGTAGTACGGGCCCCGTCTGTTTCTTAACGGGACCGCGCCGGAATATACCTACCTACCTAGCTACCGACCATCACACGCAGTTCCATGCGCCCCCCGAATCACATAGCGCATGTGACTTCGTTCCTCCAGCCACTCTGTTGGTTCAACGCTTGTATGACGGGGGAGTCGTCGTACACTGAGTGTGTTGGAAATGGGATCGTCGCGCGCCGCGTCGCTCGGTTACCTTACCTACCCCCCCCTATCCGTCGCACAGCTTCGTCCTTATATTTGGCCTGTATCCGTATATTTCAGTAGTCTCTTGTATCCCCTGCGCTCATGTCCCCACGCTCCAAATACATTTCCTTGCGACTCACTTTTGTGTGCGACTTCAACTTTCACAGAGTGGATTTCGATCTGTACGCGCCCGTGGGTGTAATCAAAAAAGATGGACGACAGCGCCATCAACTTCTGCGCTCTTGTGGAGGCGGTCAAACGAGAGTCCTTGGCTGACAGTGCACAGAAGAAGTATTGTTCGCGTTCTGTGAAACCTTGCTTTTCAGCTGGGATTTTGTTAGCAATGGACCTAGAACGCAAGCAAATACCTACCGAGACGCAGAGAATAATGAGGGTTGCAATATGCTCGATGGCTTCCCTTGTGCCAATCCGCTTTTTGACAATCTGTAGAGCAATAATAGAAGGCGTAACAGCGGGAACAGCGCTTGAAGAAGCTGCTGGTACCGACTTTGGAGCACTGGCAGAACTTCAGTGAGCATGTTTGAACGGCGTAAAGTGAGCCCGCCTTGAGGTTGTCACATATTTTTGTTGAAATGAGCCCCAGACTAGGACATCACTCAGAAGGGAAGAGACAGTACTGGGGGATCTCGTTGTAATCCGGTAGAGTACATGCCTGAAAGTACACTACTTATATACTACTACCTGATGCAATATGACTCAGTAACCTAGTCATATGTACAGTTTAACTATGACTCAACATGAGTCACACTGAGTCAGAACATAAAGTCGAAATGACTCGGTCCAATAAATGAGTCACACTGACTCAATTGATGGCGAGCTTGCAACAGCTCGCACAGCCACTCTATATTCCAACAATTTTAAGCTGCTGCGCACATGAAGAACGACGTAGCGCGATTCGCTCTTCGGCCATGGTCGCAAATTCGTTCCACGTGCCCGAAATTTCAGATGCCTGAAGCGCCGCTGTGTCGCCAAGATGGGAAACATCGAGAAGCCCTATCTCCAAGTCCGTTAAATCATAATATTTAACGAGTGATGAAGGGAGAACATCCTCCAGAGGGGATTCCAGTGTGGGATAGCATTTCCCAGCACTACCACACGAAGCAATGAGATTCAGGAGACCAGATGAGATAGCATCTGGAATATAATGATGTCCATGGGTGGTACGGAGCATGCGATTCAGGAAAATCGCGGATCTTTGAACCAATGGGGAGAAAGGGGAAATGTATTTTTTGAGTTTGTTCTTCGGATTGAGTCAGGTAAGGATGCTAGCCATGAATGCTACGGACGGTATTACGCCTGCCAGAAGGAGCACCCGATCAAAGCATCTTGGAATATTCTCCTCGAACTTCTTTTCCGTGAGGAATCGGTCCACGTTATCCATGAAGTCGAATATACGACCCTCAAGTCGCTCGTCCAGTATCCAAACAAGACTGAGGCTTTCTGGGGAAAGACAATCAATGTATAGGACAACGAGGAACACGAGAGCTGATACGCCCCGACCAGCACCATCTATGATCTCGTCGACATGCTGATGACTCGTAGGCCGCATTTGAATGAACAGCAGATTCGTCAACCCCGTAAACCTGATGGACTGCATATCCGGCTCCATTCGAGCGTCTTGGCTGCACCTTGTCTGCTGGGCAAAATCATCATCAGTGGCGACGGTCCAAGCCCTGGAAAGCATGCATCGAAATCCGGGAGTAGAGGACGTGAGAGAAGCCGTCTCCTCGCTTTCATGGGGCGCCATGTAGTTGCTTTTATATGTAGCGGTGAAATCCAAGAAGCCTACTGCGAGAGCGGGATCGTAATGGTCTTTGGACGAGTCAAAAAATCGAGCCCATTGACATAAAGACGGCCAAAGTAGACCGGAGATGTCTGTCGTATCAAAACTGTAGGCTGAAGTGTGTCGATAGACAGACCGGTCGATCGGAGTTTGAATTCTCAATATGCGTAAATTATCCCAAAAAGGCTATTTGTAAGCGATCTTTTGGCGGAGCCAGGCCGATAATATTTGATGTAAACAGTGGCAACATGAACTGAAAGAGGGTACACACCTCAGTCCAGGCAAAAATGGCCAGAGAAAATGGCCAGTGGCCTTAATTATACCTTTCTTTCTGTTCACCATTGCTCATATATTTAATTCTCCCCACCGAAGGCCAAATCACACTGGCTTATATAATAGCCTTTTCGGGACAATTTACGCGTATTGGGAATTCAAACTCCGATCGACCAGCCTGTCTATCGACACAAAGATTTCAATATGACAGGCTGGATTCGAGCCTACGGCCAAAGGTCTGCAAAGGCCGCCGCACCCATTAGGCCGAGGATTATTTTTGTATAGAGGCACCTCAAAGATATCGAGGCCTGCATGATGGCACCTGCAGTGAAACTGGAAGCAGTATCACCGTTCAACAGGATTCCCGTCAGGTCGAGATTGGCATAAAATACAGGTAGAAAGGACTTCGCCTCTTCGGATGGCCTATGCTGATTCAAGAAGGATTCAACTCTTTCTAAGTCTTTTGTAGAGCCTTGCGCTGCAGCCAGGGCCATTTTCTGAAATAGGGTGTATGAGGCAAAGATTGAAGCCAATGATTGGTATACAAGTTACCCGGATGGGCAACAGCAATGTATTCAGACTCTTGAGCTGAAAAGTGGGATGCATGGTCTGCAAGTAGCACTTTTCTTGTGGCTGGTCGAAGGGCAGACGAAAAATCAAAGTGACGGTGATCGATGTGCTCTGAACCTATCAAGAAAACACCAACCAAAACCAAACCTACACACAGAAGTGCGTCGGAACGGAACGGAAGTGCTCGAGACGTGCACAGACGAGTATCAGACCCTGGTACAGGGCCTTATAAAAGGTTGCAGGGAATGGTATAGACCTCGGAAACGAGGAGAGAGCGTTGTATTGTTTATAGAAGTCCTTGGAACGAAGTCCAAGTACTTGAGCCTTGATCTGAGTGAACCGGAATGGAACCGGAACAGACAGGAAAGCTAGTGGAACGCAACGAGAGTGTCGATGCGAATGGAACCCTTGCTGTGCAAGTGTTCAGGCTAGATCTGAGTGAACGAGGATTGACCCGAACAGACAGGAAGCACAGAGCGCGATGATGTGAAGCTTCTCAGCTATGAAAACAAACGAGAACGGGGTGCTGGGGTTCTCCAAAGCGAGGTGGATGCCGATTCCAAGCGTGATACAGTAACAACAATAGTGGTTTCCGATCCCAAGCGCTCCAGACAGTGGTGGGTTCCGATCCCAAGCTCTTTAACAGTAGTGGGTTCCGATCCCAAGCTCTTCACAGTAGTGGGTTCCGATCCCAAGCTCTTCACAGCACAACCCAAACAACCAAGTGCGTACTCAGCACGATCCCAACAGTTCCAGTCAAACGGCAAAGTCGGATCCCAAGGATACCAATCACAAAAGAAAAGATTCCAAGCCAAGATGAATTCTAAGAGACACCTTGTTCGAACTCCCCGGTATCTGCCCAATTCGCAAGTGTTTCCGCCTACTAGCCGTGGGGTGATTCCGTGAAGTCGCCCAAGATGCCCCGCTACTTAAATACAAAGCGCTGAAACACATGGAAACGTCCAAGAATAAGTAAGTATGAGTAAAATAGTCCGTTTATCCGTCCAACTTCCGTGTATCCGTCGTAAGAATGGGTATCTGAGTCCTTCTATTGGCTGCCCATGTCGAGCACACCATCCTGGTGCGATCCTGTGCACATGTACGATCGGTCAGACTGTGCCGGAGCCATCACAACCGATCCCTTATGTCGATCCCGACTGTATATGCTGTTCCTCCCAATGCCTGTGCCTTTCCCGTCTACCGGAACATCTGGAACCGAAGCCCCCAGTCCGTAGCTCTCCAGGGATACCACATTCAAAGTACTTCCCAGTATGGGTACTTGCTCCAGGAGCCGATGAGTGTAGGTCCAAGTGATCGGACCCTCGCTTAGTGACCATCCCTTATCCGGAATGCCCGGGACGGCGTGGATACATCAAGATATGATGTTCCCAGCCCCTTCCAGTGATCATATGATCAGAACGCGTTACGCGTCTCATGTCCAACACACCACAACAGGATTCCAGTCCGTCCCGTCTAGTTCCGTGAGCGGGAATAGAGTAGACTTCACGTTCCACTTGGTCGTTGGGCTACACATCTCCTACAGGTTTCGGAGCGAGCACATGCCAATGGTTCCAGAGTATTCCTCCCCGTTCCCATCCGTTACTCAGTGGTTCCTGCCCTGCCAGCTACTTGGGAACCTCAGTACTGACGCTTCTGGAGCATAGCCCGGCACATGTCTTGTCATGAAAACGCGAAAAAGCGAAGATTTCATGGGTGGACAAATCCCGTGCTTATCAACGGGTCCAAAACAAGTCCAAAGAATCATGATGCAACCATGATGTCCTTTCAAGTTTCAACTTCTCCTTTGACGAAGACTTCGGCACGGCGCACACAGTGTAAACTCGCGGGTTCTGTGCACCACTATTAGGGGATGTCAGAGTTGGCAATTTCACGCCGATTCAGATTTCGGTTTTGAATCAATTCTGAGCTCAAAATCGAATTTACCAAGCGCAACACATGGGAATCGATTCTAAGAGCAATTCTGAGGCAGTTCCTCCTCTGGAGGAGGAACAGCGATTCTCGACTCAGAATCACATCAGAATCGACGTCAAAATCGAAGTCAGAATCAGCGTAGAATCACCAACTCTGACTTCCCCTAATTGTTCGCTTGCCCTTTTCTCTGGTTCCCAGCGAAGTGTTGGAATTTGAAGGGAGATATTAGTCATTACTTCACTCTCTTCTTATTATAAAATTAAGCCTCTCTGTCTGTCCGAAGCTGTATCTCCATTTGTAAACCTCTCTCACACAGCTGCAGTTAGCTGACAGAGATTGCTTATTTATAAAGTGGGAGCTTGTTGCCACTATGTTTATCTCGGCCCCTGTCGTGTAGAATCCAGTCTCCTTGATTCGAGACCACAACCATCTCAACACGAAGCACCGTTAAATCAGGTCCAAGCAAAGTCCTCTGTCAAATTTGAAACTTCACAGCGACTTTGCAGTGACTCTGGATTATCTCAACTTTCAAGTTAAGACCCATCTTCCCCTTCCACAGCCATTCAGACTCCAATCGAGCCCAAAACAGTCTGTGTATCTCAAGAACCTGTCGAAGTAACAGATAGTCCAGAGGTGGACTGAGATCGAGGGAGGGTCGAGCTACACTACACTGCAAGGCTGTAATAGACAGGGAACGAAATAATATATATACTTGGACCCAGCTTCTGGACTAGTGCCTGTACTCAAGGTGCTCAATAACTCATAGAGACTCAACTCAAGTCATCCTAACTCGAAGGAGACTTGAGGGTGATGAAAGTAGAAACCAAAAGCGAAGTCCCTGTTTCATCCATGTACCGATCTTAAATACATGATCAGGATGGTCGTCATGTGTGCTCTCGTGTCACAAGAGCCCTGTGCAACCATCCAATACAAGAATGAAATATAATATAAAGTCTGTGAGCATAGAGAGCTCGATATAACCATACCAACTGTTGACACAACTCCAGTTTGGCACCAACCGGGACACACACAAAGACAGTATAGGGAGACAATGCTGCCACCTCAGCACCTGTCCAGAGGGTGACCAGCCCTCGGACACATCAATCCCATGCACGAGCCGAGGAGGTAGGGACACCAGAGCCGTGCTTCACAGAAGCTGGCCCAGGTACAGAGGCGAGGGAAAGAAAAATAGAGATGAGACGTGTAATGTACTAGGGAAGTGATAGAGTCCATATGATCCAGCCTAATCCTTCAATCCATCGAGTTGGCACATAAGGGCATAGCGCAACGAAAACCAACGCGGTCAGGTGACCTCTTGATGCGTGGTTGAAAGTCATAGATGTTGTGATTTGTTGTGTATGAGCCAGGAACACGTCTCAGGTCAGTACAGATGAGGTACCTGAGCGCTAGGGAATTTATGATGAAAATAGAGAGTGAGTAATAATAGGGGGGCTGATAATGCCCGATGAGGAACCCAAGTGCATCAGACATAAATGCATGAGCGACGAGCGAGCCGGAAGGCACTTCCACAAACCCAGCACCATTACAGCTGCCACAGTGCCGTAATGTATTCGTCGACAGAATGCGGCGCATATCGTGGAGGCAGAAAGGCTATACTAACTATTAATATGACTTATGAATGCCACTCAGACCACTCAATAGTCTGTGCCCAAGTCTATGCTAAACCTGCAACGTGTTCTACCTGTGCTTGTCATCGCTTCTGGCATGCTAGGTCTGTGCTCTGCAGCCATCACGACTTTCAGGTTTGCCAATGCACTGAAGAACCGAGGGGCCCTATACTCAGGTGCCTCAGCTATACTGTTCCAAGAAGGGAGAGTCTTGAAACATGATACGCACACAGTGCTCAGGTGAAATCTGGACGGGCGAAACGAGGGAGGTCACCGTCATGTAAGTGATGTCGTTGATAAGCCCCTCCTCAGCTCACTCTTCAAACTCTCCCTCCTTTCGCGGCTGACCGTACATTACTGTGGATGAAAAGTGCCAATAAATTAAAATAAAAAATTGAGAACAATATAAACCATGGCACAATATAAACCATAGCACAACACCACCAAACTTTATCCCTGCCACGGACACACAATCTCGACATCTGTCCCCCATTCACCTCCAGAAAGAAGTGGTGTCAGCTTGCAGTTGCGCCCGTCGAGTGCAATCTGTAGCATTACATTGGCTGCAAATCACGATAGCTGGTTGAAATCAATGCGCTAAACCAGCAAAGAGACCGTACATGGTCTGTATTTGCTTCATGCAAGGCCCTGAAGTGTTTTCATGCGAGAAAGAGAGTCGAGGAGCCATGACGTCCTTGGCTGATCACAAAATTCCTGGAGGACAGACGAGAAGTGCATGAGGCACAATTGACCTACGTACACACCCATCTGGCTTTTTTTGCAAGAGAAGAAGAAGAAAACCAAAGATGTCGTGCTGGAGTTGAAGGAATGAGGAAAACTACTTGCACATCAAACAATTATGATCTTGTTCATGTTTTCATGCCTGGAAAGTCAGATAAATATGTCCGGGGGAATTTTAAAATTCATACAGACATTGCAGCCCAAGGGTTCGCTCGGTCGCCACTCACGTGTCAATCAGCTCACGTTGAGCCTGGGCCGACTAGGAAGTGCGTAGGATAGCAAAGAATGTTGCCGAAGACATAGCAAGCAGGGGAGAAAATGGAAGGAAAGGTCAGCGAATTTGAGGGGTCAGTGGAATCTCTGACCTGCCCTTGGCTCTAGACACAGACTGACTCAAACGGCCCAAGTTGAAACACAGTCATCGTGCAGCAAGATCAGCAAGCATGAGTACAAAGAAATACCACAACACAGTGATAAGACCGAGCACATAGACCAAAGAAGGATAATGAGGGGAGAGTTGCAAAGAGAAGAAGAGTGAAGAAGAGGACAAATTCTGTATAACATCACTTGAATGACTCGAACCATAGAGGGGCAAGACAATGAGTCAAATGACTAGATACAGTACAAGGTCTGGTATTTCATGCATCTATGACTTGTCTATGACATTTCCCAATCTAGGCGATGAACACACGTCAAAATTCTAGACGCCCTGAGCACGCTGGGCTTCACGGCTTATAGGTGTGTGGGCTATATACTGTCCAATAAATAGAATTTCCAGAAAAAGTTGAACCGAGTCGCCCAGTGTTGGAATTACGGGTTAGGCCCTAACTTCACTTAAGGGTTAATAAGCCCCTAATGTTAGGCCTTAGCTTCGGTCGTGGCAGACCTCAAGTCTTAAGTAGGCCTTAATGATGGTATTATGGAACATTGCCATAGATGCTCATGAAGCTGATGGGGAGAGCACACCTGATTTTGGCTGGGTGATATATCATTTGCTCTGATTGGAGATGGGCGGTGATATATCCTGGTTGGTAATCCAAAGATATGCATGATATATCAACTTAGAGATACATACTAATTGTTGTGATTTGGTAGTAGGCACAGAAGCTGTTAGGCTATGGGTTACAAACTCCTGAAGAGTTGTAGCCCTTACCCTCCAGTATTTATACTCTACAGACAGTATACTAGAGTATTCTACTGTATTCTACGTAAATCTCTAATATTCCATAATTAGTAATTGGATCACCAATCACCTCGGGCATCTGTCAGCTTGCCAATTTACAACACTAATGCCCAGAGCTTGGCTAGTATCCAACCTATCATTGCTGCTGTCACGACGATGCTGAGGAGTTGACGAAGGCGGGCTGATCCATCGCCTGTTTGGGCCATGACCTCATTTACTAATTTGGTAACTTTGGCAAATATGCGAGAAAATGTACTAGAATACATGAAAATTGTAAATTAAATCATTCTAGCTACCAAGTATGTTGCTATAGTGTCCTGTCCCGCAGCCAAAGCATCCTCACCCCTGTCCTTGCTTGCTGCTTCATTCCTTCAGCATACGAGCTACTTTCCAGTGTGGCCCAACTCAAAGCATTCGCGAGCAGGCTGTAGAAAAAGGGGAAAACATGATTATCTGTGCACTCACCCGTGACCCCAAATGTGTCCCGGGCTCAACGGCTCCCCTATCAGATCTGCAGGCAGCTCGCCCCGTAACCACGGCGAGAACGGAAGAGCACGAGCTGTGCTACATGGTTTGCCCTTGGCTTTCATCGTGATGGCGCAGGCAGGATTGCCGGAATGACTGCAGAAGCTCCAAGGATAAATGCATGAGACCTGGGAGGAGATGAGTGTTGGGCAAATGTGGAAATGAAACAACACACCTCGGGCCAAACGCGCAAGACCCCGGCCTTGTTCTCCTTGCGGTCCTGGTCAATCTTTCCCGCATTTCGCAGGTGTCGAATTATTTGCGCACCCATATGACCACGCCAATTGGAAGGGACTTCGGTGCAATAAAGGCATGGGTCGGCCACAGATTTTTCTTGCAAAAAGCTTGTGCCAGACTCCGAGAGAGGCGCCAGAATTCCTGAAACGATACAAGTCAGTACTGGTTTGCCTGAGAGAGAGGTGAACAAAGTGCCAGTGGTGGCCCACATATAGAGAAAACTGACCAGCACCTCCTTCAGTGCCCGGAGCGGCTTCAATCCCATCTTCGAGTCTTCAACATGCTGCCACAATTGAATGATGAGCATGCACAAAAAGCCATGCGCAAATGCTCAAGTCGCACCCATCGAGTTGGTTTGCTTCATCTCCGCGGCAGGGAGTCGGTCGTGGGTGTTGACGGCCTTGGGGCTAATCGGTTCCATGAGACGACTGACGACGATGATGATGTGCAGCTTATCCGTGGAGATATTGGTCCCTTTCATCACACTCTTGCCCATCAAGGACCCACCTGTCCATAGCCACGTCCATTCACCAGTCGGATCTGGGGGCCCAACAAAAATAAATTCATTGAGCAAACAAGGTGTCACCAAAATGGCTCCAACTATGTTCAAACTCTTCACAGGATGTGTGCCTGTCATTCGCGATGCATAGACTCACGGAAAGGTGCTCAATATGGTTGCTAGTGGAGCAAAACTTCTAAGGTGACCCAGTAGGGAGTCTCAGATAATACAGGGAATATGTCTGATTTTTGAAATCTGCCCGCTGAAAGTGTCATTGTTTTGGCGGCCGCGAGTCTAATGAAAATGCACTTTTGAATCTGGATTTGATCAAGGCTCCAACCGTCTCCATTTATGAATGTTTATATATGGTTTAAACCTTTTTGTTTCTGTGTAATCCGTGATTTCAAACAGTTTACAAACCATTTGTACACGGTTTGAATGGTTGAAAATTTTTGGGATTACTCACCGGTGATTGAGAAGTACAAATCTGACGCATATTCCTGCCAGGATTGTATTTGAGCACTTTAAGCTCCTCCCGATCCACATATGGCTAGTAACAGGCACCGGTGGGGTGTATTGCGAATATGGCAAAGGTTGCGCAGCCGTGGCCTCAATGGAATAACAATCTAGTTAGAACCATCCATCCATCATTCCAGCATTGTCAACTTTATTAACTATGCCTCTGATTGCATAGCTGCTACCTGTGATCAATAGCACATTGAAGTTGAACCAGGTTGAACCATGAAGTTCCGTGAGTCTCAGTTGTTCAGCCATCTTTTTTTTTGACAGAGATGTGTGGAGTGAACAACAATCACAGGAAGCAATGTTAAAGGAAATAAATACTTGGCACCCTGCCGCTGAAGTCGGGTGTGCATAGTGTTGCCGCGGCTCGGCTAGCCGTTGGAGCCAGGTCAAACGGCTGGCTTCGACGGCTTCGGCTCGGCTTCCAGCTTGAGCCGCGGCTCAGGTTCATTTGAAGTTTGTGTTCCCAACAGCTCCCCTGTTAATGATAAGGGTCCTAAAGCATGGCTTACATGGAATAACAAGTCTAGTTGTCCCACTGCGGGCAAGTGTCATGACCGTGAGTTCATGGCATTTGATCCGCGTAGGACTGACACTTGCCATGGCATTTGCCATGGTGTTGCACAATCAATCAAAAATTGCGGATGTGGCCGAGGCTTTGTTCTCTTGTTTTGTTATCAATTGCGACTTTGTTTCGTTAATTCTGAACTCCTGGTCTCTCCTGTGTCTCTCTAAATTTTGCGGCAACATTGAGAAAATTGCGGTGAAATTCACGGAAAAGTAACAGTGTAGGGAAATGTAATAATTAAATGCAATCAATGGAATCCAGCACACAGAAAATGTTTTGTCTGTAACCCTACAGCCCTTTCAATTCACATCCACCTCAAAACTGTAACACAGTGCAATATAATGAGGAAGGGACAGGGCGGATGTGCACCAACCATACACAGTGCATTGGACGTGGCCGGGGGAGAGAGCGGGTATTGCATCAGGAAAAACCGGATTTGCCAATTGGCGGCCAATTACTTCAAATTATTGCCAAGCGGGACAATCAAAGTATTCCGTGATAATCGGGTGATAATATCACTCAATCCATCGCAATGTTGGATAATTACTTCAACAGCACATTCTAAGGGTTGAAAGCATTGGAGTTCAATCCTGGACCATTCCCGAAAGATTCTAGATACAAATACGATGTTAGAACTTAGGGCCGAGGTAACCTTTGGACGGAATGTGGAAATTTTGCTAAGTCCATGACAGGTTCCGTAACCAAGCCAGATGTCAAGGCTACACGTAAATGCGAAAAGTGGTTCGTTTTCATACCGTCACGCCAGCTTCCTTCCTTCCCTTCTCCCACCACCTCCTTGTCCCCCTCTTTTTTGCTCTCTGCTGGTGCAATGCCACGGGCAAGTAGACTCAGTACAATACCTAGTACTGTATAAAGTATGTTCCTCTTTCTTTTCACTCTGACTGCTGTATAGCTAACGCCTGCCAGACCTTCAGCCCTGGATCTTGTCGTCCCTGGTCCCCATGCAGAGCTGGAGTGGGTCTTGGTGGGCATCCCCAAGCTGTGCTCCTTCGCGTAGGACCATTGCCACTGGTCTCAGGTCCTCGGAGGGATGCTGTGTGAGTTGTCAGAGGTGCGCCCAGGTCTTCTATCTTCTTTGTGTGCACATTTCACGCTCATATAGGCTCGCTGATGGTTGTCGCTTGTCTGTATGTTGTATGCGATCCAATTGTCATGTACGTGATTATGTCCCGCTAATCTACGATACCTTTTACTAACTCCTCTCTGCTTTCATGACTTTCATAGGTCTCCTCCCCGTGTATGGGCTGACTGGGTGCGGTCTCATGTCTCGCTCTTCTCTACACATGTTCTTGCCCGCTGTGTAGGTTTTGCACAGGGTCATCTTGCTGTCCTCGCTTCGGTCCCTTCTCGGTTCCCCCTTTTTGCTGTCAATTGCAGATGTATGTACGTGATCTGCCCCGCTGATATATCTTGGACTGATTCCTCTCCACATGTTACTCCTTAGGCTCTTCTCACTGATTGACGTAGCCGTCCAGACCTCGTTCCATCCTAGTCGGGGTATGTCCCCGCTGCTGCCCTGATATATTCTAGACTGACCTTTCAACCCTTTTTTGCAGGCACGGCACGTCTTTTACCAAGGGAAAAAAATCAACGCCCACTCTTCTTCAGAAAGAGGCACAAGCGAAACTCGAGCTTCCTGATAAATATATTATATTGCGATTATTTTTAACCTCTCACCGTCTCTTAATTGTGTCTGTGATTTTTTTCCATATTTTACATGTCTTTTATATACAGTGCCAAAACCCAGATCCGAAAAATGCCCAGATCCGAAAAAAAATATGTTTTGAGCTAGAGACAGGGTGTTTTGAAGCCCGATTTTTTTTTGGCGGGACACTTGGAGAACCTATGAGTAATGTAGTGCACAAAAACACCACAATAATTCAACTGGGCCCTGGCAGAAAATCATACAGTACCGCAAAACAGCTAAATCTAAACAATGCCGGCCAAAAGTGACGTATCCTGAGGACACAAGGGCCCATTGCACATCTACAAACTTTCCCAAAGCAACCACTGTATGATTGGATAATGCTATGACATTTTTGATCATCCCCATCCTGTGTGGGGGACAGAAATGACTGCACATCCTCTTTGGTGCAGTGTTTCAAATACAGGATGTTCAATGATCCCTCAAGGGGTTTTCCCATCTGAAAGCCCTGAGATGTTGTGTGGGGTAAGTGTTGGAGAACATGTATAAATGTGTTGAGCCAAAAAAATGCGGAGATATGGAGTGAACCAATGTTTCTGGACGAGATTTTCGGATCCGGGTCAAAACCCAAAACAGGCCAATAAAGTGATGATCCTGTAGAACATAACGGCTGCGTGGAAAATCTTGAAAATATTTGTGCATACATTTCAACGTCTCTAGTTTACCATAATACATTTGGAATAATGAAATTCGCACTTGTGCTCCGATAATGGCTGACAAACTTTTTTTTTTCGGATCCGGGTTTTGACACTGTACCTTGTGCTTCTAATGAATTTCATTTCGTTCTTCCAAACCCGTTGTAAGCAATGTCCAACAGTTGAGAATTGCTCAAAATGCACTCCGAATGATCAATAATGCCAGATAATTGATAATAATTTGTCTCCAATTGGCGTAAACAGAAAGGGACATAGCCAATCTGCCAATCGGGGATAATTCTTGCCAAACCGAAAATTGTGAACAATTATCGTCAGTTGTTTCTAATTCGGAAGTCGGGGTTTTCCTGATGTGTGCCACACCATACCACGCAGACCACACACAATATGTATGGGACATGCACCGGTTACCCGTTCCCATGCCCGAGCGGGTAACCGGTGTGTCCACTCACGTGGGTAGCTCGCATAGGGTCACAGCGATTAGACGGATGTGTTCCATTTTGTGTGGTTGTTGTGTGGTGATGTTTTAACAATTTTACAGAGACTGAAAGCTCAGAGTTGACAAACGAAACTCACAATCTATAACAAAAGAATAGAACAAAGTGCTCGGCAACATCCGCAATTGTTGATCGATTGTGCAACGCCATGGCAAATGCCATGGCAAGTGTTGGTCCTACACTGATCAAATGCCATGAACCCACAGTCATGGCAATTGCCCGCAGTGTCCCTAGCCTGCTCCAAATTCATCCACAAAGGCTGAGACCGATGCTGGTTGTTTTTCGTGCACGTGGGCTGACAGGGCTGTCAACTGAGCCGGAGTTCCAAAAGTGATTTGAGAGGTTGGTAGTCGTGGTATGGAGGAGGGAAATACATAAGGAACAGTTGGAAGGGTTGTGGAAAGTCCAGATAGTAACAGTGTAGTCAAATTGAAGGGCCAGTAAATCTGGTGTAAGCCATTTGCAGCCACGGCTAAGCCGCGGGTGAAGCCGGCTCGAGCCGTAGCCAAGCGAAGCCGCCGTAGCAACGGCTGGCTCAGCTCAGCTTCACTCTCTTTTCACTTCACTCTCTTTATAAAATAGCGTGTGTCCGTCTGTCCGAAGCCTTTTGAACTCCGTTTTTGGCACATCTGCTCCGAATCTTTGGAGGCGCGCGCAACTGAGCGCGTAACATTCCTCCGATGATTTTCCACCTCCTCATGTGGTCCGTTTTTATCTCCGCCCTCAATCTGACATTTATTTATTTTCCAAGCCTCAATCGAAGCGGCGGCCCACCAGGCCGTTTTTAAACTCCGCTTTTAATCTATTATTCCGGCAGGTCCTTGCCGGACCCTTCATGGACGCTCATTAATCACTTACCTCGCTGCCTCATTAGTCTTTCGTGGAGAAATTTTGCTCTTAGGAGCTTAGGAAGGGGATGCTTGTATTTTTCAAAATAGCTTGGCTGGCCTTTTCCCGTGATGGCTCCGAAGCCATCAAAAGCCGAGCCGAGCTAGTCGAGTTGCGGCAACACTAGCACCGTGTGCGTGACTGTCACATTGTGTGAAACCTTCGCCCTTTGACCGGAACCACCACACTCGCGCCCGATGTTCGCGTACAAGGTGCGCTCAGTGTGTATCCGCTTCACAAAGCTCAACCATCCATGAAAGACACTTTCTGGTTTCTTCTCGCAAGATGATCCCCTCGCAATTCCGGCTACTATCGGAGCCGTAAGTTATAGAACTTGACCACATCCTGTAAGTCCAATGTTAAGATAGGAATGGAAGGTTCCCCCGCGATTCGGGCTTTTGGACCCTTCCGATGAACGTTGGTCCAAGCTCAGTGCGAAATTGAGTGGATTGAACACGAGTGGCGGAGCGAACACCTCGTACAAACTCTTCTTTTTCGGACGCCATGGGCAAGCCTGAGGGTATCGTGCGTTTTACCAGACTGCCGCTCACCCATCGATTATAATTTATATGATTGAACGCAGATAACCTTGGGCGGGAAAAATACGGCAACCAGGCATGGGACGAGTCGGTTGATTGTTTCTGGGCCCATGATACACCCCGGCTGATCTAGAGATATAGTTACTGGTCGAAGCTTGATGGCGATGGGGCACTCTACTGGGGTCATGAGTCGCATCTACACAGCTTCCACGCCCACTCTAATATATCTTCTCAAATTTCCATCTGTCCAGCGGATGCAGAGCTCACCGCCATCGGGAAGGACCAAGCTGCGGCAGTGAACAAGCGCTGGAAAGAAGAGCTCGCAGCAATGATACCGCTGCCGGACAAGCTGTACTGTAGCCCAATGAGGCGTGCAATCCAAATGAACATAATTACATTCGAAGGTGTCTCGAGCAGGCGCCCTGTTATTGTCGAGGTAGGTTCATCCTTCGCTGTCCACTCCAATGAAAGCTGATTTCGTTAGAACTGCCGTGAGGAGTACGGCGTGCACAGATGCGACCAGCGTAGTACCCGCAGCTACATCGCTGATACTTTCCCCCAATTTGACATTGAAGATGGATTCACGGAGAAAGACGAGTTATGGCAGGCGGACTCATGTGAGACGGCGGCACACATAGCCGGACGTGCGCAGAGCATCCTCGAGAGGATTTTTCGGGAAGACAAAGATGCCGTATGTATGTACGCTGATCTGACCTGTGGTTTCGAACCCCTCTTGCTAAGAATATGTGATGAACTGCAGTTGTGTCGATCACCGCCCATGCTTTCATTATCAACAGTTTTCTACATACTCTGGGCCGCCCGCGGTATGTGCTCCCTGTTGGTGGTGAGGCGATCATTGTCCCCGTAGTTTCCAGTTACTACGACTTAATCCCATTTACAGGCGTCTTGCCCATTGTCGTCAAAGCCACCGCCGTGACGAACTGATAGAAAACGGTCTTCAACTTTGTAGATGCAACCAACTTGTGGGAGTGCATCCTTGTACCATATTATCTTTTGATAATTGAAGCACAAATACCAGATAAACTGGGCAGAACAGCATAAATCATGGTTATTACATGCCTGTGGGACAAGAGAGATCAATAGGGTGTACCACAGTCGCGCATTTCGCTGGATTTTGACCTATTTATCTTAGGCTCAGCCCTGGGAGCAGACTGGACTGGTGGCTGTACACTTTTGACTGTAAAATAAATAAATAAAATCGGAAAAAAAATTCTGAGTTGGGGTTTTTTTTTTTTTCTACACTCAAAAGTGTACAGCCACCAGTCTGCCCACAGAACTGAACCCAAGATAAATAGTTTGTTCAAAGAGCTCATCTAAATTCCAGGAGCGTCATCATTTGCATGGATCGCCTATCGGATCCGAAGGCCACCTTGCTCTGTCCGTCTGGATCCTGCCTTCACTCAATATGTGCTGCAGCCAAACCCAGGTCAGGACAAGAAAAATTGAGGTCTGATCAAGTTTATACAGCAAGGTACGAACGTCCGTATAGATTCTCTGTTCAGGAATACCAACCATCCTAAGCTACAGCCGTAACATCCCACTTCTGATACCATGTCTCAGCGCACGCCGCCGTCCTGATCTCGTCTTCCTCGTCTTCCCCAGACGGATAGTGCAGGTCGTTGTCGGGAGTGTTGGCACACTCTGTCGTAGCTGAACTCTTGATGTAGCAGTTTGTGCCACCATTGGAGTCGCAGTCAACACAGGTAAAGGTAAAGTCTTCGTCGAGACCGAGCTCTCCAGTGGAGTCAAAGCATCCGAGGCTGTGGTAGATCTTGCCGCTTCCGGGGACCTTGGCGTTCCTGCTGGCGTAGAGACAGCTGGTCATCGCAGTGTCGATGCTAACAGTGAACAAGCTTAGTTCAAATGCGCAGTGAGAATGCGGTTCAGAAGGCTTACGAGAAGACGTAACCTCCGAATAGCGTCTTTGAGAGGTACCAATCTGTTGCAGGAACAGTCGACTTCTACACTCTTCTTGTGAGTAAAATTCAAGACTAAGTTGTTCAACGCACAAGGTTGACACCCAGAAAGCCTAGCGTGCTATTGTCGACCCAGACAAAGCCCGGAAGCTCGGTCATGCTAACGCTGTAGGGTGTGCCTTCGGTGAAAGTGGGAGTGCAGTCGCCCAACGCACGGGATGCGAGACAGACAGCCATCACGAAAGATGCAAGTTTGGACGTGGGGAACATGATTTGAAGGTGATCGTCGAAGTTGCGGATGAAATGTGCATCTGAAGCCGCTCTTATATGTTCTTATACCAGGTGACGTTAAGCATGTGGATGAAGTGCATTGCGGTCTCCACTGTCCGAGAACGTGGATCGCAATTGAGTTCATGACGGCATCAGCTCCGAGTCGCGGGACTGTCCCGACGAGACTTCCTTTGATTACCTTGAACTACTTGCTCTTTGCGCGGGACCGTTAGTGAATTAAACCATTGGTTTTCTATATGGTGAGTTCTAGTCTGCTTAGCGTTCAAGTGTCGCTACGGCCAACCACGGCGGCTTGTCTTGGCTTTTTGATCCTTATTCCATATCACGACCGCCTTGCCTTGGCTTTTGAGGATAATTCTAATGGGAAACCCGGTTTCTCGAGAAACCCCTGTCAAAAAATTGCGTGTTATTGAGAAACCCGGTTTCTCGAGAATCCCTCACCGAAAACTTCCGGATTGCCGACACATGCCGAATTGTTGAGGATGAATGTTTTCGAACCTTTCACACATATAAATGTTCCTAGAGGCTGTGGTGAAAATTATCAAGGCTTTGAACAAGTTAATCAATTTGCTGAATGGTTTGGACACCGGACATCCAATGGCAGTCTGAACATTGTGGAATATATCCGGGGCTAACAGTCTTTGAGTTCGAGGTAGTGGTCTCGATGCATGGGAGGTTGTGTCGAGAGGATCGGACATGAACACGGAGCAAATGACTGTAGCTTAAATTTTGAACTCAGCTAGTGTTGGGAGCTTGAGTTGGAACAGATTGCATTGCAAAGGGAGGGTCTCGGTACCGGCTTCAACATATAATTGGCCCGGTAACTCATACTCAAAGGAAATTTCCCTCTGGCGGATAAAAGAGATGCCGAATTCTGGACCTTTGCTGTCAACTGAGGTATACTGTCCTATTTCGTTCAATTCGTAAGGTGGTTTGGGGTGTGACACCTTCGTACGAATTGAACCTTTCGTAACCAGTCCCCTTAAGGGAGTTTGATCCGCCGGCAGCGCTCGGCCAGCCTCAGCTAGCTCGGCTAAGGCCAAAATCGCCTCTGTGATGCAGTGACTTACGAAAATTTTCGTAGATTTTTCGGCGTGTGACGCGTGACTCTACGAATTGATCGAAATATCACAGTAGAAGTAATGTCGGCAGAAAATGCCGATGATCGGAGGCCAAGCTTGCCGGCTGCTCGCCGAAATTGTGGCGGGGTTTCTCATTAGAACATTGAAAGAGTTCTCTGATGGGAGGGGTTTCCCCGAGAAACCAGGTTTCTCATTAGAATTATCCGGCTTTTGATCCATAACACATCGGCTTCAAAACTACACCTGCACGGAACTTCGAAGCCAAGTGGATCGGTGTTTCATGATTCAGACGAGCTGGTTGGTCCAGTCTTGGCCGACAAGGACGGGCAATGTTAATTGTGACTTCGAATGAGTCGGTGGATATCTCCTTACCTTGATCCTGGCACAAATGACTGACTGCTGAGGGGACGTAAAGTGGAAGTTTAAAGCAGATCCAGAGTACAGAGCCCAGGATCTTGGCTATTGAACGCACAATCTCCTCATAGGGATATTAAAGAATGTTCTGGCTGTAACCGCATCTCGTCTGAATGTGCCATCTCGAAGATCTTAATTCCTTTCCTGCGAGTCCCACCCCATCCCATCCGCTTTGCCCGCCGCTTTACATTCAATGCTGGGATACTCTTCGTTTCACCAGAATCTGTGCCAAATAGCAGAAATAGGCTTGCGAGCGAGCGGTACTTGAGCGGTACGTATGTATTGCCGTCATCCCAGGCGTGGTCTCGACACTCTTGGCTCATTTCAACGACGGGCCCCTTTTGCCGATATGTGATTCCCCGGCGATAATAAGTATTTACTTGCATTCCATCTGCCCTACCAGCCTCTCCTCACGCGATGCGCATTTTTTAGAAGTTTTATGTTCACTTCACCATCACATTATATATTACTTACACCACAGCCCACCTTCAACGTCCCTGTTCATGTTCGCTGGTTCCCGTAGTTTCCAAGATTTGTCCCGTCCACGGCTGGAACGGCGCGCAACGCGACGCTGAAAGAGTGGTGTGGCCGCGAGAGAGAGGAGGAACAGTGGCGTGCGCGTCGGTAAAGACCGGAGAGCCTGCGATGGCGGGCGCTGTGACGTGGAAGCGGACTCGGCTGGAGGGAGCAGTGTCGGGGCGGGGCAACGTAGAGCGGCGGCGAGGATGCGCCGGCAAGTCGAGCGCAGGTGTGGGCGTGGCTAGCGAAGGCAGTGAGCGGGGTGGGTCGTCACAGTCGTGTGGTGGCGGCCTCGCGGGCGGGCAGGGCGCGGCGGTGGACCTGGTGACGTGGCGGTGGGCTTAGGCGGAGGGGGTGTTGTAGTGGCTGGGGGATGTCGAGCGGCAGCTACTCATCTACAAGAGAGTGAGATCGCAGGCTTAGCACGGGTACAACAAGAAAGGGGCACACCGGATATTCCATCGTCCGCATCCACTTCCCCCTCTTCCTCTGTCTCTGAACCCTTAACGCCATACGACACACCGTCGGGAACGACGTCCCACCCGCGCGCGCGTTCGACGATCTCATACGGCATCAAATATCTGCTGCCCCATGCTTCTTCCCAAACCCATTTCTGGCTCTCCCCAACGGAGAACCAAGCCTGACGCGGGCCGACAGTGCTGGGATGCGGTGACATGAGGCTCAGGCGCGCAAAGCTCGTACTAGGCGAGGGACCCGCAGGGACTCCAGGCAGCGGCGGTGGTGCGAGGGGGGAGCAAAAGCGTGGAGGCGGTGGGTGCACAGCGAGGGAGACGCGGTGGTGGAGAAGGTACACTCGGCTACAGCGATGTGAGTTTCAAAATACGGAAGGATTTACGAAACGACTCACCTGCGTTGATAGATTGACTGCGCCATCCACATTGACATCCATCGGCTCCTCATGCACGGGGCATTTGTCCACTCTCGGCGGGCCGTACGTCGGGGCAGGTTACATCCGCCTTCCACCTCTTTCGCATCTTGGGTGGGCACACCAACTCCAGCACAACCTCGCGCTTGCTCGAACGCCGCCGCGTCCTACCCCACCCACGATCCTTGCGGGTGCGATCGTCTACGAGGGAGTGGGATCGAGGTATAGGTATACCACGGCGAAAATAAATGTAACAGCGGCGATTCCACCACCCACGACGTCCACCTCCCCATCCTCCTGTCTCAGAACCCTTCACGTCATACGCAGCGCCCTCGGGAACGATGTCACAACCGCCCGCGCTCTCAACGAGCTCGTACGGCTTGCTCCTAGTCACAGCGTACTCGTTCACACTCGTACCCAACGCTGTATGTCCCCCGGGCCCACTCGCATACCGCTCCCCAAACCCATCGCCAAAATACCCCTCTGTCTAATGCGGTTTCTTTATGCTTGTGCGAACACGATAGATGTTGAATGGTGTGGCTCGCCAACATCCGTTGGGGAAACGTAAGCTGCTTGAGAGCTTATCACACATTACGTCATAGTTCGACTACCGTGTTCCCGGCAAGTGCCGATTCGAAACATGTAAGAAACGGTGAGGTGAGTCTCAAGGGGGCACAAATCTGCGAAATTTGTACTATACCTCGAAGTTTTTTTTTCAGCAAAATCGGCGACCCCTCCCCTCCTCCCAAAAGAGGAAATTCCTTTTTGGGAAGTGATGAATCGCCTTCTGGAGGCTTGTGGAGCTTGGTTTGATTTCTGGGACCTTATATATACACTAAATTGACAAAGTATCAGTTGTGCTAGTCATCTCAGGATTTTTTGAACAATTCTGAGTGAAAAGATGTTCAGTGATGGGGTCCCGCTGCCGTATTGTTGCCGAGCCCACATGCTCATTTGCTATATTGGGAAGACCTCCGGCCGATCAATCCCTCATCAATTCCCCGATATGGGAATAATGTATCCTCTTCTACCTCGACAACCACTACACCAGGCACCTTAAGGAAAGTGGATTGTGTCTCAAAATCACAATCTCTTCCAGATTTTGAGGTGAGGTAAAAAATTCTGCAATCTGAAGCTCCTTGGTGAGTCTGATGCTAGCTCATTGATTGATTGAAAGCTGTGAAGTGTTTCAGCTCCCAAATTGAATGGGACCGCAGTGAAAGCTATTCGGTCGGATTCCTTAGAGGAAACGGCAGGCCGGAGAAGTGCCAATCAGGAAAAACCTCCTTTGGAAAGTTACCTCCAATTTCCTTCTGCCAAACCAAATTGGTCCAATTGGGGTAAATTTCCGCCAATTTCCTTCATTGCCCACATACCTTTGGTACCAGTGTATATATATTGGCCAAAAAACACATATTGTGATAGATACCTCTATGGGAGTCTTTGAAATGAATGTGCATGTGGCCAGGCAGCCATTCCAAGATGGAGTTGAGATGGCTGGGAGAGCAAGGCGAAGAAATTCAAGTCAGATCCACCCGGCCCTAATGCTCACGTGAACCGGACATGCAGCTCCGATCGGCCGAAGGGCATGAAACACGGAGTTTCGACCCCGTGACCTGTCAAGGTGGTTTGTTTTGATCGCACCTCTCTTCCTCTCTAGGTTCGGAGCAACCCTCTCTCCGCACCGGCGAGCCGGTGATTCTCGGAGAGAGGCTTGGTACAAACTGCCAAAAAAGGATGATGTGTTCAAACTGGGTTTTCTCCACCATTTCAACTCGGATCCTCATAGTCTTGCCTGAGAAAATGTTTATTAGATGTCCTAGAAGACACCTGGCAACTAAGATTGAGCCAATGACCCATCACTATTGGAATGAATCTGATCTTTGCACAGGTGAATGCACTTCCAATTTTCATCAGGCAAAAACAAGTTCATTTGGAATTCTGTTGATTTTATGGGCTCGATGGACTCGGAGAACAATTTACAGAAAGTCTCCCACCAAGTTTTATATCCAAAACTTCTTTCTTCATGCAGGAAATATATTTATGTCCATTGATGATGTGTGTGACACTGCGTGACATGTGTGACATCCACCTTGTCTTGCCTTGAACTGGAGAGCTAAGCCGGAATAAAATGGCCAGTGAGTTATTTTGGAACAGGGATAGATTCTACTAGCCCCCAGGAATATTTTTAAGTGAAATGAAGATCTTGAATATGAATGTGATATCAGTGTAAATATCCCCTCCCTCATGTTCCTGGCCTACAGCATAATAATACCCACTATCTGCCTTGGGTGAATGTAGTTTCCAGGTCAATAAAATGAAATGAAGTGGACTGTCTACTCAGATATTTTTAATTCACCCCTAGGTGGGTGTGGTAGAAGCAATTCAGCTTCTCAATTTTTGACATCAAGCCTTGATAGCGGCGGATCCTCCGGGACTCTGAGCACATATATGAACATTCTGAGTAGGCCAGATCATTTTCGCACTTCCAATGTACAAACTAGCAACTTGGGTCAAAGGGAACGGGGCACTTCCTGAAGCAGGAGATCAGTTTGAACACATTGCCCTTTTTGGTCATCTTGGCACAAGCCCCTTCTGAATTCCCCTGCGAAGCACGTGGATATCATGTGATCAGAAGGCGGCTTGTTCCGAACCTACTTCCTCTCCCTCCATCGCCCCCATTCAGTTCACCTGCAGTGCGCAATCCTCGTCATGCATTATGGCCCCCGTCTTCCGGCATCACTCCTGTCAGGCTGAAGGTCTCACCGGCGCAGCAACACCAATACTATCGTAATAGCTGTGTCTTCATCCCTAGGTCCAATCTCTCTTGCGCCACACGCAATTTGTAATATAGCAACAGTTAAGTGCCTACCAGCCTATGCATACAGGATACTTACTGCTCCGTTCTTTCATGGCATTCAATCTGTCCGGGATTTGCGCTCTATCGTTCCGAGTATGAAAATAAAGGTTCTATCAGGTTTGATCCCACTGTTCATTACATTTGACAAACTCTGACTTTGATTGTTATAGCTTCATGCTTGCCTGCCGTACCAAACTCTCTCACACCGCCTGTGGTGTCTAGCTTCGACAGTGTCTTTTGATCGACTGAGCTTTCATAAGTTCATTCAATGTGTCAAATACATCCACCGACATTCACCTCATTTTGCCGTAGCATTGCCTCCGCAACCTTTCGACCGTCACATGAACCCCCCTAACATATCTTCGGAATTGTGGGCTAGAAGCTGCCTAATGTTTCAATTCGTGCGCTCTGTGTTCATTTTCTTTTGCTTTCGCTGACGGTTCATTTGAAGGTCCCTTTGGTCAGTTCTACTGGTAAGCTATATTCCTCAGATTCTATTCACCTTATATATACCACTTGCAGTCCTTTGACCTCGTCTCTTCTCGTCTTAACCCCATCCCACTGGTCTAAAGCTTTATGTAAGAAGCATGGTTTATCTTGTCCATCCAGTACTCACCCTCTTTCCACAGCATCAATCTTTCAATTGTTGTTTTGGGGCGGCACGGGAGTAGACGAGGTGTATTGTGGGCTATCTTCGTTTACTGTGTATCTTTGCGCGTTTTATAAACCCACCGCTGCGGAAATTGCGGAGAGGCTTACGACCCTCACCGAGTCTGTTCGCAGGACGCCCATCCCGGCACTCGCATCCACGGGATATGGCCTCGTCGACTACTCACTCCTACGCAATACTATTTTCAAATCACTCTACGCTCCGTACGAATGGTTTCCTGCCCTCGCCCAGGGCATGGCCGCACTCGAGAAAGGAAATGGCACTACACTGTATTCAATTTCAGTCCAACAGGATACGCCATTCCAGGACGACTGCACCACCAACAGCACCGCAACTCCCACCGACGATGCCGCGATCGCCATACAATGTGGTGATGCGGTGGAGGTGAAAGACTCAGTCCAAGAGGTGACAGACTTTTATCGGAATGCAGCAAGAACGTCCAAGTTCGCCGAGTTTTTTCGTGGGGTCAAGTCGAGTTTCTTGCTCGTAGGTTTTCATTATCATTTCTCTGCCCTCTGCGCCATAACTCTTATATGTTTAGTGGATGGCAGGTTTTATCGGGAGGATCGGTTCAATGGGCCCGTCGCTGCGGCCAATACCAGCTTCCCTTTGCTCCTAACCACAACGAGTGCCGGTGCTGAGTTCGCGCCTATATCATATGTGTACTGCTAACCTGGCTTTTGTATAGACCCAGTTACACCCAAGGCCGGGTGAGTCTCAGTTCCTGTAAGGTATCGGTCACTGATTATCCGGTTTGATCTCAAGAGCACTTCGGGTTCAGGCAGCATTCCCAGGATCTGGGCTCTTGACGCAGGATTCGCCAGGGGTGCGCTCGACATCTAGGGTTTTTCTGTTCATAACTAACTCGATGATCACAGCACACTTCCAACACCGCGCCGTCGCTCTGCACTATTGGTTACTTCCGCCAATACTTTTTCAATGGCACCCTGCCGCCACCCGGCACCGTCTGTCCCGTTGAAGTCCCCCTGTTTGGTGCTCCAGCAAATACTACCAGCAAAAGGGCTCTGAGTGCGGATGACAAGGAAGTTCTAGCCGCGATGAAGGCTATTTCTGAGTCACTACTGTCCGTAATTGGCACTTCAAAGTTCAGGATCTAACTAGTCGTGCGCATCTTGGAAAATAAATAAACTAACTTACTTACCATAATTTCGTGTTTATGGTTCACAATAAGTTTGACTTGGAAGCATGGAAACCCGAAAGGTTTCAACCTACATGACGAACCTCCGCAAAAATAAAAACCGCACTGTGCGGTGAGTTTGCGCGCCCAAAAGCCGCATGCGGCTTTTGTGCAAGCTCTCTATTCTACTTTCCGACCTGACAGGCGAATCGAGATCTGAGTCCGCCAAAAATAAGGAGGATCATAATGCATTATGGAGGAGTTTGGCGGCGTTCTCCTCGTGATCAGTCCAATCGCGTTACAGCTCCGTAATCACTCCGGGAAGCGCGGGACACAAGGCCATCAGCATCACCCCGCAAAGTATTTAATGGCTAGCTAGCACTGATTTGCGAATGACATCGCAGCAACGATGGGCGCGCATTCTACACTTTTTTTCTCTGCTTTGCTTGCATCTCCCGCTGTCTTTGCGCAGACTATTTTTCTTTGGGACCAAGTACTACAAGTACTACCACATCGCAGGATTGCTTTACCCCATACTCATTATTGTCTTTAGTTGGCCCCAAGCGTGGATCTTGATTGGGTGACCTGTTATTCAACGTTTCAGTGCACGCGCCTGGAGGTGTGTGTTTGGCGGTCGAAGGGAGGAATCTACGTTGACAGGTTCTATGTCCATCCCCAGGTCCCTCTCGACTACTCTGACGCCAGTGTCGGGACCGCTGACCTGGCCGTCATTCGGCTACAGGCGAATGTCTCAAAATCTGAATATCGTGGTCCTTTGCTCTTCAATCCAGGTGGACCCGGAGGTAGCGGCGTCGATACGCTTGTCCAGGCCGGCCCCAGCCTCCAGCTCGTCTTTGGGAGCGAGTACGACATCGTCAGTTTTGATCCTCGCGGTGTGTGGGTTTTCATCAGTTGCGACGCGATCTCATTTCCCAGGTGTGAGCTACTCGACGCCTGTTGCAGCCTTCTTTCAGACGGATGCTGAGCGCGCTCTCTGGAATGCGGGCTCGTTGCCTGCCTCGCTCAATGCCTCTTCCGATGCCCTTCCATTTAATTGGGCACGCGGAAAGTTACTTGGACAGTTGGCCGCACAAAGGGATACGTCGGGCATTCTCAAGTACATGACGACCGACAATGTGGCGCGCGACATGCTGCTGATTACGCAAAAGTTCGGTTTTGAGAAACTCCAGTATTATGGCCTTTCGTAAGTCATTCGTCGGAGTAGTATTCTCATATTCAAATTCAGACAGCTACGGAACAGTTCTCGGTGCAACTTTCGCAACGCTGTTCCCTGTGAGCTTCTCCCCCATTTGACATGACTGCCACTGAAGCTGTTACAGGACAAAGTCGAACGCATCCTGATCGATGGTGTGTTGGACGCCGACGCATGGTTCAATAGTAAGCCCAATATTGCTCGAGTTCATCCCAAGTCACCGAATTCCGCCAGACAATCTCACCATCGAGGCCACCGACACCGACAAGGTATTGCAGAGCTTCTTCGACGGCTGTGCTGCCGCGGGCCCTGACCTCTGTGCATTCTATGAACCCACAGCCGCTGGCGTAGCCGACAGACTCGCCGCTCTGACTGAATCTGTGCGCACCCACCCTGTCGCTGCTGTTACTCCAGCCGGATACGGTATCGTCGACTATTCCCTCCTTCGCCAGTCTCTGTTCACTTCCTTCTACGTGCCCTACATGCTTTTCGGTCCCATTGCCCAGGGACTCGCGGCGCTCGAGAACGGGGATGGCTCCATCCTGCTCTCCATCGTGCAACAACCCGCGTTCGAGTGCGATTGCAGTAACGACACGGTGCCGTTCCACCTCAACAACGGCGAGGCCGTTTTTGCCATCCAATGTGGGGATGGGGCGGAAGTGACCGACACGTTAGAGGAGCTGCGCGCGTGGTATGACAACGCGGCGAAGACTTCCAAGTTTGTTGAGTTTTTGGTTGGCTCGAACCGAGTGTCCTGCGCGTATGTTGGCTTGACCGATTTGGGAACGGGACGCTGATTTCCTCGCAGTGGGTGGCAGGTGTACCGGGACGATCGCTTCAAGGGTCCAGTAGCGGCCGCGAATACCAGCTTCCCGCTCCTGCTACTTACAACCAGTGCTGGTACGATCTCGGTCCAACTCCACTGTTACTACTAACCTATCTCCTCTTAGATCCGGTCGCCCCTTCAGCAGCGTAAGACTTCTTGCTGCTCAGTTCAATTTCGCTGCTGATTCCTCTCTCAGTGCCCTCAAAACGCTCGCAGGATTCCCTGGATCCGCGATCTTCACCCAAGATTCGCCTGGTGTGAGTCAAGCCCTCTGTTTCAACCACAGTCATTCCTGACCTCATGCACCTACACCCAGCACACCTCCATGACCGCACCGTCGCTCTGCACTTCCACCTACTTCCGACAATACTTCCAAAATGGCACTCTACCGGCACCCGGGACGGTGTGCGCTGCCGATGTAACGCTCTTCGGCGCTCCGGCGCCCAGTCGGCGGGATGCTCTGAGTGCGGAGGAGGAGGAACTTCTTGCAGCACTCAAGATCATCAGCGAGGCGGTGCGCCCCGTTATCACCAGTAAAGCAATCAACTAAGCGGTCGTGTTTACGCGTACTGGTATCTTTGGAATATCATTATATCTACCCTCTCCTACAACAGATTTCGTGGACGGCGGTTAATCATTCTTCCAATTCAAGACCAGAAAGTGCAATGCATTGTGCAATGGGTATCTTCTGCATGATGTACGACCCCGCATCAGACTGAACCATCCAACCCGATATTTGAGCCGCAATTGCAATATCTTTCCAGCATCAAGGTTGGGAAGGAGGGCAGGGGAGGCAGTATGGGTGGGAGGGGTGGAGAAGACACGAAGCAAGAAGACAAAGGGGAAGGGGGGGAGGGGGAGGAGATAACGCACCTGCAGCGCAGGCGCTATCCCGGGCACGATTCTGCGCCGCCGGGAGGAGTGCCTTGTCCTGCACGGAGATCGCGGCGGCCATACACGCGGCACCCGAGGAGCATCCAGATCAGGATCGTGAGGCTCGCGAGGACAAAGACCGAGAGCGCGAGCGAGGGTGGGGGGAGAATCGAGACGATCGCGGCGAAGAAGCCTGCATGGCTGTCGACACCCAGCGTTAGCCCAAACCCAAACAACTACTTGCGATGGGGCGACAAGAGAAGAGAAGACGCACCCCATCGTCGTGAGCGATGCTTTGTCGACAAGCAGGACGATCGCGGCGGCGCTGACGAGCACGCAGCGCACGCACGTCTTGAGCATGCGCGGGTTGCGCAGCGCCGGGAGTGCCCAAGAGAAGAGCCCCAGAGCGCCGGGTCCTCCTCGCGTCTGCCGCCGCTGCTGGTACTGGTTTGTTTCCCTTCCTCCGCCGCCGCCCCACCGTCGGGCACGACGCCCTTCTCCAGATCCTGCGCGTCGCCCTCTGTATTTTCCTGGGTGTGCTTGTCCCTGTCGGATGCCAGTTCAGAGGACGCTGCGCTCATCGTGGTTGTGAGCGCGGAAAACAAGGTGGTCGTCGTTCGCAAGCAATCTTAGTCAACCCCTTTCGTCACCGACAAATCGCAATTTCACATCCGATGCATCACGCATCGATTTTCCGGACATATCTAGTCTCTCGTAGACAGACACTACAAACATAGTTATAACTTACCTCGTACCTCGGTTGTTTGTAGGACATATCCGCTCGACGCCGGGTTGCGTTTCTGGAGGTGTCCGGGGTGAATGCGCTGACGCTGCAGCCGTAGCTCTTCAAAGGTGCGATGGAAGTGCGAATTTAAAGACCTACGATACCAATATATAGTGACCACAGTGTAATCGAGCCGAGGCGTTTCAACCAGGAAGTTAGTTACGATCGATACGAGCGCGTTTCAGCTTTCTGATTCTAATTTCCACCTCGTATTTTCCGCAGGGCCAGCAAAAAATAATAACATTTAGTATCCATAACCTGGCCCCGAATCGAACGGGGGTCCTCTGCATAAATTATCGACACTCGTTATTCAAGGCAGATGCGGGCCACTCCACCTCCAGGGCCTGTGCTTTGCCTCTTCTTGCTCCTCATAAGTATGTACGGTGTTCGAGCATCTCGGTTTAATTTGCATGCACAGGGGAGGAGAATCGACACCTGCACAAATCATGACCTGACCCCGAATCAAACGGGGGTCCTCTGCAGAAATTGCATTGACAACGACACCTACTACTCAAAGCAGATGGGTCACTCCACTTCCAGGTCTCATTCCGCCCTCTTCTCGCTCCTTGTATATATGTGTTCCAATAATGGGCCCTAATTGGCGGAAAAGACAAGAAAAATAATGGAAAATTGCGCGGAGCCATGACCTGGCCCCGAATCGAACGGGGATATTCTGTGTAATTGCAATTGACCAACAACATACGATATCGAGCACATATGTGGGCCCCTCCACCTCCAGGTCTTATTCCTACGGCTGGTCTCACCGCTCTGACGCCTCAGATTCAAGTTTCCAAGTTGTGGTTCCAAAAATCAACTTTAGCTGGTAGATCTCTGATAATAAGTGACGCATCCGTTGACCGAAAACCTCTGAATATCCTGCCATAAAACCCAGAAAGCCTTGGTCCCGACCATGACCTGACCCCGAATCGAACGGGGGTCTTCTGCAGAATTTTTCACAAGACACAATTCGCAGCATTCAAAATAGATGTGGGCCACTCCACTTCCAGGTCATATTCATACCCCTCTTCTTGGTCCATGCATTTGTTTCAACCACGGTCTCTAATTGGTAGAAAAAACAAGAAAATTAATCGGCAGTCGCATACTTAAGACCTGACTCCGAATCGAACAGGGGATCTTCTGCGTAATGTTGCCCAAATCAACAATCTAACTCGACTTCAAAACCCCCCAAATACCGGCCTGTATGTTCTTATTTGATTCAACAAAAAGACGGGACGTCGCATCAAGAATGGCCTGGCCCCGAATCGAACTGGGTCTGCTGTGTAATTGACTGGGTTTTTTTTAATCGAAAACTCATTGAGCACAGATATGAGCCACTCCACCTCCAGGTCTTATATCTGCGCCCTTGCGCAATTTCTCCCTCAACTTGTGACGATTGCACACTAAAACCTGCTGTCAACATTATAAGCCGAGCCCAAGACCCAAGGTCCAACCACTTCTACCAATATTGATGGTTTTATGTGGCGTCTGAGAGTTTATTGGATCCCACGTTAATCCCGCGGTTTTCCGTCCGTGCAAAGGAGATACAAAGGCCTTTGCCGATTAATGTTCGGGGGCATATTTTAAAGAATCACTGCTGGGTAGGGCATCAAACCGTGTGTAATAATTGGAGATCGGGGGTGAGATTCTGTATGTGGTCAATGTGTGTGGCAGAGTCAATAAAGCCTCGAAAACAGCCCATGTCCGAATGGGTATAGTTACCGTCATCACGATTGTTTCTCCTGATCGGGTGATCATGATGGCCGATCGCTTGGGCTTGCGCTCACCCGCGCCCTAGGATGAGCGTCGCCCATACCAACAATGTTTTCCGACGCCCTGGCGTAATTATGGTCTTGCGTTTCACACTTGCATCACAGGCGGTCTTTGTACAGACCATTTTCGTGTTGCGCAGACCGACCTTGACGGTAGTATCAACTTGAAGGACCATGTACGTTCCAGTATCACGGGACGTCCGTTTTCCAACGAGCAGTTACTGACTCCTTTCTGCAGTTTATCTTGAGCGAAAGCCTCGACTGGATGACCTGGTATTCAATGTTTTTTTGTGCTTTGCGGCCAAAGGACGGAATCAACATTTTCATATCCATTTCATCCAAGTATCTCTCGATTGCTCCAACTCGTTGACCGGTACATATTCGACTGCCGAATGTCTCAAAATGCGAATAAGTACCGTGATCCTTTAGGCTTTCCAATTTCCCACTGGTCTTTGGAAACAATTACGATCGTCAGCTTTGATCCTCGCGGTATGTGCGGTTTCCATTTCGTGGGTGTGAGCTACGTGACCCCCGTCGTAACCTTCTGATGCGGAACGCGCTCTCGGGAATGCGGGCTCGCTCAATGCCTCTTCTGATTTCTTTCCATTCCACCGGGCGCGCAGAAAGCTTCCGGGACAGTTGGCCGCACAACAGGACACGTCAGGAATTCCCGAGTATATATATGCTATGACGGCCACCAATATGGCCCACGACACGTTACTGTTTACATCAGGTTTGAAAACTCCAATATTACGGGCTTTCGTGGGTGACTTATCTGCTGCCTAGCCGCGTAACAGCTACGGAACTTGGCGTTGCTCTCCGTGAACTTCTCTCGTGACTGCTACCGAGACCTGATCGATGGTGTGTCGACGTCGACGCCGACGCATGGTTCAGCAGTAAAAGTAAGCCTAATAACTACCCGAGCTCATCCTAAGTCACTGACATCCTCAGCCAAGTTCACCATCGAGGTCATCGACACCGACAAGGTGTGCGGCCGTAGGCCTTGACCTGTGTGCTTTCTATGAACACACGGCGCTGCCGTGTCTGACAGAGTCGCCGCTCTCACCGAATCCGCCTGCTCGCACCAGTCGCTACGGTCACCCACCTGAATACGGCATCGTCGCTACTTGCTCTTTCCTGTTCCAGACACTGCTCACTACCTGCTACCTGCCGTACATCCTTTCGGCCCCATCGCTGAGAGATTCGCGGCTCTCGAGAACGCTCCATCTTGCTACAAGAATCCACGCTCGGTGCGACTGCAGCAATGACACGGTACCGTTCCAGCTGACCGTGACCAACGGTGAGGCCGTTTTCGCCGTCCATCGTGGCGATGGGCCGGAAGTGACCGACACGCCGGGTGGTATGAAAACGCGGCGCAGACTTCCAAGTTTGTTGAATTTTGGCCATGGGTTGGCTCTTGGAAACGTGATTTGGCGGTTGCAAACCAAAATCAAAGCTACGCTGTGCAGACTTAGGTATAAGATGAAGGGATGAAGGGCCGGCCACGGCACGAACCGCATTGAGGCGGACGGCCCGAAGATGTTGCGTAGGTCGTTTAATCCGCAGGGCCGTCTACCAGAATATAAAGCATCCGAGCTCTGGACGAATTCGATAATATTTAGGTTATCACCGGGCTCAAACCGAAAGCGAAATTCAAGATGGTTGCGCCGGCGCTGTATACCACCACGGGCGCCTGGCCGTATGCCGGGGCAAAGGATGCTTCATTCCCTGGTCCCTGAATAGCCAACTGCCGTATTCGTTTACATCCGATTCCGCGCCGGACACTTGGGTTTAATTCAGATAGCTCGATGCGGATGTAATACACGGCGCCTCATTGGTTGCGAGCGGGCAAAGTCATAATGGATGGAGTGGAAATGGAATTTATAGCACAAGAAATGGTACAACACAGCAGCACAATGAAGAGGAGAAGACAAAGTACAGAGCCCGCTATTCGTCTCTGTGTAGGTCCGGGATCTCTGTCAGCTCCACTTCAAAGATGAGTGTTGAGTTGGCGGGGATGACGGGCGGGAAGCCGCGAGCGCCGTAGCCCTGAGAGAACGGCATTTAGGGGATACGGAGTTGGGAGGGAAGGAAGGAGGGCGGGACGCACGTAATCGGGGGTGATGAGGAGGGTGGCTTTGTCGCCCTCCTTTAATTGCACGATGCCTGATCCATCGATAATCATTAGCTTGGGGATCGGCGTCTAAGACTACGCGCACCATCGTCCCAGCCCCTAATCACCTTCCCGACGCCGATCTCAGTCTTGAAGGGCTCCTTCCTGTGTGGCCGTTAGCCACCGCCGTATATACGCGACGCTGATACGCACCGATCGTAGCTGGAATCGAACTTGTCGCCCTTGTTGTCAGGTCTGTTCGAGTCGTAAAGGAAGCCGTGGTAGAAGATATTCACAACCTCTGCGTAGAGCGACTGCGTTTGGCGCTGGAATCAAATAATGAACTCGACCACACTCACGACCCTTGTGGGGGTGCGGCGACTCAATCGGCTTCCCCTCCTTATCCAGTTTCTGCTCCTTCGAGTTCCTCTTCTGCAGGAACTGAGGCCCGTGAGAAGTGACGGTGACGGTAACGCCCTGGAGAGTGTTAGTGGGATGGAGTTTGAGGAGAGAGACGGAACTTGCCATGATAATATACGGGTGAGGGGAAGAAGGAAGTGAAGATGGCCGCTCGGCGCTCTCCTTAAATAAGGTGCGACATCGTAATGCTGATACGATCAGTGGAGAACGCCGAGCCTTCGATCGACCCGTTCGACTGAAATACACCGTTATCGATATCGATGGATTCCAGTCCATCCAAGTCGATTGAGAAGGCCGTCGCGGTGTAGATGCAGATGCATCATTTGGAAGACAAGCATCGTGTGATCAGCGTTCCCCGAGAGCTTCGTGCGGGACTAGATTGGGTAGGATGGAAAGCTCGCCCACTTCGGAGACGATTTGAACACATTTGACGTCAAGATGGATTGCGATGAGATAGTGGACTGGTATCTGAACGAAGCAGTCATCCAGGTAAGCCCCATCTGACCTCCGTTGACGCCAGGTTGACGGCTCGTTGATACATTGGATGGCGCCACACAATCGAATTTTTAATAGGAAGCGGGCAGAAAAAGGCAGAGAATACCGGCAATCTTAAGGCGAAGCGGAACAGAGGATACAGCTTGAGAGAGCTTTAGAAGATCCTCACAGTACGACGGGCGGAATGCTCGCAGTCGAGTCAAAAAGCAGAGAAAAGGCCGCCGGCATCAGTCACAGTGACGCACAGATCCCCACCTGACCAGACACGATCACGTGGAACATCGCGTCCAAACATCGCGTCCACAATGCATCCACAAATCACTCCGGGTGCCAAAATCCGCTTCAACGGGAGTAACATCGGAGCTGTTCTAATCCCCACGGTTTCTCTGGCAGTTATAATGACTCATTGGCCACCATCAAAGATGGACCGTCGCCTTAACAGCTTTCGCCTAGACCACATTTCACCAATCCACGCGTATGCTACCACATAGTGGCGGGTGCGCGAAAAGTGCAGCCATTTTCAATAGCAGTGCTCACCTTCGGACCACTTGCCATATCACAGGTGCGCACTGCTAGCCAAAACTATTCCGCGTTCAATGACGATATGTATGATCCCAGCCCATCCATACCATGCCTTCCAACAACCCCACCGAACGCGATGTGAACACCGACCACAACCGAAAGGTGTCTTCGTAATCGCCTTCGCTATCCTCATGACCTTCCTGTTTTTCTACCTTTGCTGCACCCGTGGAAGCCAGACGCGTGACCGTAGAGTGAGCCCGGGTGCTAAACTTTAAAGAACCAGATCATCGGGCTGCAGGCGCAGCTTGAGGGGTTGCAGACAGAGGGCGGAAATACCAATGCAATTGGTGCCGATAAGACCGAAGTGGAGGTGGTTCGGTTCGGAAATTGGTCTGAACCTGATCCGAACTAAACCGGACGCGGCGTCCAGGTTCAAGGTTCAGCACTTTGCTGAACCGGAACCGCAGGTCCGGTTCTGCGTTTGGACTGGAAGCCTTGCGTTCGAACGCCGAACCGCAAATTTGACTAGGTAAGTGAATTTCAAACAATTTCCCCCCTTCTCTGAGTTCGATGGCTGTCAAATTGCCTAGGTTAGCACTTTTTTCATCGACGAACACCATATCTTTCTCCCTGAACTAAATTCAGAGCAATCTTGATGTCTTCGGGTGAACGTTCACTGTGAATGAATCTGTCAACAAAATTCATGAACACCATTTATTATCTACATGAATCTGTTCACTAATTACTGCATCCTAGGTGCTTTCAAAGACCCCAAAAATGCTACAAAATATCAATCCACACTATTTTAGATGAGATTTGGGCTCGCCGAGAAGCCCGAAATGGCTGTCGTTCGAACGCAAAACCGAACCTGAACCTGCGTTCAGGTTCGAGGTTCAGCTGTGGTCCGAACCTTCCCAGAACTACTCTTCCAACAACCTACCAAGAGTACCGCAGGAATCAATCGTCAAGCGCGCGTTAAAATCCAATTATTGACTTGTATGAAGCAAGTTGACGAGAAGGATTTTTCCAATATACCATAACGGGCTGAAAGACGATTGAAATGAGACCCCTGTGGGTCAAATCTATCGCGCTCTTGTCTCGGGAAGTAGCACTCAACTCACTGGCGGATGAAAACTCCACGCAGATCCTCACGAATCTGATCAACATAGCAATCGGTGAGTCTTTCGGCTTTCGACATGGCGCAAGTGAGGTGCTTTGGCAGCAAGAAATCGACCCAGCGAGGATTTATTGCATATTTTGCTTCAAGGACCAAATGGGCATCAGTGTTAGCTGCGTTGTCCCGGGTCAAATATTGAGCGGGGATTTCTTGCGCTCTAGTTGAACTTTCCTACTGAATTTACTTAATGGTTCAAGTATTTCTCTTCGAGGAATAGAGTCAACGAATACTATTAAACTAATCATATCATATAAACTTCGCCATCCGCGACATTGTAAGCTATCGAGCCAAAATTTCTCCCTTGGCCATCAGTCAAAACAACTGATACGTCGCCACCAGTCCCACAGACACGAAAGTTAAGGCCGAAGCGGCGGTTCTCTTCCCTGCGCTTGCGCTGTGACTCGGTCGTGCAGCCCCGCAAGCGATATCGATACCATCACTGCCCACGCTGCAGGAGACGCTTGCCGTGGGGATGGACGATGTGCCGGGCGGCGTCACCGTGGGGCCTGCTCCACAGGTGATACCGTCCGTGCCCACGCTGCAGGAAACGCTTGCAGAGGCGAAACCAGTACCAGTTGAGTCGATTATGGTCGTGGGTCCGTTAACTGGAGTGCAGGTGACGCCGTCAAATCCGACGTTGCAAGCGACGGGGCCGCCTGCGGTCCCTACAGTGGGACCGGTGATGGTCGAGGTTCCATCCACACAAATGGCCACCCCGTCAGTGCCCACGCTATGTACACGAGACCGCCGCCGACGCGAATGAAACTGAAGAAGAGGCGTTCATCAGCTGTAGTGACAGTCAAAAGATGAAGGCTTACAATGAGTGGCTGCGGCAACCAAGATGAGCATGCGGGAAATGATTTCAACCATTGTTCGACTGGCTCGACGTGGATGGATGAACGAAATAAGAAGAACGAATAGGGAGGAGAGGAGCGAATATGTTTATAACCCCCTAGGTGATTTCCAGGGTCTATAGATCGACCCGGGAATGCGGGGGAGATAACATCCACGGAACCAGGACACCCCGACAGCCTGTGGACCCCAGTAACCAACGCTTTCTATGTCATGGCCAAGCGAACCCGGTTCCATCAAGGGTATCCCGTTGAATCCAAGTACAGAAGTGGAGGCTACGCCGGTCCCACAGTTGTCTGTCGTGGATAACAGGTGGATGCACTGAAATGAAGACAAGTTGCTCGTAGGCACAGTGGAAATATTTATCACATGATGGACTCATGGACCTGCATCCCGGCACAAGCATGCACAGCATGGTTTTTCTTGAGGATCCAAACGAGGACGCGTCAGAACCAACAGCACCAGACGTAGTCCGAAGTCGGACAGCGAATCAAGATTTGAGCCTAGTTTCCCGCCGGACCAGAGTATAGCAAGCGGACTTGGAACAGATTCTAGGGTCTTACGTTATAATAGTACTCGGGTATGTTTCTTGTATGTTTCACTACTTTCCTACGGTCGTGAAGGTACATGACCAGGATATTCGCAAGTAGGCACCTGAAGTAGCTTGCAGGCAATCTTGCGACGCTTGGACAAGCCAGGATCGCGCGACGCATATAGATCTCACTGACGCCAAAATAGAAATTTGTCCCCGAGGAAAGACTTGCATTATTAGTCCCCGAAAGGACGGGCGTCGCAGTGGTTTCGTACGCCGAGTGTATTTATGAGGGCCCGAATGGAGGGCCGCCCTATTCTGTTGCTAGGCCGTTTCAGACCCCCAACGGACCCGCGACGTCAGCCACTTCTCGCGGCGCCAACCAAAAGGTCGCGCGGATGCCGAGACAACACCAGTTATCGAAGTACAAAATCCAGTCACCAAGGCTGCGCATGTGGAGATACGATACGAGCATCGAAGTCAGGGGAATAGAATAAGGAAGCACAAGAGATTCCTCTGTCGTTCCGGGGACGAGGCAGACAGAGAGCTGAGGCACGTTGGAATCAAAGCCCGACAATTCTCGCGCCGTGTAATGTCATAATTTGCTTCCAGAATCACGATAAATGATTGCGCACTTTGGACTCGACAGATCGCGATCCCGCGCCTATCGAAATCGTGGTCCATGGAAGTATAGAAGGATCCGCAGTGGAAAGTGAAAATGCTGGGAAACGCGTTGGCATGCGAGATACAGATCGAGGAAGGCGTCCGGAGGATGCTTGGTACAAATGGCGACTTGCGGATGTTGAAAGATTGCAAGAGGTGAATTTAATTCAAATTCGAGAACAAGAACAGGGCACACACAAAGAGTCGTGGAACCCAGCTTCTGAACGATGTATGTCCTCACGGTGGACCTTCAACCGTAAAAATCGATGCAGATGAATCCTGGCGTATGCTGCGATTTTCGGCGTACAACGCGACGGGCGAAGAAACTCGGCTTGTGCTTGAACTTGAAGTATGGGGTGCGGCATGTCGTGGTCCAAGAATCAGGAGGAAAGAGCGGCGCAAACTTGGAGAACGTGAATCAATAGACCGCGGAGGATTGAACTACGGGGAGGCAACGAAGAAAACACGCTAAACGCGCGCACTGGGGCTGTAGACGGTGAAGGGAGAGGGAAAGAGATTGGAGCTGATGCGATCAACACCGCCACACCGCTGTCTAGCACTTCCGCTACACTTCCATCTAGTTCGGGGGCCGTTGCGCTCCAGTCCTAGTCATCGCAGTGGTACCGACGTCCATTTACCCCAATGATGGACTAGCGTCAACCCAGGATAACTAGCCCTTCGCGCTCACGTCTTGCAATCTCTGGTACGTCCTCACCCACTTTCACGCTCTTGTAGTAACTGGCCAATCCTCTTTAACCCTACCATTCTTCAGATCTCCTCGCCCTTACTGCATTTCCGAGATGAGACAATCCCATCCGTCGCATAGATAATCCTCAGGCTCGGCGGCTTGCGCAGGCCTAAACGACGCGCGTCTTGGAGCTTGAACGAGAACGCGCACACGGGCATGCGATGCCGCAGACACCGCCGCCGATATATGCACCACAACCGGCGGAAAGGTAGTTTGTTGGAAGCGGCGCGCTCCACAATATCGGATCCGTTGTTTGTGTGCATAAATGACATGCCTCGACTTGATTTAGTTGGAGAGCCAATAATGCCGCTCCCGATATACAGTCCACCGGCGGTGACGGGCTAGGGAATAGGACGTTTCCCTTCAAGATTTGGGCTGTTCCGCATGAACTCCCGAGGCCTCTGGTCAATCTCTGATTGCAATTGCACGCACTGCATTTCGGGATGGATATATTCGTGTGACTAGCCCATATGAGACGATTTTTGTGAAAACTCATTTACAGAGCACAAGACGTTTTGAAAAAGTCGATGTTCAACTTGTTACATCAATTGTTGGAAAGTGCGGGCAAAACCCGAAATAGGCCTCGGAGGCAGAGGGCGCCAATGCGAACAGACGCCGATGGCAGACAATCCCGAGACAGAACATTGGTGCTGGCAGTATGCGTCTTCAAGGAGGTTGAACGAGGTGCTTGGTTGACGAGTGGTATCTCATTGGCAACTCACCTTCTGCATGTTGTCAATGCCTACAGTACTGTAGCATTTAATTCAATTCGTATGTCACAGGTCACAGGCCTAAAATTTTACGATTTTTTTCGTACCGGTCACAGGTCACCGGAGCCATATACGAATACTTCAAACAAGTCACAAAATCACCAGAAAATGGCCCAAAAAATCGAATTTCCGCCTCTGCGCCGCCTGCTTGACATCGCTGCGTTTCTATGCAGGATAAATTATCCTCAACGTGTCAGGAAGACCAGTCTGCAGCAAAGATGCCGTGAAATTCCGATGATTATGCGAGTAAATCTCCTATTTTAAATCCCAAATGAAATATGAGTACTTTGAACCATTCTACAACCTGGGGACAGATTATGCATATCTGAGGCCTGCGAACTTTCGGCCGATTTACGAAAAAAAAATGGGTGTCACGCCCGACCCAGCCCAAATACGAAATCTGGATTTCGTACGTCGCGGTCACAGGTCACAAGTGGGTACGAATTGAATTAAATGCTACAGTATCACGTATTCCGTGTGCGACGTTTGAAATTTCAGGCGCGACTTCATTCACCTTCGAATTCGAGTAATACTCGCGTTGGGGCAAATGGCGTCGAGAGCGAAGGCGTCGTTGAAGAAATCGTGGCTGAAATTTTAAACTGCCAGTGTGTGGAGGTTTGATTTCGAGTGGGATAACTGTATCTGAGAAAAGTAGGGCTCCGACCCGTTCCCGTCTGAGACGGGTCGACGGACCGTCGAAACGGTTTCCGTTCCGTCCGTCGAGGGCATTTCCTTACCCGTTTTAAAAACGGTAGAAACGGGTTGGTCAATACCTCGCTCTCTGTTATCACCGGCCCTCATTCAGGTGTTCCTGAGGATTCAAAGCATCAAAACAGGTAGGTTTGCACATGAATTGACACACCTCTTACTTTATTCACCCACCTCTAGGCATAATGGACCTGTCGAAAACGGGTAGACGGACGGGAACGGGTCAAACGGACCCGTCCGTTTTCCAAATATTTTGTCCTAAAAACGGCCGTTTTTTCGACGGCCGTTCCGTTTTACGGACGGTTCGGAGCCCTAGAGAAAAGTGCAACACATCTGAACTGCCAGTGACAAAGTTCAACTCTCAATGTGCACAGCGACGGCGTAAAAGTACCGAACCGCGCAGTCCCAGTGTCATAAAATGTAATTCGCGCCGGATTTAGAGTCGATATTCTTGGTCAGGATCTGACAGCAAACAGAATTTCGACCTCCACGAAAGTCTGCAATCCCAGGAAGTTCATCATAACCGGTTAACCCTTGAAATCGAAAATGAACCGAAAATCTTGCACATCCGGATTTTGACCTCTGCCGCGTTACGCGGCTGTTTATGTAGTCGTTGAAGCTTACGGAACGGCGGGCGAACGGATTCTCTTTCGGCATCTCGCACGGCGTTCATGCCCGACGTTTATTTTCGTTGTCGCCACGGAAACGTCGCATAATGGCGCCTATCATTGCGTACGATGTTTCAAGTTTCAACCACACTTTCGGCGACGAGGAAAAAGCAAGGGACAGAAATTGAACTGGAATTTCTCGTAACGCCGAAGGCCAGCAGTATGGAAGAGATTTGGAATAGCTGCAATAGAAACGGTTCTGCTCATGTTGGCCCTGATTTGCGCGATCGTCAACTCGGAGATCAGCTCTAGATCAGCTCATAGATTAACCGATCACGCTCATCAACTCCACTCTCTGCGAAGCGCCCCTTGCTTGCCTTTACGTACCTCCCCTCGCGGCCTGGCCCGTGCGCTTTTATAACGAGAGAACTTTGCACGTCCCACATTAATGATTTCCTCTTTTCTCGCGAGACTAGCGGCCGCAGGCCTGCTAATCTCAAATGTACTCGCCGATTCGGAGTTTGACTGGGAGACGGTCAGCAGAACGCAGAACCTGCTCGGTGCATCGCTCACTCTGGACTAGCTCACCGCGACTCCCAGTCTGAACTGGACTTCCTGCTATACAGGCTTTGAATGCAGCCTCTTGGAGGTACGCGTCACAATGTGTAGCTCGACAGCCCTGACGGTGCGCAGGTTCCCTTGGACTACTCTGCGGACAAAGGCAACGCTTCCATTGCCGTAGTTCGCTACCCATCCACTGCTCCGAAGTCCGAGTATCTTGGCCCCATCCTGTTCAATCCTGGAGGGCCCGGCGGCAGTGGCGTTACGACGATTGTCGGCCTCGGCGCCGAGTTTGCCGAGATTTTTGGCAACCAGTTCGATATCGTGGGCTTTGACCCGCGCGGTATGTCATTCACAATCGCAGCTCAACCGTCTCTCACTCATAATTGGCTGATATGCAGGAGTCAGTTTCTCCAAGCCGGCCGTTTCTTTCTTCAAGACCGCCGCGGAGCGGCAGTCGTGGACGGCCCCCGATCTGGACTTCAGATACCCGTCGCTGAACGCGAGCACGGGGGTGATCCCCAACGTCTGGGGACAGTTCCAGCTCATCGGCCAGCTTGCCGAGGAACGCGACACCGACGATGTGCTCCAATATATCACGACCGACAACGTCGCCCGGGACATGCTTCGTATCTCGCAAGCTTTCGGATACGAGAAACTTCAATATTGGGGTGTCTCGTAAATTCTTTAAATTCTCTCTGCGACGCATCCTCGTTAACGCTCAACCCAGGTATGGATCGTTGCTCGGAGCCACATTCGCCACTCTTTTCCCCGTGAGTCCCTATGCTTCATTCATCCACTGTCATTTCCGCTCATCATCAAACAGAATAATGTCGGACGGATCGCTATCGACGGTATGGACTCTATATCCAGCGCCGTACCGATTTTTACCGTCGCATTCTGCAGGGATCATGGACTGGGAGGCGTGGTACAGCTGTCAGGACTTCCTCCTCTCATCTTACATCTAACACTGACGACATCCACAGCCAACCTCACAGGTTCCTTGCAAGACACCGACAAAACCCTACAAACCTTCTTCGATGGCTGCGTTGCTGCTGGGCCCTCTGCCTGTGCCTTCTACGCACCCTCCTCCGCCGAAATTGCCGCCAACCTCGCTGCCCTCACGGAGAGCATCCGCGCGCAGCCCTTCCCCGTCAAGACCGATATCTCACACGGCCTCGTCGACTTCACCTTCTTCCGGAACTACATCTTCGCGGCGCTCTACAGCCCGTACAACGCCTTCGCGGGCTTCGCGCAGGGGCTCGCTGCGCTTGCTTCGGGCAACGCCACGGGTGTCTATGCGGCGAACCAGGCGCCCGAGTTCGAGTGCGATTGCAGCGCGGATCAGGCGCCGTTCACAGAGAATATCTACGAGTCATTGATAGCGACGAGTTGTGGAGACGGGCCGCAGTTGAACGATTCGATCGGCGATTTGCGCGCGTTTTATGAAAGACAGACGGAACTGTCGAGCTTTGCGGACATTTGGGGGTTGTGGCGGATTCATTGCACGTACGTACTTCTTCAAGTTCTTGCTTCTCCTGAAAGGCAAGCTGATTGAATACTGGATGAAGGGGATGGAAGGTGCACCGTCCGGGGCGCTTTCAGGGTACGTGCATCCATCCGACTCGTACTGATCGAATAAATTCAATCGATTGAATGCAGGTCCGGTCGGTGGGAACACTAGCTTCCCGCTGCTCGTTATCGGCAACACCGCGGACCCGGTGACGCCCCTCGCATGGTGCGTACGCTTCCCCACCCGATTCATGGCATGAATAATTAACTCTCACCCCCAGGGCCCACAAGGCCTCCGCCGCCTTCCCCGGCTCCGTCGTCCTGACGCAGGACACCCCCGGCGTGCGTCCAAGTCCCTGCCTTCTCATCCTTCCCATCCCCTCCATAAATATATACATGCATTGGTTTCATTTTATTCAGTCATGATTGTCATACCATACTAACTCCCCTCCCGCCCCTCCTAGCACATGTCCCTCGTCGCGCCCTCGCTCTGCACACACGGTGCGCTCCGCGCGTATTTCCAGAACGGCACCCTCCCCGCGGCGGGGACGGTCTGCGAGCCCGACGCGTCGGCGGTGCTCTTCCCTGGCGCTCCCAACGCCACCGCCAACACCAACACCACCAACGCCCCGAAGACGTTGCTCGCGACCCCCGCTGATGGTAAGCTGCTGGACGCGGTACGCAAAATTGGGGATGTGGTAAGGCCCATTGCAGCGATGGGGCGGCCGCTGTAGGTCACCGGGTTGAATTCATTCATGGCGATCACTACTCATGATCACCTTCCTTTCTGTCGTTTAAATTTGCACGCTAGTACAGTACGCCGATTATGCTCTAATAATACACGCCTCGTTGTCGCACCATCCCGCTCGAAGGAATCGCTGCCAAATCCTGACAGTCGTTCAACGGTCAACAACTTGTTCAACATTCAGCCGGCCTTTGGTTTATCGGCCGAAGCAATTGATAGACATCGGAGAATCGGGGCTGTGTCGGAGCCTCTTGCTTACCTCCTTCTCGAATGACCCAACCTGGGCGTCCAGTCTCGCTCGGCAGAAAGAGTTCAGGGTTCCTTAAATTCTGGAAGGTGACATCCTCTTTGCTCAGCGATGAACCCGAGCTGATTTCGCTGGACAGAAATCGCGTCCTGCCACCCCACATTTTCACACCCAAATTTCCGAATCTGCGCTCGTTCTGCCCACAGAAATCTGGCTAGACATCCTGTCTTATTTTCCAGACTATGCCTTGGGACCCTTATCGCAGACATGCAAGCGTTTACGGCAGATTACCCTTCAGCTCTTCTTTTGTTCGCAGCAAATCTTCCCCTTCTTGGAGACATTCAAATTTCGACAACTGAGCCTGAGTATCGCTGAATATGAACAGCGATGCCTGCAGAGGGTCTCATTTTTATCCTCGCCGCATCTATCCCATGCCATTCGGGAGTTGTCGATATTGTATTATGGCCCTGGATACAAGCGTCGCCACCAAGTAGCTCACACGCCGATTGAAGTCGTGATGAAGGCGCTGGTTTCGGCTCTGCCGAGGTTAGAGAATCTCACGAAGCTGGTACTGCAGTTCCCCCCTTGTAACGACACGCTCTTTTCTGCGCTCGAGTCACTGCACCTAGATTCCTTCGAGCTTGAGCTGCAGGCCACAGCTCAGGGCGAAATCGAAATCCCTATTCCGGCGCAGAAGGAATTCATATTCAACCGCAGCAGCAGCCCCATCCAGATCTTCCCTGATGACGGACTCTCTCTTCGGTTTTTGTTCCCCCAGTCTCTCGAGCGCGTGGTTGTTGGCCCCACTGGTACCGAACCGATCACCCGTACCTTACTGTCTCAACCATCTGGTCTAACATCACTCAAAACTCTCGACCTATCGCTCCGTTTTGTGACATCTCCGCATTTCTCTGATGCGCTGGCGGCGTGCCCAAACCTCTCCTCTCTGCATCTCCGCTCATCAGTCATAGACGGGTCCATCTCCCCATCCCTGCCCCCGCTTCCCCAAAACACAGTTCCCCGCCTCAGCTGCTTCCAAGGTCCTGCCGCCCTCGCCCCTGCCTTCGCACACGGCCGCACCCTGCGCACAGCCAGCCTCTGGTCAACCCACAGCGTCTCCACCGTGAGCGCCCCGTGGCTCCTGCACCCCGTCCTGCCACAGCTCGGGCCCGCCCTCACCACCCTCGCCATCGGCGTCAACCTCGTCCCCGACTCACTCCTCGCGGCGATCCGTGACTCCTTCCCCCTCCTCACCACCCTCGCCGTCAACGCGCACCTCGACTCATTCCACCCCGGCACGGTTACGCGCCGCGCTGTGCCCCCACCTGCGGCTGCGGTGCTGCGCGCGGAACTGGCTGCGCTCCCCTGGGGGCTGCGTCTGGAGACGCTGCGCTTGGGGACACAGCTTGCGGGCGCGCCAGACGGGGATGCGGCCGCAGTCGCGGAGTTATGCGCGTCTGCGTGCGAGGTGGTCCGCACGTTCCCTGGCGAGTACGATCCGACGTCCTGGCGCCGCTGGGCCGTCGACCGGCCGTGGTACTGCGTCGAGTGGACGCGCACCACTGTCACGGAGGGGAATGCGGAAGGAAGTGAGGAATTCGACACCGGACTGGACGGAACGCTGCGCATCGAGTACGGGGAGCATTATTTCCAGGGATTTGAGCGGGGGGAGCGGATATGGCCAACGCGGTCAAGTGATGAACCATCGTAACTGGATCTACCTACGAGTGGCGGTTGCTGCTGGCGTCGCGTCGAGGTATAAGTTCTTTGCCGATCCTGACTTTGCCGATCCTGACTGAAGCTATTTATTTGAATATACTAGGGTATTTATTCGTGCTTTCTTCCTCGTTACACCTGTATTGGCCATGGAACGGGACAATTTCATGGATGTGAGGATCATGCAAATACTGAGAACAAGGCCTTTGGGTTTTGCGATGGTCGGCATCCTTGTTCTTATAAGAACTATATTAGATGGAACGCGCACCAACCCCTCCCGGCTTGAAGACGCAATCGCCAAAAAAGCCAATGCAAATTATGGTCTAAAAACGCGGAAATTGGAATACGGTGATGCGGGGTCGTATGTTCTACAGCACGCGACGGGGAATAATCTTGCGCGCAGCTTTGCTGATCTCCCACCCTGCATCCATCGACCTCTTCTCCTCGGCGCTGAGAATTGTTCTCTTGGCAGTGGCATTGGCCGAAGGGAACAGCTCAATGTCGATGGGACACGACGTTCCTACCGCGGGCAAGGTGCCGTTCACAAAATATTCGCGGAAATACCCCCAGAGGCATTGGGACGGGGCGACAAGGGAGGTGTGCTATCAAGATAAAGTTCAGTGCGTGTGTTGAGCGTCGAAAGATTCATTCGTACCCCGAGAGAGTCTTGGGTCAGAACAACGGAGCCAGGGAATGCCTCGGCTGTTTGCACGGCGCTGGGCAGATGAATATTGGTTGGCCATTCATCCGCTTCGCAATGGCCCCAAATCAACTCACCCAGCATGAGCGGTTCCCGCATCCAACCGGTTGCCCACGAGCAACAGCGGGAAGCTAACGTTTTTGGCGCCGACGGGTCCTGAGGAATACTTTATGAGATATATGGGAGATTAGATCAACTTGCACTTACCCTGGAATCGGCCCGGTCTATGAGTCTTGTACCCCCTGTAAAGCGGCATCAGCAAACATGAGCTCAAATAATACGGGAATACTCGCGCGCAGAAGACACGGGTGCTGGATAGGAGATCTGAGTAACTAGACACTTTCAATCCGCCGACCCAGTAGTCCTGCAGCTCGGCGAGAGTATCATTAATCTGGACGGCGTCACCGCATCCAATCGTCATGTATGCCTCCAAGTTGTTTTCGTGCAAGGTTGTCGAGTTTGATGCAGAGCACTCAAATGTCGGTACGGCGCTCTGGTTGTAGATAAGCGTCGCATCTCCCTTAGCGAGCGCCGCGAGGCTTTTCCCGAGGGGCACAAAGCCGCTGACATTGTCGTACGGGTCGAACAATGCCTCCAAAACGGTGTTGCGCAAGAAGCCCACGTCCACTAAACCATAGGATCCAGGCGTGACGACTGCGATGGGTTGTTGTTTGACGGATTCAGTGAGTGCGTCCAGTTTTGCGGATATGGCTGACACGGTGGGCTCGTAGAAGGGGCAGATCTCCGGCCCAGCTCCGTGGCATCCCTCGAAAAATTCCTCCAAACTGGCGTCGACGTCTTCCATCATGCTTGTCATGTTGGCTGACATTCTTGTCAAAGGGAGAAAGATCAGAACGTTGATAAGACGTACAGGTGAAATAGGACTCCATTTTGAAGACGCCTTGGAACAAAATACAAGTGAGGGAGTTATTATACCTGCATGGAATTGAACTTACCGTCGATGATGATCCGGCCAACTTTATCCTGCAAAAGGCTTTCGTCAGCAACATCCTTCATTGCGGACGAAATTCTTACAGGGAATAGGGTCGCAAATGTAGCGCCCAACACTGACCCGTATCTGGCGAGGACAGTCTCATTATCAAGTCCCACGCAACGAACACGAGACTCACGAAATACCCCAGTATTGCAGCTTTTCGGATCCAAAGGCCTCGGTGATGCGGAGCATGTCTCTCGCAATGTTATCTGTAGACATGTGCTGCAAGATATCGTCCGTATCCCTCGCCAAAGCCAGCTTTCCGAGAAGTTGATTCTGCGCCCATACCGTCCCCAGCGCGTTGGACGAGGCGTTGAGCGATGGGTACGGGATGGTCGTGGCCGACGGAATGAGGAATCTACGCTCGGCGTCGCTTGTGAAGAACGAGATCGTCGGCGTTGAGTAGCTGATTCCTGTGGCATGGTATGCATAAGAGTAAACCTCAGAGTCGACATGAAAGCGGTGACACACCTCTGGGATCGAATCCCACAATATCGAATTCATCGCCGAAGACGCTCGCAAACGCCGCCCCATTGTCAACGATTGCGTCGACTCCACTACCTCCAGGCCCACCCGGGTTGAACAGGATTGGCCCCCGATATTGAGCCTTGGGCGACGTCGAGGGATAACGGACGATCGCAATGGAGGCAGAGCCGTTTTGTGGCGCGCTGTAATCCAGAGGAACCTGAAACTAATTAGTTAACAGAGAGATGTTCGAGAACACCAGTATCCTACCGTAAGACGGCTGCATTGTAAGCTCCCAGAGTAACAGGGCTTCCAATCTAGCTTGCTACTGGGAGCGAGCTGGAGAACATGTATATAAGATTAAACATAACTCAAGTGAATTGCAGCAGCTCACCTTTTGCCAGTCAAACTCGGCAGCTAGCGTAATCGTAATATAGATAGTGGCAAAAATAAAGCGGTGGAAGGCAAGAGAAAACATGCTTGAAACGAATTGAGAATGAGGGTGGCATACAGCACACGCCGGTATTTATTACAGAATCGGAGATGCCAAAAAGAGCATGGTCTGAAAATCTGGGGAGTGTTAGATCTCACCAGGTCCGTGATCCGCCGTGCGCGTAGGGGTAAGCGTTGAAGCTTGTTGAAGCGTTCCCAGTTCACGCGCAACAGCAGCAAGCGACCAATCAAAGCGCACAGCGATTCTCGCCATGAGTTTCAGGGAGGTCAGGTTACCATTGAATTCACTAACTGCGGACGCCAAACCTGGCAGGATCGCCGGAGCCGGTCGGTGGGACTCGGAGAGAGGAGCAAAAGTGACGAGAACAAGACGAGAAGTCGGCGAAAGCATTCTAGCGTCCAGGGAGAAATTCGAGAGTGTTTGAGTCTTAGCCTGAGGTGGGCATAATTAAGGGTCCCATCTAGAATTTCCAGTCGGAGTCGGTGTGCTGCGAGTCCCAGGAATCAGTGAGTCTTGCATCTCCCTGCGTAAAGCGGTAGAAAGCAACCACAATACAAACGAATTACAGCCGAATTTGACCGATAGCGCAGTAGAGCGCAGTAGAGCGCAGCAAGAGCACAGTCAAGTCTACATGAGCATTATTACAGGGTGTCGCAAAGCACGGGAGGCGCTGCTAAGCGGGGCCGGTAACCGAATAGTAAGCGATGTCCGATACATCGAGGATCACTGAAGGATCACCGGGGTCAAAATGGATCAACCAGGGTGAAAAAGGATCAAAAACGGCGTTCCAAACAATAGCTACATTCGAATACCCCATCATACTAATATTACTGGTCCGGATGCCCACACTGACAACCCATCCAATCTCGCTGCCATTTTCCGAACAATGTGGTTTCGCTGGGCACTCCAGCAATGCCACCCTGGGAGCCATAAAACCTCGTCGGTATCGTTGGCCCAGGCCGCAACTGTGGATACAGTGTTATGACTCGGATCTCCCTCAAGTCGAATGAAAGGATCAAAAAGGATCAAATCAATCTGAAATTCAAATAAATACGACATCCGCATCCTTCGCTCCACGCCCGTCGCCCACCCAAACACGCCTCGCATCCCCTGCACCCGATCCAACTGTCTTCATTTCCCCCAACAATGTCCTCATCTGACACCCCCAACAATAACTCTTCACTGGCTCGAGAGGTCGCGTGCGCAGCGCATCCTCTGGCTCCTCGAAGAGATCAATGTCCCCTACGAAATCAAAACATATAAACGACATCCCAAAACGCAGTTCGCCCCGCCCGAACTAAAGGCCGTTCACCCTCTTGGAAAATCTCCTACTGTGACAATCGGCAACCTCGCTATCGCCGAGTCCGCACTCGTCGTTGAATACCTGAGCGAGCACTTCGGTCCTTCGTTGATCCCGACCAAGTGGAAGGCGGGATGCGAGGGCAAAGCCGGCGGGGAAACCGAAGAGTACATGCGCTACCGTTACTTCATGCATTACTGCGAGGGCTCTCTACTGCCGTTGCTGGTTGTATCCATGCTCTCTGATAGTTCGTAATCTCTTTCCAGTCACACTGAAGCAATTTCTAATCTTTGCGCCTCTTCGTAGACATCAGAACTGCCCCCGTCCCTTTCTTCATCCGCCCCGTTACGTCCCGGATATCGGGGAGCATCAAGACAGAGTTCCTCGACCCTAATTTCGACACCCATTTTACGTTTATCGAAGAGCAGCTCGCCACTAGTGGTGGGCGATATCTCTGCGGCGATAAATTGACGGGTGCGGATATCATGATGGGGTACCCGATTCTCGTGGTGACGAGTGATCTCGGAGACCGTGGCCCCGCGAACGTGAATAGGGAGAAGTTTCCGCACATGTTCGCGTATGCTGCAGCGCTTCAAGCAACGGAAAGTTACAACAAGGCGGTGAAGAAAGTCGTGGCCCTGGAGGGTGAATACGTTCTGATATAACGTCTTGAGAGTAACGTACTTGTCTGACTTGGATCGCAATCCCCAACTTACACACGAAACGGATTTAATTATCTGGGCCAGAGCCAAATTCGCCTTCTCACTTCATGTGATCTTCAATGAAGGTCTTGGTCCCTACAGGAGCCTAGTGGCAGTCTATAGCGGAGAGAAGATAATCGAACTCAGTCTTTGAACCGCCGACACAAAGTTTTGTTATCGCTTTCAAGCCACTGAAAGGCTGGTCTAAGGCTAGGGAGATCTGCCAAGATTTATCTGAATTAATGACAGGGCGAAACCCCGGGAAAACTTAGACCAACGGGATATGTAGCTACTCCTTAAAAACAAATTCCCACTCGACTGGGATACTAAGATCTGGGACTCCAAGAGAAGAAAGTTCCGCGAGCGCGCGGTCGTTTAAAACCAAATCCTCCTCGCCAGTGCAGTTCGCACAGCCGTCTACGACCGTAACGGTCACAGTTCTCCCCCTACCTAGATCAAAAAAAATCGGGTCACAGGGGAACTTCCTCTGGCCAGAGTTACGAAGTGGTTGCCCAGATCTGCTGTCCACAAATTGGATTTCTAGAAGATTAGTCATGGGGACACTTTGAACAAGGGATATGAATTTTCATACCCACGGTATGGTGCCAGTGCGTCGGAATACTCCATGGCCGACAGCAACAACAAGGTCAACTCCACCGTCTGGATGTGAGCGAGCGAAAGGATTTTGATCACCGCCGTCCAAACGATGGTCCAGAATCTACTTGCGGATCTATCCTTAATGGTCTCGAGCGTTTCCGCGATTCCGCTCCTCCCTAGGCCTCCCTGGTTGAGGCTTACAGCGGGGTCCGAATCCACCCGGCCAGTGAGTCAGGGCATCAGGTCAAAACAATATTGGGCCTTATATTTCATACTTATATAGATTCTGGGCATCTCTTTTGCCTACTTGATCCCCTCGCAATACATTTTACTTTTACCGTTGATTGATTAGCTCACACCGCGATGATCTAACCTTAGGTCTGATTCGTTGTAGCCTCTGTAAGATTCAGATGCGGCGGGGGTGCCGCGGAGTGCGTCCAGATGGGGGCGGGTAGTACAGGAATTCGGGGCAGATCTAGACAAATTGATGTCCCGCACTTTCAGACCATCAATTCATGCCTATTGACCGCCGCCGGATACGGTCCAATTACTTTGCGGGACTCAGTAAGGGGTGAATGAGGTCCTTTGAAGTAAAATCGTTTGGATATTGCCTAAGATTAGCGTACCAGATCTGGGACATACCAATTGAGATGGCCTGAGACTTCTTTTGTGGCATTTTCTCTTACGGGATCCCTCTTGAATGTGCGTCGTAATAAATGACATCTATGATAATTTTAAACAGCTCAAATCAAGTCTAATTGGGCCTCAAACGGGCGCACAAAGTCTGAGTTTGGCCATATGTACGCGCCATGCCAAGCGCGATCTTCCCACGTGGTGGATACCGTAGCGGCTGCCTGCCGCTGCCCAATAAGGTAGCTTGAGCATTTTCTTCTCCGCATCTGTCTTATCCACATACTGACGCTGCTGCGCTGCGAGCAGGTCGAGCGGCGCTCCCAGCGTGATTTCGTAGTGACTACCCTCTATGGCTTTGACTATGGGAGCTGGGGCAGTAGCCGGATCCTTTAAACGAATGAGTATTATGATTATGTAGGTAGATTAACAGACGCACCTCGTGAAATTTCATTACCTCCAACAGCCGCGACTTCAATGTCGCATCGCTGCCTGGTATCCCAAGCTTGCGCACGGCGGTTCCAAACTCGATGAGCTTCTTCCCCTTCTCGCCATGCTTCGCAGTGAACAGCCTGACCTCGATTGCTGTTTGCACAATGTCGAGAAGGTTGCGTGCCGAGTATTTGGGCTCGCTGGGCTCCTTGGCTGCGTTGGCGGGCTGTTTACGCATCGATTTGGGTGCGGGAACGTGAAGCGTAGGTACTGGGCCCTGGCTTTACATGGGATACGCGACATGGAGAGCAGGATTCGGAGCGGGGGGAACATGGCAGTTGGGGAGGAACTGCGGCTGCTGCGAGACTGCCGGTTGCTGTTGGGTGGGCCAGCCGAGTTCCCGCTGGAGGCCGTAGAGATTGAAGTTGTCGTAGTTGGGGTAGTCGTAGCCCATCGTCGGCCGTGGTGTGCACGACGCGTTGTTGACGCGTCTAGGGAGTGGGCAGAGTGTGAGAACGTCAACAAAGCTCGCGCAAGTCACATCATTTCTTCATCAGTCACTCGACATCGGTTAAATTTCGCGACTGATCTCAAAAATCTGAAAGAGCGTTTTTGGGGCTGCAGATATGCTCTATTAACGCCGAAAGATTTGTGCGCAATCGAAAAGTGGTGCGAATCAAAAGTTGCGCGTGCGAATAAATATTAATGTACAAAGTGAACGTCATAACCATCTGCATCGTTTTTCGGAATTTCAACCACTCACGTGATGCCGCCCAAATACCGTTCAACGTTGCAGCGATTACTTATGTTTTCTGATGGTTCGTAATCACACTGAACTGAGTTCTAATCGGTTCGCCACTTCCTAAGCATCACAACTGACCCGTCCCGTTCTTCCTCCACCCCGTCACACCGCGGATTTCGCGGTGCATCAAACAAGCATCAAAACAGTTAACCGGGTTCGCTTCGCGACCCACGGGTCTTGCTCCATGCAGCGGAGTTTCCACATTTTTCCAGGCTTGATATTATTTCGATTTGAGCCGCCGACGTAAAACCTCGCAATGATCATTCACGCGCGGCGGTCAAGGGTCATTCAAGGCGAAGAAGATCGAAGTCATTTGAATTAATGGGAGACTGAAACCCCGCGGAACCCTGTATACTATCCAACTGGACATGTAGCTACTCCTCAAACGAAGTCCCACTGGACGCCATGGATGCGTCCTACTGAAGGGTCAGCAAGTTGCGCGAATGCAGCCTCGCTGAAATCCAAATCTGCTGCGCCAGCGCATCCCGCACAGCGATCCACGACCGTCGCGGTGACCGTTCTCCCTCCACCTAGATCAAAAATAAGGTCACAAGGGAAAAGCATCTTGCCAGAGTTACGAACTAGTTGCCCGGATCTGCTTTCCACAAATTGGATTCCTAGAAGACGACGCATGAGGACAACTTGAATAGAGGATCATAAACTTCATGCTCACGTGTTTGGGTTCGGTCCAGCACCACTGGAGGAACCTTTCAACGAAGTGAAACAAAGATCGCTCACAAGACTCACGGAAACGAGTCGAATTCACCATGCCCGACAGCCACAATCAATTGATCGGCGGTGTTTGTGAACCCACATGCGCCGAGACCGGGGTCGAAGAAAGTTGCTGAATGAATGTGAGCGCGCAGAAGGAATTTGTGGCATATTGGGAGCTGACCATCGCCGGAGAACGTTCTGGGATACAATTCTACGGGGGCAGAGTGTGCCATAGTCAAGAGTGTGGAGAAAACAAATAGAAGGGGGGAGTTGAACAACATGGCGCGTAGGTTTGGAAAGGCAAGCGAGTTCAGAAAGGATGCGAGGAGAAGTGGGTAAGAACGACCGGCGTGAGGGGATGAGGAGAGACCACCTCACCTGGGCCCTTTTATTTGCTCCCTACGAATCTAGCATCGCCACTGGCCCAGAGTCACGACGGGAATCGCTGAGGTACCGCTGTCAGAAGAAATCACCGCCGTCAAAAACGATGAGCCAGAGTAGTCCAGAATGCAATCGCGGGAGTCTGTGTATGGATCGTTGTCTCGTCTTTACTGCGGTATCCAACGTTTCATCGATTCCCGGTCGTCCATGATTGAAGTTACACCGAGGTGCGTTAGTAAAGCAAGGCATGACGGCAAATCGCAACCTTGAAACCTGTACTTTTCACTTATACTTAGATTCTGAACAAAACGTAATTGCGTCGTTATATCTCGGTTGAAATCCGCTCGCTCCTTTTGGTCATGGGTGATCGTTGACTTTCAGAGTTGATTGCGGTTGATTGTTAGATTCAGTCCGCGATGGGTCTGTTAACATGAGAGCTACATATTTGATTTGTTATAGCCTTGGGTGCAACGGGGTGCTGCGGGACCTGCGAATGGGGGACGGGTACGGGACAGGCCGGACAGATGGGCGTCCCGCACGGTTAAGCCATCAATTCTTGACGGTCGCCGTATACGTGTGTGTGAGAGATGTTCACTCATCGGCTCTCAGCTCCGAAAAATCGATGCAGGCTCATTTTCAGCACAAACCCCTGGGTCATTCTTAGGGAATGGGAACTAACCCGAGCATTCGTTTATCAACCACAGTCAAGTGACGGACTCAACGAATCAAGAATCATTTCGTGAATCAGAACCGTGGCAAAATATCCTTTATGTTACATGAGGGAGAATGAGCACGGTCAAACCTCTTGAAGGAGACCGGCACCGCCCACAACTGCCGAGCTGCTGGGAATTTGAATTGCGGCTCGTCGACGCTACTACGGCAACTACTACGGTGGATGCATCCCTATAGAGTCATAAAGCATTTTGGATTGCTCGCGGTTTTGCAGTCAGTGAGGATATACCAGCCGACCCGTGAAAATAGCTGGACCATTGAAACATTTGGAGCGGCGACGAGCTGGTTGGCGCTTTCGGAACTACTCCGGCTGGACGCTATTCAGACCAGGGCGCTTTCATGGAGGAATCAGCCGCTCGTCGGGTTCCAGGTTCAAAATATTTCCTGCCCGTGTTGCGTGTCCCTGGTACCGATCTAGGTCTAGGTCTACAATCATTTGCTTCCTTACGTCCGTCTGTGTAAATTTACAGGCCCAAGATCAATGAATCCTCATCCCATCAAATCAATCAAATTCCCTACCTTTAGGTAAGCGCCCTACTTTAATAGTATTTTAACTGCCTGGTGAAGATCACATTTTCATTACAAGGACAAACAAAACACCGTCATACCAAATGTGTCATGGTTCACAAACACAGCAATAGAGAGTTGTTCGAAAAATATCTCGACTCCCACTCGGAGCCCTTTATTATCTGTTACCTGGCTGTTTTTCCGATGGTTTTTGGTTCAATATACAGATTGTTAGTGTCCAAATCCGTTGCAATGAATTTGTCATTTTTGTTTCGTAGTTCAACCCTGCCGCACGCGGCCATCAGTTGCCATATGAACACGACATTCCACGGTCGGCGTAATCACATGAACCCCAACCATCAAAAATTGCCAGCACTGAGCACAGGCCTCAGCTTGTCTCTAACCCCATGTCGCCCTCAGAGCCCGCGTCTCCCGAGCTGTCTCCCGCCCCAAAGCGTATGACTGCTCCCACCATTTCAGCTGCAGGCTGCCCCATCCTCCCGCTCCCTCGACGCTCATCGTTCTCGGGCACACAAGCATGGCCCAGTCTCAGCAGGTCCCGAGCCTCGTCACCTTCAAGAAAAGTCTGATTCGCACTGCCTGACAGCCTTCTCTACAAAGCATTGTAGAGGAGAGTACATCAATGGATACAAGTTCGTGGCTCCCACTCTTTCCCTGCTGCTGCTTCTCTCGCTCTCGGCTGACTTCTCTGTGCCTTCTGCATATGTCGGAAAAATCTAAAATCAATGACAAGGCCGGATAAGGCCTTGTAAGGCGGCAAGATTGGCCGGCACGATTAGACACTTATCAGAAACAACTCAGCCCTATAAGATCAGAATCAGACACTTACAAGACCATTATAATCCTCTGACAGGGTCATCAGAGACTGATAAGATGATGATATGCGTGTTTTGATCTTACAAGGATCTTATCAGGCGGTTGCCTTATAAGGCTGTTCGGATTTTTCCGACATATGCTGCCACCCGCAACACCGCCGCCCTAACCTCAATGCATGATGCCACTGCTCGACATATCTTGCCTCCTTGGCGATTCACAAGCTCCCACGCACGTTGCACCCGACCCTCGACCCCAACATGCTCGCTGCACGATTCAAGTGCCACCGTACGACCGCGCGTGCGCGGCGCCCATTACGAGGCTTGATTGATGCTTGATCACATACTCGGCAGCGCGTGTCGCTGTGCCTTCCATCACTCCCTCCTTCGCTCGTTGTTCCTTCCCTTCCTCACCCTTTGCGCTGTCCCCTCCTCTCCTCCCTCCCCATCTCCGCTCTCATTCGCTCCTGCTTCCCCCTCCCTCTCCATGAGCGCCTGTCTCGCCATTCCTTACCAGTCCACCGCACAATTGCGCACCCGTGCCCATCGACGTGCTCTGTGTGGACGTCTACCCTTGCCCGTGCCGATGTGCACTCGCAGTGCGGCCTCGTCTTGCAGATCCACAGAGATTGGCTTCACTGCAGACGAGTGTGATGCGAAGCCGGCGCTACACACGCCCGCCCGATGCGCGTGATCTCCCCTCCTCTTCCCTTCACTCTACCATCTTCCTCAACTCTTCCTCACATCCCACTCCTCCCGCCCCATACGCCTCTCCCCTCCCCCCACTGTTCTCCCTGCATTCGTCCCCGTATGCCGCTGGTCACACCGCACCCCACCATCATTCCTCCCCTCCCCTCCCTCCCCTAACTCTGCTCGGAACGAGTAGTATCTACCCCCATACATACCTATAGCAAGTAAGCAAGTACATCGCTCTTTAAAGTACTACGTACCAGTACATACGTCGAATGAATTTCTGACCCAGAATGTGACTCGAGTAAGATTGAGTTAGAAGTCAATTCAAGTCCAGTCGGGATTCTAGCTAGCACCCTTATACAACTTAGCCTGGATCCAATCCTGATGGCTCACGCAGTCGAGTCGAGTCGAATCGTCACGAGCTGGTCAGAATCCGTTGTCATATTTGGTAGCGGGCCGTGCCGCTCGTCGGCCTTACCAGCTTCATCACCGTCCGGCTCAGCATCCCGCGGCATCGCCTCCAGATTAGGGATCCCCACCGTACCGTATACGGTTACAACCGTAAGAATTACGGGTCATTACGGGTTCTGACCGGCCGTAACCGTAACCGTATTCACTCTCACAAGGGCTTGTACGGTACGGTTACGGTTACGGTACGGTTATTACGGCCGTATACGGTCGTATAAATTGACATAAAATGTAATAATGAACTAGATGTCCATACCTACGCTTTTCAAGCCGCCTTGTCATATTTGACCACATTCTCGAGGGTTTTGCGCTTGAGTTTTATACGTTGAATCATCGGCCGACATAAAGCGCGCGAAATTGCGAGGCGCGTGAGATTCTTGATGTGACGCAGCTCGATGTTCGACAGTCTTGAACCCAAGTCAGTCTTGAACCCAGATGGTCTAAGCTTCGAGCTGGCTTCGAGAGTTCATCACTTGAGATTTCCGACGAAAGTCCTCGCCAACAATGTAGCAAGTAACGGTACTAGTTGAGGCTGATGCAGGCATCTTGACGCGTCGTGGATGCGTGAGTCTCAATCAGAGACGCGTCAGATGCGGCGAGGAGAACACATAATGGTCCGGCTTGATGCGCGCGTCACCGGGGCGGTGTACGCGTCAACATGCAACTCGGCCGTGGCGGGCCAATTTACGGTCGTAAAGACCCGTATACGGCCGTATTTATACGGGTCATTACGGTATACGGTACGGTCACAACCGTACCGTAAAAGATCTCTCTGAGAGGTCGTACGGTAGGATACCGTAACCGTATAACCGTCACCGTATTACGGTTTTATACGGTTACGGTGGGGATCCCTACTCCAGATGTCAGGAATATGCTGGCAACTAAGAAGTTCGCTGGCGGCGTGGCCAGCGGCGGCTACCGGCGGCCGTTGGCGGACGCTGCTGGACGGTGGATGGCATTGTATCCCCTCAAGTTCACCGACCAATCACCAGCGCAAATCACCCTATGTTGGCCAGCGGAATCCGATGGATGGATGACCCTTCGATGGGTTCCAACGCAGACTATCGACCCCATTAGCCGGGATTTATTCCGCGAGAATCTCATCGTCTAACCAGTGTACCCAGGCTTCAACAAGTAAGATTTGGACAAGAGTACTCACTGCATTCCGTATAGGCTCGTGTCCAGCCGTTATAGTGCGGAAGTATTGACGAGCAAGCAGGTAATACTTACTATAACGGCTGGTGGCACTTAGCCGTAAGTTGACAGATGGGATTTTCAAACTCCGACTATACCATATATGGAAAGCCCCTATTCACACTTTCATGCACTACGGCCCAATAATTGACTCTATCTACCTCAATGAACTGTTATATCACTATTTGATCTCAATTTACCTCTCTGGAAGCTGTAAATTGCTATTCCGATCCAGGAATGCCTGTTTTCTTGTCCGAGGCATTGCTTTACCTGTTGGGTTGCCCTATACCCTCTCATATTCTTCAAAAAATTGAGGGATACTTATTTATGATACAAAATTCATTCCAAGTAGATTCTGTGGCCAAGGATACTCGAAGAATTGAAATATGCGATGTTCTCTGCCGGAGATACTTCCCAATATGGTATAGTCGGAGTTTGAAATTACCATCTGTCAAGTTGCGGTTAAGTGCCGCCAGCCGTTATAGTAAGTATTACCTGCTTGCTCGTCAATGCTTCCGCACTATAACGGCTGGACACGAGCCTACATTCCGTAACCGGTCGGCACATTATATCTATTACCTTGTTGACGACGGTCGACATCGGCCGATCATGGTCGGCACAGTGTGCCGACGTCACGTCGGCAATTTTTGGCCTACCTGTGCCGACGCTGTGTCGCCATCCGTCGACTTGAGGTCGACAAGGTCTTCCTACCAGCTTCACCACCCCCCTCAGATTGGTGCCTTACTCTGCTAGCTTTATCCCTCCGGTATTCAGCTCAGTACATGTTTTACTAGAGCCGATTTTTTCCAGGTAATTAATCCCAATTTATTACCGCTGATCTGCACTTCTCTCATCTACCCTGCCTCAGGCAAGAGTTCAGAAGGCACTGAACAGAAAAACTAGAGAGAGGAAAGGAGAAATAGTAAAGAAAGAAATAGTGGGTGGAGGGTTTGAGATTAAATGCGGGCAAATAAAGAGAAGCCAATTAGACCGGTTGGCTGTCGACTTATGAGGTGGAACATCGCCTCGGAAGGAGGATAAAAGTTTCTCTGACCGTATTCGAGTGCGGTGAAGGTTGAAGCCGGTTGCCCTAGCTCAACGTGAAAGCAGTTCCAAATGAATGAAATGGACTCTGGAGAATGTAGGCATACATAGTAGGCTTGAAGAGGAAACCGGTATGTCGAAATATACTCAAAATGTACTTGGACAGATAGCCCAACGTACAAGTGGAAAGCCCTCTAGGAGGCCGAGGCAGTTTCCCCAGCCCGATTGGAAGCATTGGATTTGAAGCCCGAGAGGTGGTCCAAGGGTGGTTGACTTAGAGAATAAATTTAGTTGAGATTTAAGTCCATCGGTACCCTGAGGGTGAGAGATAAGGAAATAAACCGACAAGCATCGCTATCAAAATTAAGGTATGTAGGCTTCCCCGGTACCAGGAGGAGCCCGGAGGGCCTTTTGAATTCGAATCTATGGGTAGATAATCTGAACTAGATCGAGTTCATGCCGAACTCTAGCCGGGCTGGCGGGCCGGTTTGGCTGGGAGACCACCATACGTTCACAAACCGTACGAAATCTTGACTGCCTTTAGCATGGCTTGCATCTGCTTGCATTCGCGGTCCGGCGCCCAAGCGGCGAGTGCTTGTCGGCAGAATCAAAGAACTTTCCAAAATTGATTTGTAACCTTGGTGCCTATTGGCGCCGAGATCAGGCGCTTTTGGTATAAAGTGTCGCACGCGGAGGATTAGCCAGCTTCATCCTTTCATTATCCACCCACTTTCCTTCGCCTAGGCTGTGCCTCACTTGCACTTTCATTTGCCTTCACTCGCCAACCCCGCAACTCGTTTAATCTCCTTACCGCAATGCAGTTCCTCATCGTCCTCACTTTGCTCGCGTCTTTCTTCAGCGTCGCTTTTGCAGCGCCGGTCCAAATTGCCAAGCGCGCGCCGCGCACGTACGCGCAGCTCTCTATCGGCGGTGGTGTCGGCGGAAACGCGCTTGCGGAGGCGCAAGCGAAGTTCCCTGGAACTCCCCGCCACGCTGAGCACGGCGACTACGTCTGATTTCAATGTGCGTCTCAACCCAGGCTTTTTTGTTCCTCCGCATGCTCACCAACTCAACACCAGGCCGATGCGCACTGCTCTGTGCTTGCAGAACAGGCATTCATTGATGCCGGCGCGATCGCATCCTCTAACCGCGCGACGAACGGCGTATCCGTTGGGTTATTGTACGTGACTTCACCGCAAAATTTTCCTGACATTGCTGCTCAACTTGCGCAGTAAGAACAAGGTTCTCAAGATTTTCGGCACCATGGTTGCTCTCCAAGCGGAGATCGCGCAGAACGGGGGACAGGCATCGGCTGCCCAGACGGTGCGTCAACGTTCCTCCTCCGCATGTTCTGCGGGAACCTAAATAACATTGATAGGCGCAACTCGACGACCTGAATGCCAAGCTCGCCGTCAACGTCGCGGTCGACAAGACCAACGCGGGCCTCAAGAGCCAGGACGTCTCGTTCACTTGCTGAGCGGCCTCTCATCCTTTCATTAGGCATTTCTTTTATCCAGAGTCTCCCAAAACTTCTGTACTCCTGGCATCTCCATTTCACATGCTACTCGCTCACTGGCATTCGGGTTGGATTGGATTGAGTTTGGCGCGTTATATATATACCCCGTTCTTTAGTCGTGCCACGTAAATAAACTGGGTTCTGAAAGCACATAGTCCAAAACGAGGATTGGGCTTTATTCCCAAAACGCGGATTCGGTTGAGTCGCCAGAACCGTAACGAAGGGAGTGCCGGTACTTATGTAATGAGTCTTCGTGCGATCATGTGTACTTGTTATCACGTAAAGTGACCGGAAATGGATGCATCTTCAAAATACCGAGTCTTTGTGAACTATTCTTCATGGTAGATGTATAATCTCCCATCCCTCGAGAAGGTCTAAGGACAAATCGGAGTTATCCTAGCTTGTTTACAGCGGCAATTTGATGTTTGTTGCAGTTTCTGATGATAAGACCAAATTCTGACATTCTTGAATTTGTTCATTTAACTGTCCAGGTTGCATCTAAAATATCGACACTGCCTGGGCGTTTTTTAATATGCTACTACTTCCTCTCGCAGCCATCAAATCACAAAGAACCACCTACTGGCAGCCGCTAGAGCGAAAATACGATGATTTCTGATTATATTCGGGCACAAGCTATACGGCACTTGAAATCGGCCCAAACTGCTTCTGCACACTTTAAAATCATCGAGGATTGTGAAAATGACCATTTGAGTCCGACATAAACATGGCTTATCCTTGATTTTGGCAATTTCCGGTTACTTTACGTGATAACAAGTATGGCCGTGCGACTGGATTTCGCGGATCGCGATGCGATCAGTTTCGGCGCTGCCATAGCTTCGTTCCTCAATCTCTGGCTCTTTCCCGCAATAATTATGAACAGTTTACTCTCCAATAACGAGGACGATGGTCAAGAACTTGACAGGAGCAAAAAACGCCGTTTTCTGCGATGTCTGCCGCCGTAAGAAGCGTGCGTTCTTTTCTCAGGTATTCTTCGCGGTCGCATTAACCCATTTGCTCCAAATTTTGCCCTAATAGTCGGATGTATGTGCCACCTTGATGAAAATTTAGTTTCGAAATTTATGTAAAAGGTGATGGATCGCAAAACTTGAATCCCCGGTGACAAATGCACGACAGTGTCATGTCTCACGGCGAATCTCGATTGCACATTTGTTGAAGTCCCAGTTTCCGAACTCGCCATATTCCTTGGCTATTAATTCGCGCTCCTGATCAATAGAAGCACCCCAAAAGGTGGGTCTTTCGACTATTAAACTAAACCATCCTCTACACCGAATCTCTCCTTCAATAGCTAACTAGATCTGGACACTCAGAAGCACAGCTCGAACGTTCCGAGGCGCTTGTGCGTCGGCTCCGCGTCGAACTCACGAATGCCCATTTCCCTAGTAGTTCCTCCACCAATACTCCTCGTCTCTTCCACCCTTCCCAGAACGAGGGGACCGTCGTTCCTCCGCCGCGCACATACTATCCGGATGTGCCCGCCGTTTCATTATGCGTTATGCACACCACACTCCGCAGTCTCACCGCCCCCGCCGCCGCGCCGCACGCGGATGACGTGTTGGACCTCGAAATTGCGAACAATGTGTGCCTTCTTTCTTGCTTCGGTGATCAGTCTTTAATGCTTCCGGGACGCCATTCACCACATTTTACGGGAAGAGCTCGGAGGTCAACCTCGTGAGCGCCGCGCTTCAGCTCACAGCTGATGTGAAGCACAAAGGGTCGCAGAAACAGCATTTTTCCAATGACTCTCGCGAAGACAGACGAGGCAGAAAAGGGGACGGAACGTGGACCTCCCGGCGGCCACAATTTTGGACGTGGAAGACCGTAGGTTTTCTTTATTTTGTAAGGCACTCAACGTTGATGTCCTGTCAGCGCGGCGATATCACATCTCACCTACACACGTTCTAATTGCCCTCCGATGCTCAAATGAGGATCTCACCGAGCTTTATTTCGCGTGCTGAGTAGCAAGCGCGGTGGATTGCTCCCTGTTCCGAAACGCGAAATTGTGAATGTGCACAGATGCATGGATGCCATACGTCCCTGCGAAGTTCTCCGGCTTCAAAGACATAATTGAGAGCAGACAAGGTTATGGATGGGTCTGATTGTCCGCGGACAGAGCCATGTATCTTCCTTGTTGTATTTTCACCATTCTCCGCAATATAAGTAATTGCTAACCTACAGATAATGAATGAACCTGTGGACAGGCCATGTGCTTCATCAACGGCTCGCTCTGATCCCAAAACGTCTTTTCGGTTGCGCAGCAGTCTGACTCAAGTTACTACTAAAGCGGCCAGTAATATTGGTGGAAGTCTTCCCGAAGTTACGTTAGTACTCGTTCATTACAGGTTCCCTCGACGTTAGCACGGGCGATTCGATGCGCTTGCCATAGGGGAGTCATCTCAGCAGTCTGGTCTAATCTAATATCAAGAAGATTATAGTATCGGTTCCTTTGAGTGCTCCAAAAAAAAGTGAAGCCAACGGGACGCGCTTAGAGATTGGACCGCAGAGACCATTCTTACGCTGGATTTCCGGTAAACACACTGCCTGCACTTCGTTTGGGAAAGCCGTTCCCCGCTTTTGTAAGTAGCGCCAGAGGACACCGACTAACCTCGTAAGCCAGTCAACATCCGCTCATCGGTACTTCTCACACGCGAAGTTCAATCTAAGCCAGGAAGAGAACCGAAATAGCTTTGGGGGTCGGCATCCCCGTATAGTAGCGTCACGTTAGGGCGGGTTTTGCTTTATTAGCTCGACTGGATTCAATTACTCCCCCCAATGGCTTCACTCCGCTTTGCTTGTTTCCTGGCTGGTGCTCTTGCAGCTGGGGTATCAAGTACCCCGCTCTTCGGCGCCTCTTCCGGTAAATCTATCCTCACCCCCTTGGTCGACAATCACAGATATGGATTCATCAACAATTCCTACATTGTCGTCTTGAGGGCGGAGACACCCGCAGCCGTCATCCAAAACCATTTCAATTTCCTGGCGGCAGCCCACCAGGGGCAGTCGTTGGTGAACGATGGCTTTGCGATCGGACATGTATACGACCACATTCACGGGTACTCCGGTCGTTTTTCGACCGATTCAATTGAACGACTTCGCGAAATGCCGGAGGTTGAATTTATTGAACGGGATCAGATTGTACGCACCCAGGCGACACAGACCAGTGCTCCTTGGGTGAGTTTCCAATCAGTCTGACCTGTCTCTACACTTTCTTCTTCGAAATAGACTGACGGCATCGGTAGGGGCTCGCTCGCGTGAGCCACAGGTCCAAGCTCACACTTGGAACTTTCACCCGCTACGAACATGACCCGAGCGGCGGCAAAGGTGTCGACGTGTACGTGATCGACACCGGCATCAACATTTATCACACCGAATTCGAAGGGCGCGCCGAGTGGGGCCGAACTATACCTGAGAACGAGGCCAACGTCGACGGCAATGGCCACGGTACCCACTGTGCCGGTACAATCGCGTCACGCAAGTACGGCGTCGCCAAAGCCGCAAAGGTCATCGCTGTCAAGGTGCTCGGGTCGGATGGTAGTGGTACCATGTCGGACGTCCTGGCTGGTGTCAACTACGTGGTCTCCTCCGCCCTCACCAAGGCCGCGCGAGGAGATACCGGCCACAAGGGTTCCATCATCAACATGAGCCTGGGCGGTGGCAAATCGCGTGCCCTTGACGAGGCCATGAATATTGCGGTTGCCGTCGGAATTCACGTCGCCGTCGCTGCTGGTGCGGCTCTTCCTCGTCTAACTCTCGCCTTCACTCACTGTCCACAGGGAACGACGACCGCGACGCCTGCAACTACTCCCCGGCCGGCGCGGAGGAGGTCATCACTGTCGGCGCGTCGACCATCGGGGACGAGCGGGCGTATTTCTCCAATCACGGGAAGTGCGTCAACGTGTTCGCCCCCGGCTTGAGCGTTTTATCGACATACATTGGCTCCAACACGGCCACTGCTACGCTTTCAGGCACTTCCATGGCCTCGCCACACACTGCGGGCCTTCTGGCGTACCTTCTCTCGCTCGACAAAACTCAATTTGCGGCCATCTCCGGGTCAATGGAACCTCAGCGCCCCTTCGGCTTCATATCGTCCCTGTACACTAGCATGCGCACCGTGTTCGGCGAGTGGGCCGCGGACCTCATTTCCGTACAGCGTATGGGGAAGGAAGTGTCTGCTACCGCTCTTACTACGCCGGCGGAACTCCGAAAGGTACTACTCGGGCTCGCGACGAAGAACGCGCTCCCAGCAGTCGACCTCCTGGGGGCGTCGAACCTGCTCATCTTCAACGGCTTCACAGATTAAGATATTTCCCTGCGTGAACCGTGCCAGTGAGGATAAATAGACATACCTCTGCCCGCTGAAACTTCTCCCTGACAGCTACCTACTTACAATATCTTGAGTTCCATTCTCAGAATCGAAATATATGTTTCCGCTCATTTCCGCTACATTCCATTTGATTCTAAGCTTTGTTACCACATCCATGGCCTCGAGGTTTTTTCTTTTCGCGTGATCAGTAGTTGTAAATGTTGCCACCAATGATTGCCGATGTCGTGCCGCGGATTTTGATGATTTCCCTACGGCCCGCTAGTCTGTATCGTGATTGCCGATCTCAATATCTGTTTTTTTTTTTTTTTGGAGCGTTTAAAATACAACTCAGTCTGCAAAGCATTCCAGGCGTATCCGCTGGTTGAATTGGGATTTTACCAATAAAGCCGGGAAAGTGTCCAGGAGGAAATGCCGTTACGCACAGGTTTCAAGCCTTTGTGTGGGACTCTGGCCGTTAACTCAACCAACTCCGTTATTTCGAGTAATGGGCCGTATACCCACTAAAACCCCCTCTGATCTTGTCCAATCATCTGGCAGGGAATCTTCGTCAAGGAGTGCACCACTCCAGGTATCAAGTACCAGTTGCTTTTTGATTGCAAGGGAACCAAAGTGCGCTCGATTGGTGAGCAATTTGTCTCGTTTCAAGGCAGTGTTCATGATCACCACCCACCGGTTATGTATTTCGGCCTCTGATGCCGCTATGTGTGTCTCAAACACTCTTTCATTTCTTAAGTCCCAGATCAGCTTCATTGATGTCGAAACGAGTATTGTGAAAAAGCGATTCTGGGCCGACATAGATTTACCTCGGGGTGATTTAAATCTGGCAAGCCCGCAGCCAAGGAGAAGTCCCCAATTCAGCTTTGGCCAGGCGGGATATCTGAACTTCCAAAGGATCTCTGTCAGTCGCCACACCTGTTGCTGACCGGGAGCATTACATTCCAACATGATGTGCTCAAGCGACTCTAGTGCTTGGCATGTTGAGCATTGACCAAAGATTTCAAGGGTACGTATGTGATCCCAGAATGAACCAACATGGTAAATATTGTGTGTACTTTTCCATAGGAAGTTTCGTGTTAGTCTGTGAATATTCTGAACCTAATCGAGGTCCAAATGGCGCCGTTGGTTGGCTGATATCTAAATGTTTCTTCAATGCAGCAGTGGATACGATCTAGATTGTATGTTGCTGACTTTCGCGGGGGTTCATCCTTCAGAGAAATGATTATTTTTGTAAACAGACGTTGGCTACCTTGGTGTAACAGGATTCCTGGGTTGGTAAACATGATGTCTGGTTGTATATCCAAAGATATTAGAGTAGGGGTCAGCGTAAATAGTTGTGCTCAATATCTGGTTTGAATCCGGCCTACCGGCGGCCTGGTGTCCCATACTCAATGGAAACAGACTCAGACTTGAGGAAATGTCCAATGTAGTTAGTTCATTCATGTCGTTTTATTAGTGATGAGCCGGCAATTTGTCCAGTGGTGAAATCAGCAAAAATGGGCTGATTTTGTGATTTTCAGAATATTCGCGGGAGTAGGTTGAAACGCCGAGGAGTTCACGGACACGTGGTTGATGGGAACAGCGCGCACTGGTCTGTGGCGTGTCGAGAAGGAGACGCGTTGGAAGGAAACGGGAACACATTTCATCTGAACAATGGTTTCTATGTGAACAATAACTGTTTGTGATTGGCTGTGCGGACCAAACAGTGTAGATATAAAAGCTCGATGTCAACTCGATAAAAGAAGAATATACCCCACCTTTCACCCCCTCTTAGTTCGGTTTCTCTTGTTTTTGTTTTTTTGTGGACGCGTCAAAAGTCAAGCCCCAGCTCCAGCACCCTGCCCAATTATGGATCGTCGCGCGCCTTACACGGCCCGACCTGCGGCAGGAGCGTCCTGGTTCTTGCTGGCAAGACTAGTGGTCCTGCTGCAGGGTCTTTTGCCCCTGTTTTGGTTTCTTGGATGTTCTCATTGGATGGTATGGATTGGGATTTGGCAAGATTTGGGTTTGGGTTGGACATGTTGGTGTGGTGGATTCAGAAGAGATGTTGGAAGGAGAATCAATGCAGGAGGTTTGAAGGGTTGTACGACACACTCGGCGGCGCGCTGGCCGCGCCGCATTGCCATCAATATTTTAATTGAGCTCTTACGCACCGGCATTCGACGTTGATCACCCGGATTGCAGCATGCGTATACTTCGCATGGAGCCCCGACCTCGCACGCACTGGATTGTTGGTTGTATGTGGTGTTGTTGGTTGGATTACCATCTTCACCCATGCTCCGTATCCCCGCGCTTCATTAGAGAGCTTGCACAAAAGCCGCACGCGGCACTATACTTTTTTTTCTCCGGAGCCTTCACTAGGAGTGTTGAATAGCACCCTCTGACCACCAGAGCGAAGAAAATAAAAAGCCGCATGCGGTAGGTTTGCGCACCCAAAAGCCGCATGCGGCTTTTGCGCAAGCTCTCTATTATTGCCGGGTTGAAGCCAACCGGCTTGAGATGATTCGATTGAGAACGTTCAGAATCACTAGTTAACGCCTTGAATTAACCCTCATTTCTCCTGTGCTCAGTTATTCATCTACGCAAGCAGTATCCAGGAGTTCTCCGGAGCCATACAAGTTGTGAGTCCTCTGTAAATACACCAGAAACATTTAACCAAATGCGAGGTTTAGAACCGGTACTTCACTCCCCCGGCCGTTGACTTCACCATGAACTCAACCCGGTGATGTGTTTTGGAGACAGGAACCATAAAAGCCCTACGATGTTGGTGTTGGAAGCAAGAGAGATTTCCGTCTCCTCTTTTTCCTCTTCGTCCACAATGCTTTTTTTCCTTCGGATTTGTTGTTACTGCCTTCATGCTCTCGTTTATCCCCGCCGTCGCAGGACTTCCGGTGCGTGTACCCTCCGTTTCCGCGCTTTCAGTAGCCAATGAACTTTCAGGTGGAATGCGAATGCCCTACGGGTAAATCCGATGGCCCTCAGTACTACTGTCAGGATAAGCGCCTCGGCCCTGCCGACTCGCCCTTCGACCTTCCACCTCGGGATATTCGCATCGCTTGCACATTCGACGTACCCTTGAGCGAGAGGGTGAATGGGGGGGCATGTATGCGCAGCACGAAATCTTCCAAGACTCGGTGGCAACCTGGATGCAATTTACCTCGAGAGCGGTCGCTTAGCGTCTTGGTGATACATTTGACAACGTACATCGGGAAAAATGAGCGCTCTTTTGGTGTCTCCGTTCCCCTATCGTCCGAGTTCATCGTTGGTGTGCCGGTCTCAATCGCGCGCGAGGCTGTACGCGCTGACCTCAAGACGGACGAAGATCTCACCAGGGGGTCTGCCATCTAGACTTGTACTGAGCTGGATTGCCTTACTGCGTCGAAGTATGCGGGACTCGCACCAACGACCCAGCTGCTACCGTGTTCGGCCGATGCCGGACTTACGTGGCGACAAGAGGTTCCTCCCTATCGCCACGACCATGTCGCGCTGGAGACTCGGTGTGCCAGCCCGTACCTTTATATGCTGCACATAACGCAAACCCGACGACTACCTCGGGCACGGACAAAAACAAGATTGCATGCTCCCCGCGACTCCTGCGCTTGCGCCGCTGCTTACCCACTATACTCACCTCGGCGGTATCTGCCCCAGCAAGTGGCTTGAGATTTACACCCTCAGTACAGAGGGGTACGACTACCCGCCCTTCGACGGCTTCCAGCTCTCCACCGCCAAATATCTGTATATGAGCGAGTATATTGGGACGTAAGCACCGGCCGGGTCACGGCGAACCTGAGCTCGCCGTGCATTTGCGGATTTCGACATGAATCATGGCGACGTAGAAGGAGCTCCACAGAACAGCGACCATGAAACCGGATAATTGGAAGATGCTGAGAGGTTTCGGAGCCGGAGAATTAACGGCACTGTCCCCTGACGAGCGAAGGACCCATATTGCGTATTGAAAGCCGAGAGAGAGCATGCAGCACACAAGACTGACAATGGCCCTAAAAATCATCGGGTTCAGTTTAATTGTCAGGGATTTCGCGTAGGAACTACCAGGTCATCCAGGTGAGAGGAAGAGATAACATAATTCCGACATTCCAAAGAGAATGGGATCCTTGCGTCGAGTTTGCGCGATCCTATGATGATATATGTAAACTCTACTTGCGGGAGGTCGGAGCTGAATAGATGCTTACAATGAATCGATCGGAGGACTGTGCTTTGCAATCCCCAATACGGAAAGCAAGAAATACCGTATACACGAAACCAAATAATGCGAATATCCCGCCAAGAATGTCGAAGCCCTGCGCAACGGTGCTGCTTGCGACACCTCCTACGGGAAGTAGCGCCGCAGACGCACTACAAGTCAAGTGAGCACAAGTCAAACTTAGGAAGCATGCACCTACGCAACGAGAGCAAGGTTGGCGGCCAATACCCACGTTTGGTATATGCTTAGCCGCTGTTCCAGCCGCTGAAGGTCCCAAACCACCCATTTTGTCGTGAAGGAACGGCGGAGCAATCATGAAAAGGTATGCAGCGCTAAGGTAGTTTCCGAGGTTGGCAAACCACCTGCTTAGATCTGGAGTTGGCAGGCATGAACACAAATTGGTGTGGCTGCTGGTGGAGCTGGGTTGCGGCGTCGCCCCACCGATACGCAGGTGCGACGACACAGCCCTCAGATAGTCACCAAGTCCTTCGGGAATAGTGAAGCATGGGTCGTACGGGAAGGGCACCGGGTCACTTGAAAAGGGATGTTCGGAGTCTTCCTCCTTCGAGTGTGGTCCACGACGGCGTAGGACAGAGTCCTGAGTGGACTGGCTGATGGACGTAGTTGTCGGGTCGCCCGAAGACTCCGTGCCGTCACACTGAGGTTCCGATTCTTCATGGACCTCTGTCTCTTGTATCTTGCGACCAAGTTGGGCGTTGATGCAAGGAATATCGTCCACTAAGAGCTGTCGTAGGGTGGCTTCGAAGTGTGCTCAGTAACAAATTGGATAGACGCACGATATTCGAGCAACTTATCTAACGACACAGCGGTTGTGTATCTGACATAAAGATCGTCGTCCCATCTGAGAATCGACAAGAGACGGGGAATTATGGCCCCAGTAGTCTCCTCAAATCCGACTGAAGTATCGATGAGCACATTGTCCTATGGCGACAGAACAACTCACAGTGTGCGGCAAGTGTCATCAGCACTCCAACTGCCGTTGATCTTGCGCTGGCGTCAGGATCCTGAAGCACCTGGGAAATGGCAGGAAATCATCGCCTTGAGGGCTCGGTACAGCGCTGCTATTGTGAATTGGAGGTGATTGAGATAAAGAGCGGACTTACAAGAGTCAGCAGCGGATCCAATGGAAGAATCTAGGATTGGGATAGCGACTTGGATATTCTTGAGCAACGACTCATCTGCCGAACAGTGGACTTACATATAGCTAAATCTCCCATTAAGCCACAGGCTTCTCGGCGAACCTTACTGTCTGTGGATTCGAAAAGCCTGCCCAGCACGTAAAGTATCTCGGCATCCAAGACGGCTTGAACTGGCTCCGGAAATTTGGCGATTGACCGAAGTGCACCCAAGGCATGAGGCACATTGGCATCGTTGCTTAACGAGCTTGGGTTATAATTGCCACTCTTGTTGGGGATTAGAACTCACTGTAATAATGAAATTATGTGCCGACAAAGATTTGAAGTCAACACGGAGTTTCTCGTTGAGTCATGGCTGCCCAGTTGCTGCACAACCAAACAAATCGTGGTTTGATCGGGTAGTTGTATAATCACATCGAGCAGATCCAGTAGCCCCGCAGCAATGACAGCCTGTGCGCCTTCTTCAGATTCAGCAATTAAGGCGAGTATGGTGGCTGCTTTATGAACGACTCTGGTGTCTTTACCACTGGAACCAAATTAATGAGAAAAAATAATATGCCACGGGCGGCACCCACCGAAGGACTGTAACAAGCCCGCGAGATGGGCCTGCGCGTACTACCGACTCCAGTGTTGAATCCACGATTGCGAGGCTCCATAGCATGTCACAGGTTGCGGCCCACACCTCCATGTTTGACGACGAAAACAGTTTGTCGAGATAGTTCAAGGCTCCAGCTTGAATGACAGCCCGCCCGCCGTTGGCATTTTTTGCTATCAAATAGAGCGCACGCAGGGCACGCACAGTCAGCGTGGGGGTTACACCGCTGCGAATATGTGAAAGAAATTAACAGGAATGCAAGCAGAGACTCACTGTGACAACGAGACGAGACTTGAGCAGGGGTTCGCCTGTACGACAACCGCTGCGCTGGAAGGTTTCAGCGCAAGATTTATCAGCACATCACATGCGTAGGTCTGCAGCTGTAGGTCCGAGGTCAGAAGAAATTGGTGTATAACCCCCGAGTGGATCAAAAGTGATTTTGCCACTTCGAGCGCATCATCATCGGATACCTCTTTTTTGGCAATGTGCTTGAGAATCTTGTTTTTTGTTGAGGCCCCAACGTTTGGGTATCTGTGAGTCTGTCAGACCAAGGTGAACAGAGGGGAGAATCTTACTCGAGCCAGCTCAGAAAGAGTTTTGTGCTCTTGGTGGAAAGTGGTAAGTCGTGATCTTTTTTCATGAGTTGTACCGCCTGACGGTCGTTCATGAACCTCAATAGCGGCTTTCTGACTCGAATACCGATGGTTACCACCGGGGTCTGACTTTATGGAAGCCTCATGACCCTCGTTCGCGACAGGACTCCATTAACAATAGTGGGCGCGGTGGGATTGAAACTGTCCACAGACCGTTGCGCTTCAGCCATTTCGATCCAGACCTTGTCTATTTGTGCGAGTTCAAGGGCGAGGTTGACCAAGCCTGCGATTGTTATCTTGTAACGCAGGTCAGTTACTGACGATTAATAAGACAATGGAGTTATCTACGACAGGAGAAGACACGCACCGGATGTTGCAACCCATTTCGGGGGTTCCGAGAGCACGAGGGCGCATAACGGCTTGAAACAGAGGTCCTGTACTGCCGAGGCCACGATAACATCGAGCTCTGCCTCAAACTGGTCGTCATCCATCTCCTGGCCTTGCTGTTCCAGCTGCTTCTCTAGTCTGTTCCCCTGATCCTCGCGAAGGATATCAAGCTTCGTGAAAACGACAATAATCGGCACTGGGAGGTCGAAATGAGAAGGGAAACTATGATAGTTAGAAGACGCACAGTTCCCTCGATATTCCAGCAAAATCTTTCTACACCTTTCTCGAAGAGTCGACCGCCCGCGAAAGGTATTTCGGCGCAAACCCTGAGGAACGAGTGTGAGAAGTGAAACAACAAACATGATGTTCCGCTGACCAGATTGCGTGCAATTGATCAGCGAGCGCTGGCATCTTGGAGCGACGGTCAATAAAGTCAGAGACTGCCCGTATAGGAATTCCTTCCTCCCCAGGTTCGAAGCCTTGAGAGTCGTGGATGATGATACGATCATTTTGCGGGTAGCTGAAGGGCGTATCGATATTGTGCACTCCGGGAATCCTGTGCGACACGGGCTTGGGGCAACACGATCACATTCTCAGAGGCGCACGGAAACAGAGAGCACTCACTGTCGCCCCTCAACGCCGAACACAGCATTGATCAATGCGGACTTCCCTGCGCCGGACTGGCAGCTACGGTTAGCGATGGGCCGCAAACCCCCGTATCCACGGGACATGCCTTTCCCACAACGAGAATGCGAAGGCTGCGACGCGTTAATTGTGGAACGCGGAGGAGAGTGTGGATGCACACCGCGGGCATTCTTGGCGGATCTTTGTGTCGGGCAGGAGGACGTCTTCACTAGCAGACATTCTGTGGGTCAGAGCCTCAGAGGAAAGCAGAGAGAAGTGGCACTGGAAGGGCACGCAGGGCTGTGTCGGGCGCCGTGCCGTAAACTTCAACAGCAGCTTCGCATGCGGCACGTGTCGGCATAATTGGCATCAATCACCGGAACCGGCAATACACCTACCGAGCCGGTCGACGTTCCTCCCAAGCACGCTCTTCCTTCCTCCCTTCTCTTCTCCTCCCCAATGTCGTCCCGTCTGTCCCAAGTATCCCAACATCTCTCGAACACTCACGGCCGGGGCCTGCTCGCAGGCGAGGTCGCCATAATCACTGGTGCGTCACGTCGTCCGCTGCCACGACACACGCGCCGAAGCTAACCTGAATCTGCAGGAGCTGGCCAGGTAGGGGGTGCAATCGATACACATGGCGCTAGCTGACCCTCCTCCAGGGCATCGGCCGAAGCACCGCACTGCTTTTCGCGAAAGAAGGCGCGAAGGTCGTCATAAGCGAGTAAGAAGTTTCTGTCCCGCCGCCTCCGACGTACACTGACAGCGGCAACCCCCGCCCAGCATCGACGAGAAGCGCCTCGCAACGGTCGGGGACGAGATCAAATCCGCTGGAGGGGACTTCCTCGCTGTCGCGGGCGACGTCGGCGCAGACGACTTCCCGAAGAAGATTGTCGATGCGACCGTGCAGTGCGTCGTTCGCCTCAATTCCATCCAGTAAACCTGACGCTGATTTGCGCACAGGAAATACGGCAAAATTAACCACATTATTAACAATGGTGGGTTCCTTGTCTTGAATGAGAGGGAGGGAATGGAGTGCTTATTTATACAACAACCGGCGCAGCGGGCTTCACCTTCGACAAGATGCTGCACACGACCCCCGACGATACGTTCGACATCATCCTCAAAATTCACGTCCGCGCGCCCTTCCGCCTCATCCGCCAGGCCGCACCGTACTTTCCGTCTCAAGGTGCGCCCCCTTGCCCCGCACCCAACTCCGATCCCCAACGAATGCTGACGCATGGCATTGACACACCAGCCCGAGGCGCGCGAGAATCGTTCCATCGTGAACGTCTCCTCGACGTCGGGCCTGCACGGGAACGTCGGACAGGCGAACTACGCCGCAGCCAAGGCGGCGGTCATCGGGCTCACGAAGACCATCGCGAAGGAGTGGGGCCCGTACGGCGTGCGCGCCAACACGATTGCGTTTGGGCTCATTCATACGCGGTACGCCCTTCCTTCCCCTCGTCTTCTTTCTCTGTTTTATTATTTATTGAGAACTAACACACGCACAGACTGACGGCCGCCAAAGAATCCGGTGCCACGATCCAGATCGACGGGAAGACCGTCGCGCTCGGGATCCCCGGTGCGAAGCCCGCTGCGCCGACGGACGCGCCTGCGGATCTACCCGGCATCCCGCTACGCAGGGGGCGGGACGCCCGACGAGGCGGCGGCGGGGATGCTTTGTGCGTTGTCTTCTCTCTTTTTTCTTCTTTCTTCCTTTCTTCCTCACTCCCTCCCTCCCTCCCTCCCTCCTTCCCCCCTCAACCTCCTTTTGTTCTTCCTTTTTCTCTCTCATGATGATGAGCACACACTGACTGTTCGACATGACATGTAGCCTCGCCTCCCCGCTCGCGTCCTTCGTGAACGGGCACACGCTTGAGGTGACGGGCGGTGCTGTGTATCTGAGCATGTGCATTTGATAGCAGCGAATCGAGCAGGACGGCAGAGTAAAACAGTATGGGCGGGACGGGAAATTTGAACATTACATATGGACGTAATTCTACCTATCTCAATTTGAACGAAGTATCTTGAGCTTCCTTATTTATTTGTGGAGGCGGGAACTGGAAGCCTGCGCTGAGAGCCTTTATTGTTTGGGGCTTGCATACACCTCGTTTGAAGCTAAAATTGGACTTGCGAAAAAGCAAGATGAATTATTGACACTTTAACCAACCGTGGAGGTTGTGGCTAGAGTCCATTATTCCTCATACCTTCGTGACGGAGCAAAAAACTGGTTTCAACTGCGGATACCGAAAAGGCCGAGTTCAACTGAGTCGGAGCCCGAAACTCCGACACTGCCATCGCTTGATCGCAAACACGTCTTGCTTTCTACCACAACAACCACTGACCACAATGTACGGCCTTCTCGTCCCTCGACATCCTAAAGGGCGCCTTCGACGTTGCTATCGCCCGGGACGGCGCCAGTTGGCTCCTCGTCACGCCCAAGGGCAACGGATTCCTCGACAACTCGGCAACTGGCGCATTTAAACCTCTCCAACCCCCGCCAACCGCAGACCCCAGTAGCTCGAGCTCATCGGTGGCGAGCCGTTTCTGCAGGTTCTGGTTCGACAGCGACTGGGATCGGCGGCCCACCCCGTGGTCGGATCTCCTCGCAGCGTTACTGACCATCGAGCCTAAAGCACCTGTAAAGCTGACTGGCCAGACGCGGAGGATGGTAGCGGAGCTCGGGGGCGAACGCGAGGCTGTGGAGGTCGAGGTACTGCTGGACGAGAGCGAGCTGTGCAAAGTGTGCTACTACTGCGGCGAGTTCGAGAGCACCCGGCTTGGACCGGAGGACGCGTATCGCAAGATCGGAGGCGAGGGGTACACCTCGACGTATTCGTGTCACTCGGTATGTTTCCCTTGGCTTCTCGAGGACGGCTGGTTTTCTGACGCGCGGTTTGTTTGAACTTTGAAGTGCGCAGGATTGCCATTTGTGGCGAGAAGTGCATTGCGGTCAAAGCGCAAAAACGAGCCACCATCCGTGATGAATCGAGTGCTGCAGATGTTTTCGTGGAATTGAAACGTGGTTTGGTTAGGAATACTTGTACACCGATTATCAATTGTACTACGGCACTGTGGCGATTGAAACATGCCGTTGCATGATGCAGTTCCCCAGCTCGCGAAATGCTGACCCGCTGGGGATTTGCCTCGAGATTTTCCAGAAAGTACGCAGCGGAGTCAAACTCCAGAAATCGCGTCCGAAACACCGTATCATATCTGTACGCGCCCCAGGACATTCGGGAATTGGCGAAACCGGCAAAAGTACACGGTGGCATCACCAGCGGCATCTCATCGGAGCTTGAATTAGCTTTTGACAGCTGATGACACGCTCGCGCGCCACTTGGCGCGCCATGCGCAAATATTATATCGCCATCGTCGACCGACGAACCCGTTTGCCGTGAACACACATCGGCAAAAGCACTCTCACGTCCGCTTAGTCTCGGTTTTGCCCTTGCGCGCACGGCCCGCCGCAGGATATACCGCCCCGCCCAGCGATCTCGCCGTTCGCCTGCGCAGCTCTTGGCGAGCACGGGGGCGGACTCGAGTGCAGCACAGTCAAGGCACTGTTGCTATTAGCACTCGTCGCGCATCTTTCCCGCCACTGCTTCAAAGTGCCTCAGGGGCTTTTACAGTTCATTTCATTTCAATTCCATTAGGACCATTACAGGGTGCGCGGGCCCTGGGCCATGTGGCACTTCACTAATTACAGGGAGGTATCACTGGCGTGGAGGTAAGTTTGTGAGGGTTGGGGGATGGAGGCGGCGCTAGTGTTGTGAAGTCAGTGGGCAGTAACACGAAACTGATGCGAGTATGTACCTCAGGGGCTTGGTGAATTGAAACTCCGACATGTCATAAGCAAGGCCAGCGCGGCCAACAAGGGGGCGTCGTCGACACCGCTAGATGAAATAAATGAATAAATGAATATGATGTGTGAATGGCGGCCTGCGGCCGCTATAAGGGGGAGAGAAGGAATGGGAGCATGGATGAAAGAGATGAGGGTTTGCGGGGGAGGGGGCCGCTCCGCGGCCGGCTCGCTTGAACGTCTACTCACCGGGAGAGGCTGGGGGACCGAGCGAGCGGGATGAAAAACGGCGGACGGCCCCGACTCCGGTACACAAGGATGAGACGGGCCCCCGATGGATGAGGCGACCCGAAACACAACCCGCACGGAGCAAAGCTCTAAGAGCGAATAGCTCGCGTGAGGGACGGCGACTCAGATGGGCCCGAAGAACCCCCCAAGGAGGCTGTGCTCCGTGTCGTGAAAGTAAATGCGATGAATTATCCTAAAGAAATACAAGCTATTCGTCACAAGCGTCGAAACCGAGGTGAGCGTCAGAGGAGTGTCCATGTGCGGATGCGAAGGTGTGAATGCGAGATTTTCCATGCGACCGTGATTCTGCCTCGATGTGATTTCTGGTGAGCCTGTCTTGCACGGCGAGTGAATGTGGTGTTGTCCACATCAGAACACAGCGGTCGGCGGATACGTGTGGGCGGTAGACGCTGGCTGCGATTTTCGGCTTGCCTCGAGGTTCGCTTCAGGCGCAACGAATCCTCGGCCGTGCGGCGCGGGTTTTGCGCAAATGTCGGAAGGTTCGAGATTTTGTCGCGAGGGGTGCAAGAGTGGCTGTCGGCCTGCGCGTAGTCAATAAGTATGTAGTGTGAACGCGTCCGTTGTAACGCACGGGAGCAACGAGGAATATGGGCCAGAATTAACAGGATTCGTGTTAGGCGGGTGGGATGCGAGGACCCGGACGGTCGAGCGTCGGGTGCGGCGATTGTACGCGCGTTTGAGCGAGTGAAAATATGCTTGCATTACATGAGATGGAAGCCGCAGCGCACGCCATAGGCGGAACTCACCGATTCTTGGGCCGGTCAGGCTTTGGTGTACGTATCGGTGCAAGGCGATGTGTTCAGTGGGACGTCAATGTATGAGAGCGATTGCGAGCGAAAAGATCCTGCGTGTGGGAGTGGTTGCGGCTGCCGATGTCATGCCTGGGATTCACCAGTCGCCTGGACGAACAGATCGGCGAGGTCCGGCGGCAGCGGGAAGATGCGGTCCTCAAGCGGTTATGAGCGAGGAGGCGATGGGGACGCGAGGCCACGAGAGGGGCGATCGGCCGGGGATTGAGGTGAGATTCCACATAGATCAACTTTTTTTACGATCATATGGTCGCTTCCCAGCACCTGTGCGCGTCGCGCGCACAGGTTAAGATGGACGTTTAGGTGTTTGAGGGAGAGGATCGAGCAGAGAACGCGTGAGATGAAGGAGGACGCGATGGAGCGCGTCAAGATGAAATGATCACGTGTGTGTATACATGCTATCTAATCTTCGCTCCTCGCTGCCCTTGTCTTCCCAATCAGGAGACTCGTGCCTCGCCTCTCCTGATGGCCGGTTTCACCAATTCCCGAAAGCTCTCACGCGCCGAAAGGTCGGTCGTTCGGATTGATCCGGCGGACTTTGAATAATTGGCGGGACGTTTTTCTTCCTTCTTACCACATCGCTGCTGCAGTCAATGTGAAAACCTTATACCTCTAGAGTGGATACCATATGCATCTCCTCGCCGCTCGAGTCGACGAACGTTCGTCTACGAGCCCAATTTCTTGGAGTCCCAAGACAGTGTGGTGGCAAAGACTTGGAAGTTCGGACTTCCGAAGCCACAGGGCTTTCCTGTGACCGCCGCTTCAGCTCGGATATACTTACCAACGCGTTTATGCGGACTCTCTGCTACTCGGTGCTACCCACTTCGACATCTTTTTTTTCCGGCGTCCAAGCACACGGCGGAGTTCGTTTATCGCACTCCGAAGAAACCGTGGTTGCCACTCACTCAAGTCTTGTTTCGCTTTGCTTATCGCCATGACAGTCTCCCCAAATGGAGTGCGTTTAATCGGTACGTTCATTACGGTCTCCCCGTTAACGTTCGATCCGTCCACGTGACATTGCGCCGCGCGGATTCCCCCTATTCCAGGCCCCAAGCGCGTGTCTTTCCCGCTCAGTATCTACTGCCTGCGTTGGAGTCTGGATTTTCCGCCAGCAGAACTGAGGCGCAGGAATTTGCATACCCCTCGCGGGAGAAGAAGAACTACGTCTTTGATGTGGACGTGCCAGAGGCACCTCGTCCGAGCCACGCGGCGGGCAGACAGTCGAGTCGAGGTCGGCCCCCCCGCTATGCTGGATTCTCCTCCTCTCGCACTAAGCATCTGAACTACTACCCGATGGCACGTTTCATTCGCCCGAGGACTGACGCTTCCACTGGCGATCCGGTTTCGGATCCGCCGTCCAATCCATCCGTCCACCTAACTTGCTTTCCTTTTCCTCGAGCATCATACTCAATTTGCACCATTGCGCGCCCCTAATTCAAACTACTCTGCACGTAGCATGCACGGTGCTTCCGAACTGCTCATAAAGATGACGCAGTTCATCAGTTCTGATTGAAGCCTCTACCCAGTCCGCCGCCTCGCCCTGTCGCCTAACCTCAGGCTGGCCATATCTGCACGCCGTGGTTCGTTCATCCTATCCAGATTGTCGCTCCAACCCTACCACTTGGGATTCGCCACCTAACTTCGTTTCGCTCGGTCTTCACTTGTGTGCCCGATGCTTCGACTGCTGCCTTGCTGCGCTTTGTAGGTAAATTTAATCCCGATCGCCGCGTATCCGCCATTCAACGTCATGATTGTCTGGCATCTCGTTTGCTGACGATCCGGCTATCCTGGCTTCGAAATTAATTTAACTCCGAGTTGAAGGCCGAAATTTTCAGGCCAATTAAAGGACGGAACGCGCTGACTTGATTCTGAGACCGAGAAAACGAGGGCTGCGCGAGAGCTTCGCGACGCGAACGTGGCCTCGGAGAAACAAGGTATTTCTGGACGCGACGCTCAAAGCCGGCGCTGCTCTCCGCCTATCTCTTATCGAACGCCGCTCTCAGGATCGACAACGAATATCGGGTATCAAACCGGAGGCAAGCTCAATGTACGACACATGTGTGCCTCTTGTGTGCCTCGCCCTTGTATTAACCACACGAAAACATACAGAACACAGCACCGACGCTGTCGTAACGTTCCTAGCGCCGACGGGCCTCGGTGGTGGTGGTGATCTGTGGTGATAGAAGCACGGCGACCACACTACATAAACGCTGCCACAGCCACGGCTGCAGTGCTTTCACTCTTCGACATCCCCCTACCTGCGTCCGCGCGTCTGGCTTTCTCCGCGGCCTTGCGTCCAGCAGACTACAAGCCGCAGCCTGTGGCCGGCCGTATACCACTCCTTCCCCTGCATCGTCGTCCATGCCTCGCGATCCTGCTGTGCAGCTAGCCAATATCAACGGAGGCGAAGCGGTGAGCGTCGGGGAAGGCCGTAGCCTCGACGATAGGTCCAAATCTCCACCACCGAGCCCCAGCGCGCAGCAGCAGGCTGCCCAGCTCGCCGCACTGCTCAACTTCAGACCGTCCTCACGGGATGTTATCAGTGGTATGCCCCGCACGTCTTTGACGACCAGCCGTCCGCGTATCGCCGTTCGCGCTCTCGGCGACGCCGCCGGACATCGAGCTTGGAGCGTCGGCGTCGCTCTGTGTCTCCCGCCCCGCACAGAAGCCCGCTGCGCCTGTCCGCTGTGATATCGGTGGACGAGCACGGCGCTTTCCGTGCGTGACCTGCATCCTGTCATCGCGTAGCTTTTCTAAATCAGCACATAGAGGGAGAGGAGAGCGTGGTGCTCGAAGTGTACACCACGCCGTCGCGCACTTCAGCCCCGTTACCACCCATCGTTACGCCCACGCCGGCATCATCCGAGAACCAGAACAATGTTAAAAAACCCAAGCCTCGGGGCAGCTTTCGCATCGATCGTGTACTCAAGTGCGTACTCATGACATTCATGCTCGATCCCGCTCCCGCTGACAATAACTTCTTTGCGTGCAGGACGTTCGTCCTGCGCCTTAAATAGTCCGCGTCGTCTTCCTGATTCACCCTGCCATTCATCCCATCCATCGCATCGCCACGTCATATTTATCGCCATAGACTCATCATCCCTACATGATCTCGACGAATGAAACCCATAGACCGTCGGCTGTACTCCTTCATGTAACATCACTACCTACCTACCTACTGTAACTTTATCTCCCCCTCGTCTTGTGTACAACTCCTCCTTCTGGATAGCTACCTTCTTGCTTTTCTAGGTGTAATTCAACTGTGATATAGGGTTCATCGCTGTCATTGTCACCCCACCGCAGCCGCAACATGTCTGGATCCGCGATGGCTAATTTCGTCCCAACTTGAACGTTAATCAATCTATCACTGACTGCGCCAGTGCGATAGATTGTACAAATGCGCTCATCAAGATCCAAACAAAGTTGAAAAGCAGAATCAAAACTCAACGAACGACTTGGATGGATCGTTTCTTGCAGTGCGACGTATCATCTCGATTTTCTTGTCATGGCCAGACTCATGATGCATCAATCAAGCATTTTGAAACTCAACGTTTTATCTCCACCACCGGGGAGAGCTTCTGCAAGCTGATGGAA
>JARKIC010003659.1:0-13294 GCA_029378375.1 Mycena olivaceomarginata | reverse complement strand
GAGGCAGGTTGTCATTGCGTTTGCGGCCGCGCTTGGAGGACATGAGCAAAAACAAACGACTGGGGTGTTTGGTGTTGTTTTTCATACGCAAGGCACCTGGATGTATGACTCATATCTAAGGCGGCCTAAGGCGGCATAGGTCATCCGGATGTCATCCGGATGAAACCGTCGGATGACGGTTGAAATGTTGAACTTGAACGCAAGTCCATCTGCCGGCCAGCATGGTTTCCAAAACTCCAATGAAAATTGCCGCGTTGACAAAGATATGTGGGAAGCCGCCGGGCATGCATAGGAACGCGTCAAACAGCGACGAAGCAGGTGGATATAAAAGCTGAAGCTAAATGTGTCATTAGAGTACAGCAGATGCATGCCCGTGTCCATCGGCAAGCCGAATTTGTACCGCATTGGCTTTGAATCCTCCAGTCGACCCACATAGGTAGGGTTCCCGTTCTGCATGGGATTTCAGAGGCCAGTCCTCTCGCCGAACAATTGCGCCACCCTGGTATATCAGATGTGTGGTGCTTATGGTGGCTTTTCTACAGATCACCCCCTGTATTCATGGAAAATATACCGCCAAAGTTTCCAACCTACACTACGGTAACTCATTTTCCATTCGTTTCATTCAGAAATTCTAACAAACTCGTCGTCGCAGTTGGTGTATAATTACAGAACTTGGGAGCGGGGGGGTTTTTTTCTTTCTTTTTTTTTTGGATGTTGTCACCAGAACAGCCCTCCTGGGCTCAATTCTCCACCCTACGCAAAATTGGAGGAGGAAAATGTGATTTACCGCCAAAATACGTTTTGATTGGGCGCTCTGTGCATATGAACCCTTACCTAAAGGTAGCGGGAATTTCATTTGAAGTGTTACGAGCCCAGAATTATGGAATGGCCACAGTTGCGCCAAAATTAAATGGGCTGAGTTTGGTCTGAAGCTCTGAGTATCGCCAAGCAGTCTAGCAGTACATCAACAATATCCTGTGAATGCCACTGCATCTGTGAGGCTAAGGTTAATGAGGAAAATGTGCAGTGCAGGTTCCTGGGTCTTCCATTGGTTTCCATGAACATGGGTGGGTTCGAATGTTCTACTATGGAACCCACAGTGGAGTTGACGTTCCACTATTGGAACCCACAGACTGTAGGTTCCATAGACGTTCATAGAATGCACCCATGTTGATTGATGCATAGTGGAGTTAATTTTCCACCCACAGTGGAGTTAGTGGAGCTTCCACTGTGGGTTCAATGGTGGAACATTCATAGAACCCACCCATGTGCACATTTTCCTCATCAACCTTGAGCCTGACAGAAGCAGTGCCATTCATATGGGATATTAATCTGATGTGGGCAGATGACCTTCTGATGTTCCCATGTCCGGCAGCAGTGGTAGCAGATGGTGATCAGGCCAATCACCGTGGCCTCGGTGACTATTGTGAACTCGAAAATTTCAAATGTTGAGAAATGTAAATGTACAGTGAGCACTCTTCCAGAAGCACAAGGTCCCTAATGCAAATTCTTTGACACATGCCGCAACGGGCAGTTGGTCGTTGCTGTGGCAAGGCCCTGAGGGTGCGAGGTGGAGAAGAGGTGATAAATTTAAAACAGCGAATCACGCGGAGCACATGGTGCCGTATTGGCTATCGGCCCCCTTTAATCCTGCAGTGTGCTATGTAGCTATGTATGCTCTTTCCTCAATGACCTCTTTCTATTGTGCAAAAAATCTCTGTTACTGAATCGAAGCCATGACGTGAGATCTGCTCCCTTGTCCTTCTTTCCTGGTTGTGAATAGGTGTCGCGACATTCGCCTTGAACGGGGTAGGCTTGGCTCCTAGAACCGACGATTTGAATAACTCTCCCACCCACTCGGCAATTACCGGCCACTTCTTGATTCACGGTGGATGCTGGTGCTGTTCGCTGGATATTATCTCACCGGATGCTAGGTAAATGGATTAATCGGATGAATTCAGAAAATGCCCATCTTAAGCTTGTTTTGCTCCTCTCCTGGCATGGACTGGCTCAATATCACCATTATTGGTGTTGAACATGCTCGGAGGACAATTTATTTGGCTGAGAATTCTCTAGATCGACCCCATCGCAACGAGTCCTTGAATGCTCATGTTCACACTGCTGTCCTCCGAGTCAGCTACTCACAGACGTTCCATTTGCTGCCTTCCTCCCGGACCATTCCTGCTTCGGTGTGCGCACAGCCTGATTTTGCCCGTCATGTACAGGATTTTCGACACTTGACGATCACCGGTATGTACGTGTGGGTACCTTTTTCCTTTCAAGGTTTCACAACTTGTTCCGTGGACAAGATTTATCCAAGGTTCACATTTCTGGCGCCGGTAATTGCATTTACAAGCATTGCATTTCTTACATGTACATATGTAATTTATATACAATCGTCCGTTTGCCTTTGGTTTACCGGAGCGAAGTGGCGTACATCTTGTACTGCACAACTGGTTCGCCCATGGTTAATTTTTGTGTTCGCCACGCAGAGGGCACCTTTCGGGTACACAAACACAATCACACGAAAAAATTCATACTCATTCCATTCCTGAATGCACAGGAAGTAAAATACTCCCAAATACGGGAATATTTCACAACTCAGTTCGCCCGTGGTTAATCTTTGCGTTCGCCGCACAGAAGACTCGTTTCAGGCACACAAACACAATCACGCAACAAAATTTGTACTCATTCCACTTCTGAATGCACAGGAAGCAAAATACTCCCAAATATGGGAATATTACACAACTTGGTTCGCCCCGATCAGCCATTCAACATCCGCTCAAAAGAGGCACAGCCTCCCATGTCCTTCTTTCTTACGCCCACCATCCCACCCCCAGTCGCATTCCATCTGTTGCTGCGTGATGAAAAATGCGGCTTTGACATGAAGTCTTGGCCGCAACCATAGCATTTGTGGCAATTAAGGGATTGTGGATAACTTGATATCGCGATTGGAGGAAGTGGCCTCCCTGAGGTAAACCTCGGTGCTCAAAATTCTTCCGCCGTTGGGTTTTCTCCCCCCAAAATGACATGGTGATCTCCGTGGCAATCAAGAGGCAAAAGGGCATCTCCGTGAGTCAAAATCGAAACGTCCATCGCTTCGGCGACTTAGGATTCAGTGATGGCCGTCTTGTCTCGCCAAGTTCGATATGACTTGTTTCGGCATTTTCCACAATTATGATCCGGATGCAGCCATGATATATAAACCGCGTGATAAATTGCAGGTCCCTAGATCACCGTCTCCCTCTACCGCCACTCCCACTTTGCCATGGTCCGGATATTACGGCCGAGAAAGGCTCATCAAACTCTTCAAGCGAAAGAGAAGGTAGACGATTTCCACTTGATTTACGATCGGCATTGACCCATTTTAGATGCGCATTCGACCACCCAGACCCTTAACAGCGCCATTTTCAACCAATCTTCAAATACGGCAATTCCTTGGAAGTCTACAGCGTTTCTCGCACGATATCAATGGGGGCGAGCAATCGAGCGAACACATAACGATTTGGCCCCACCCTATTGGATTCGCCAAGGGAACAAAACGTCTGAACTGGATCAAAGACTTTCCCTATCTTGCGGAATACTCATATTTTGCTGAGTGTTTTCGCAAGAAGGCGCCTGGGCGGATGTGGGCAGGGCTCTTTGTCACGGCGATTGAAAGTTGGGTTGGTAAGAAAGTGCTAGCTGAATGGCATGTATGGGCGGCCATCATCATCAGTCCAGAAGCACCGGCCACGGGGAAGAAACTGCTCATATACGATTGCGACGGGGAAGACGTGGACTTTGGCCACTGTCGGCCAGAGAGGCCCTCCCTCTTTCTATACAGCACGATTTTTGGAGACAGAAAAAGATGCCGTTCGCAGAATTGTGGCGTTCCAGCTACGATCCAAAAACCTTTGGCCAGAATCAGTGCATGAAGAACACCTGTGAATTTCTCATTCGCACTGTCAGGTCACCTCCTCGCATTACTGTGGGACCAGATGGTGGGGAGGTCATTGATGGATTTTGTCGGGTTCTTTGCCTTTGACTTGTGGTACATATTGTATTATTTCGATCAATTTGTTTGTGACCCCCGAGTTTAATAGAGATTAGAGCGCAGGGCAGCCGATTTGGTCAAAACAGTCCAGAAGGAAGAAAAAACGGCCAAGTTCCGCAAATGGCTGTACTAATACAGTATCAAAAAGTCATTTTTCCAGGCGCATCTTCCATTTCAGAAAAGCTCAGATCATTGATTGGATGGCTACGGCCACCAGTCACAATCTCTTTCTGGCCAGTCGGCGACGTTTGCCCCTGATGGGAGTATGTGCCGAACTTCGGCATGTTTTACTCCCCCTCCGTTCCTCACGGGGCCTGCGGATCCGTTTCCTACATAAAGAACTGTCCAGGAAAGTGAATGCAGCATCACTTTGAAATCTGCGGGTATGTAACCATTGTCTTAAGTAAAAATCTACCATTGGCGAGACAGAGTGAGAAGCTGGGTTTCCACTCGACTCGCTAGGGCTGGAATTGGCATCAAATGAAGGGACCGGCCATCAAATCGTGACAGCAATGTGACGCATTTTGTAGGCCTTCAAACTCATCCAATTGAGGGTCCTTTGCTGTGAAAAGTGGCCCATCGTGCTCGCCATCTCTCCGTGAACATAATGATGGCACCAAATCCATGGGGGTTCTGCCGGTGAATGTGGCGCTTGGCGCACCTTTCAACACTTTGCTAGGGTTAGCACAGCCTCACGTAATATCTCCGGAATCTCTCTACACAGTTTGACGTGATGCTGATGAGTCTTATGCTGCGGGAGCTTCCCCGCGGCTCAGCGGATCCATATTAACAGACTTCAACAGATCGAGGTACGAGATCATTTGGTTGAAGTGTCTGTCGTGAGAGACTAGTAGGGTGACGGAGAATACCAGGGACCATAGTGTATACAATAGTGCCTGTATTCTTAAATAATTCCTACGCCCCGGCGTTCCTGAGCGGGACCGTGCCGTGTAATCCTACCTACCTACCCTCCGACAATCAGCGGCCAAATTTAATCAATCAAAGCTTCCTGGTCTTCTTCCATGCCCGATGTGATGGTTGCTGAGAGTGCTGAGAGTTTTATTTTCGTCCTGCTCAGCATGACCAACACGGCAAACAAGCCTCCCTGTTTTTCCTCCATGCAGCGTGCGCATGCGTCTACCTCTGCCAGATGCTCTCAATTCAGCGCTCAAGACAGCGTCCTGTGCTGGTACCGCAGGAAGCTGTATCCCGCAAAAATCCTGAAAGTCAAGGACTCTGCATCGGACTGCAGTCCGACTCAGCGATACTTTGTGCATTATATTGGATGGGCCAAATCGTACGTACGTTCGAGCCTCATTTAGAGCGTTGGATCAATTTCCGTTATCGAGGTGGGACAACTGGAGAAAGGCGTCCCAAGTATTGGTGGACAATGCTCACAATCGCTCCATCTGCCTTGTAGAAGAAAACTCGGTAACTAAACGCACACGAGTCACCCCGCAGTCAAGCTTGCCGCCACGGTTTAGAATTAATACTGGAAACCCATTCTAAGGTGCAGGTTGGGCCCTTCCAAACGTTCCTGTGCTCAAATATTACATAGACCCGAGACAAGCACATAAATACGGGGCGCGGGGGGGATCGCATTCTCTGAAGCACCCTCCCAACCCTGAAGGTGAAACGAGAGTTTCGTTTCACAATAATGACTCCGTTGGAAGCACCTTGGAACCCCATCTCAATCGTCGGTTGAAGAGAACAGTAAAGAATATGTGCGGTGCGCAATCTTTGGGCGTGATGTCGGTGCGTAATAAGCCATTCTTTGTGAGTTCTCTAAGTTTTCCCTTGATCCCAGCCAGAGACTGCGACCCATGTCGCAGTCCCGCACCCGCCGTCACCATTTGTCCCGGAGCCTGCCAGTTCCGTCTTGATGTGAACCTGAACCAACAAAACGCATCGACGGCGCTTGAGGGTCTTCTGCGCCAGATGCAGGAATTGACAAGAGAGGTGGCGCAGGTCGGAATGGCATCCGGAAGTCCCATGGAGCCCGATACACCCACTTCGTCATTTGTTCGCTCCAAGCTTTGACTCGGAGTTGGTTAATGAGACAACGAATTAGATTGGTTTGGATTTTGTGTATTGATAGCTAGGATCCAGTCCATCCGGCCGCTTGCTTGCGAAAAAAAACAGTGCGCCAAAAAACTTCAACTCAAGGGATGGGAGACCAGGTCTATCTCCGGCCCCAGGGAACGCAGTACTCGGGTGTGGCTTGAACAGATGGGCTTGTGCCTGTGAAGACTGAGTTGGGACTCACATTGTAAAGAAAGTGATTAAGCGCACAAGATACCAGATCATGCCATGGGTCATACGACCTACTAATACCGCGTTTAGTGGTAAGGATTTAAATTGCGAAAAGAATTGCAATGTTGATCTCGCTACATTAATACCTTGGTTTGTGTCTGGTAGATAGCTAGGTCTCGACCCGAACATGCACCAGTACCAGTGGGGTTCCGCACATAAATTCAATCTGAGCTCAAAAATACTGGGTGAATAGTTCCTCTGAGGTGTAATTATTGTCCGACTTTGGCTTTGTATTGCATTGGCCTCAACTCTTTTTTTCTCGCTTTCACCCTTTGTCCAAAACGAAGACAAGTCTTTCACAATTCCCAGGCGTCGAAAAATTCCAATACCACCTGACATACAGCCAGATCATCTCCCTCCACAGGACCTTGTTCGTTTGGGACTTTGCGTCCTTCGACCTTTCGCGACCCACCCGTGTAGTCGCAAAGACAGGGAAGGCGAAAGAATATCACCGATTGCTTTGTCACTGAAAGCTCAGAAGGCGCCACAGCGGATGATATACGTGCCATCTTGACTCCCCCGGACGAATTGGTCGGAGAATTATACACATATGCGACCACCTCCCTCGCGCCCACAGAAACCACCGCAGTACCATGTCTGCATCTGAATGGAGCCGACAACATGGGGCTGATGTCCCTATGGATTATCGAGTACTGGAAACAGGTTATGGACATACGACAGGACTACAGTGTCAAAACCCGGATGCGAAAAATGCCCGGATGCAAAAAAAAATTAATTTGAGCCGGAACTCAGGCCACTTTCGGCTTCGTTATTTTTTTGTAGAACACATGCATAGCCTGTGAGTAATTCAGGGTACAGAAAACCGGTATTCAACGGATTGGGCGTGAGCGAAAATTCGAACAATGCCCCAAAACGGCTAAATTTGATTGATGGTGGCCAAAGAATTATATATTCTGAACACGACAGTGGCTCAATCACATCTACGGCGTTTTTCAGAACGGGTATTATACGGTGGAGTACTGCTTCGACGTTTCTGACCATGCTCGGTCGGAGTCGGCGATGGGGATGGGGATGAACTCATCATCGTGACATGTTCATCTTCGTCTGATGAGCTGTCGTCTCGCGCACCATTCAGCCCATCCCGACCCATTCCGGACACCCCCGACCTCCAGCAGAGGCTCCGCGACCGCGACCACGACCGTGACCACGCCACGCCCCCGACCGCCGCTGTCTCATATGTCCCGCTGGAAGTGTGCACCTCTTCTTTGGCGTATTCATAAGTGGATTCGAGTTGTTGTTCAGCCCAATGTTTTCTCTGAACGTTGTCCCGCGAGGACGGCCCGGGCGTTTACCTGTAGGAGGCATCTGCGAGCGTGCGAGGGCGAAAGAACGAGTGAAATGACGTCGCTGATGTGACATCACCGAAATTTTCGCATCCGGGTCAAAACCAAAGGGCAAAATAAGTGACGAGGCCGATGACACAATGACAGTCCCAAAAATCTAAAAATATTGGTGCGTGGAATTCAAGGTCTGTACTCTACCCTGATGCAATCTCATGCCGCAATTCACTTGCATGCTTGTACGATACCGGGGTAACTTTTTTTTTTCGGATCCGGGTTTTGACACTGTATATGAAGTGGAAAAAAGCAAAACTCTCGACATTGAAGTGCCGATTCTTGTTGACAAAACCAAAATTTACGGCGTGGACCCCAGTCTCCCGCGTCCGCGCTTCATTTCAAATACTGTTATTAGCCTTTTATTAGCCTTATTAGCCCTGCTGGGTGCTCTATTCACCAAATGATTGAAAAATGTCTTATCTTCAGTTCAGGTCAATAGTTTGCATTGGTTTCTGTCACAAACAATACTGTGATAACCCAATAGCCTTTGGAAGTGTTTAAATCCGGTTTTCAACACTACAGGCACCCCAACAACCTGGATACATGCTTGAGGCCCAAACAAGACAAAATGCTATATTTGGTGGATCCAGACTGGCCTGAAGTCCCACAAACAGTTTTATACATAATATATATTATATAGGACCAGTAGAAGGGCACTTCAAATGAGAGAGAAGCAAGGCCCACACCAAATAACTGAATTCTCAATGCGCTCAAAACTCTTCGGTATTAGGCTTAGAGTGAGATATAATTATATGGACACATTGTCTCATGATTGTATGATACCATCCTGTAAGTTTGGTCAATTTTCCACGGTTATGTGTGAAGTAGTAGTCTCAGGAATGAATTTTGCAAGTTCGGACAATGTTGCCCTGTTTACCCCATTATATTTGAAAATGTTGTGAACAGCCAGAACAACCAATCCACACACAATAAAGGCCAAAAAGGCGAGGAATTACCTTTTGGGCTGAAAGCGTAGTGACCCACAAAGGAATAGGTCAGCCTGGAAGGTCTGACGCACCGAGGAATCTAAAAAGGGGATGAAACTTAGTGGTTCCTGTAGATAATCTACACTACAGTGGTTGTTGCAGCAATATACAAGGCCAGAAGGGATTGAGTGAGGCCCGAATGCCCCAAGAGGGCAAAACTAGGCTTGTTCTGTATGCGGCCAGTAGCTATGGGCGGAGTTTCAATAAGTTAAGTTAGCTAAGCGTGGGAAAAGTAAAGTAAAGTTCGGCCACCCAAGCCGAAGGGCTAAGTAAACTTACCAAGTTAGGAAATAAGTTACTTTTACTGGACTCCGTCGCAATACCTCTTGAACTGAACGACTTTGAGGCCATTCTTTCCTCTAAGGGCTGTCAGCCACGTACACTAGAATTTGTCCTTGTTTGCTGCATATCCCAGCCCCCAGCTAGTCACGTAGTACCTTTTTCCGATAGGAGGATCGACCAAACGGCAGGATGACCGTCTTATTTTCATTGAATTTCGCAGTCGAGGGCTGCGCACCATAGCCGCAAAATTTCCCAGAGGTTTCCAAGTGAATCCTGGGATGAAAGGTATATTGAAGTATCATCAGCAAAGAGCGATATTACGAGATTTTCTTTGGCCATGGGTATTCTGACACCTTTCAGATCTGAATTTCGTATTAAAAGGCTAAAGGCTCGATAGCCAAGTTGAATAATAAGCAGGAGAGTGGGTTCCCCTTGCCTTACACCACGAGTAACTATGAAGGCTCGCTGATCTCACCATTGATCATAACCACTGTCTCTGCGTTTGTGTACAAGTGTCTAATGGTCTCGCAAAAATTTCGATGGAAGCTCATGGGCAACAATGGCACCATCCTCCTCGGCTGCTCAGCATAATCAGGAGGATTTGCGAGTTTAACTTGATCTTCAATTTCCTGCCCTCATAAATCCGGCTTGGTTCGGGTGTGCTAGCGAAGGTGCAACAGTCATCAATCGCAATGAATATGCTATGGTCATTAACTTATGGTCGCCAATTTAGTAGGGTTACCGGCCGGTAATTGCTAATCAAAGATTGGTCCCCTTTGTGAAGACAGGGCAGAGCCATCCAGCATTGAATTTAGATCTTGATACTATTCCGTATTTTTCGATATCTGCATAAGGGTTACTACGGAGTCGATCTCCAGCTCCGGAGCTGGAGCTGGAACTCGTTTTGAATGATAGCCGTGATCAACCGGCCGTAGATGGTTTAATCAATGATTGATCGAATAATTACGTTTCCGTGTCGCAATCCCTTGGCGCCCCCCGGGCGGCCCCCGCCTTTCCCGCCTCTCCCCGCCTCCTCGACCATGATGTGGCCCCTGCCGTCTCTGAATCATGCTGGACAAATTTAACACTATAAATAATGATATAAGTACTGAGCGATAAGAGTTATGTCAAGGGAAGCCAATCAGGCGGTTTTCTATGTGGACACTGAGCGTTGCAGAGGGCGGGAGCGGCACGCGCTGGGCGCATCACGTTGAGCGCGAAAGTAGTGCGGCGGCAGTCAAAATTTGCCCGCGGGGAACATGTCAGCGGTAATCACCCGGCTGGGGCCGGCTATCATTCAAAACGAGTTCCAGCTCCAGCTCCGGAGCTGGAGATCGACTCCGTAGTAACCCTAAAGCTTTGTGAGAAAGCCTAAAATATCGAACATTTTGAGATCAGTTCCTTGTTTTGCTGGAACAAATGTCCAAAAGTTTGTAAAATTCATAAGGAATCCCATCTAAATCAAGGAGCCTTATCATCGTGAGTTAGCTTGAGAGCCTCTCCAATATGTTCTGTTTCAAGACCTTGTCCATCTCTTCAAATTCTAACTCGTTCCTCCTTTGTTGAAGTCTGTTACTTACTGATGGGGTCCGATCGGGTCAGGAAGTTATTACATAATCGTAGGAGTTTGAATCTTGCTGCAAACTGTAGTTCACCAAAGAGGGAATTAGGTCCCAGTTAGGGTAAAGCTTGCCCTGGCAAGTGTTACCCTAATGGGAAGCAAAAATGCTTTTGTGGCTTTTGGTCTAGATGATATTCATGTGCTGCGAACAGTCGGACGAATACCAGCGGGTTCAGGGTTCAATCCTCCTGCTCAGCATTCATTTATTACTATTTATTTATAATGCTGGGTTTTTATATGGACACAGCCAATGCTTGGCTGATGCCGGGGTTTTAGACACAGTTACCATGACTAAAGCCATGGCATTAGACTAAATATTAGTGCTATGGCTCCCCCGTGCCGGAGGAAGCTTGGATTCGCCCCCCTGCTGCAGCTTGGCAGACACAGGATTCAGTCCACGGAAAGTTGCAAGTAAACTACTCAAGCATCTTCGCAGGCGGGGCTGTTCCTCGTCGTGCGTATGCGAGCACCGACGATTTCTCGTTCGAGTCCCTCGAACAGAAGAAACACCAGTCCTCCTGCACCGTCCGACGATGAAGAGATGCTCCCGGGCGAGGCAGCAGCATCAATAACTGCGCTGAGACATTTGGAACGGTGATCTGAAGATGGAAAAGACGAGATCAGTTGAGTCAAAACACGAGAAAAAAAAACGGGTCAAACACATACCCGTCGTCGTATAGGGCGGACCAGCCAACCTGGACTCCCCAACCAGCAACCTTAACACCCCCTGACTTGCTTCTATTTTCTCACACCAGCAGCACCATCTCCGTGCTCGGCGCAAACTGTTGAGAACAAACTGGTCGCTAAATTTGCTGCCATGGATGAGTTCCTTCTGAACTCTCCCTTCGACTCTGTTGGCGATTTTCTTGCCATCTTATTTTTCAATCGTCCCCACGGTAAACCTAATGCTCGAGAATCCACCCATGCTGCCGCTGTCGCCTATTTTCTCCGAGGACGCACCAAAATCAGGATGTCAGACATCCTACCTCTGATGTACCAGCACCGCTGCAGTTACCTGTCCAAGGATGGTTTCCTCGTTGTATTCCGGGACAGAGCGAATGATACATGCGAGTCCGGCGAAATTTGTCGGCGGAAGACGACTAAGTTATGGAATTTTACGAGTACTTTATGTGCTCGTTCTTTCATCAACGGGAACCAGAGTTTGAGTTCACGAAACTTTTATCAGTGCGTTTGAATGAGGTAATGAAAATAGTGGCTGTGTTCATTAGATTTTTGAAGTCTTTTTAACAGACCAATCTAATGAATTTAGTGATTATAAATCCATCAAGATGGGGCCGGTTCAGATTATCGGCCCGGCCAAGAGACTGGCGCGGTTAATTACCGACTAAAGCATCCGAGCATTGGGGTCCTCATCTGCGCCGCCCTGTCTGCGAACCTGCTTTCCCCCTGGATGCAGTACCCAGAGTTCTTAGACGACACGTTTCCAGACATGCGCGATGACACAGCCGCCCCACACCCAACTCTCTACACCGGCAACACCGTCAGTAGGGACCGTGATTCCTATGCAGGCCAAGTTCATTCTGTTGAGGTTTGATTTCGAGGGTGTGGCCAAAATAGTGTGCTATTTCTGCCTTGGAACATGCTAGCATTGTATCCTGGCACATATGTAGAACTGATTATCTGATTTTCAAGGCTGTAGGAAACGAGCCGAAGTGCGAGAGTTTACCAACGTTTCAACGCGTCATGTCACCCATTTGGCCCTGAATTGGGATGAGTCGGACATTATATTGTCAGAGTGTCATGAAACATGAAATTAGAACATGGCTAGTGTCCTCGCACCATCCACCAATGAGGCCTAGGGAATGAACAGATGGTGAGTCTGCATGAGTAAACATTGAAACAATATATAAGGCGGGCGAGATCAGAGAGCGCCGCATAGCCTCCCAAAGGAGCAACTACTCACTGTAGAGAGAAGCGGCAGTCGAACCGACTGCCTAAAAGCCCTTGATCTGAGTGTGGTCCAACACTCAGATCGACTGCTGGTATGCCTTGTTCCCACTGCTATCCCACATTGCATTTTTGCCATTTCGGCAGTTGCATCGATGCGTGTTGGCAGTCAGTCTGAGGGCTTTCGGGCAGTCAGATCCATTGCCGCAAGGCAGTCATTTCGATGGGGGGCTGGCAGTCAATCTGGTGTTCTTTCGTGCAGTCGCTTCCACTGCACTCAAATATGCATTTGATGATAATAAATATATATTCATAGCTAATGAATCACATCCCATCCAATCCACTGCCCGTTCAGTCCCGCATCCACCGCTAGCGCTGCAATGCTAGCAGGAATGCGTCAGTGCAACAACAAGGACCCAAAGTCAAAGGTTACCTCTGACAGCACCGAATAATGCGTACAACGACTTCTGCCTGCAGCAAAAAATGAGAAAAAATTGACACACAAAAATGAAGACTCACCAAGCCATTCCCCGCGCATTTTGAGATACAAACCCAACCTTGTGAGACGCGCGACCGTAGCGGCGCAGATAAACACAGTAAGCAGGGGTGAGTAAATTGGAATTGTAACAAGTACCTTGCACAATGAGGAGGAAGATGAAAGAAAACACCGTTGAGCGAGAAGCAGGGTTGTGTGATTCTTCGCTCATGAGCAGACAATGTCAGCGTCAGAAGATAGATTAGACTAAGAGAGGCAGAGCAGAAGTCAGGCACGTACAGTGAAACAGCACTG
>JARKIC010003658.1:0-13339 GCA_029378375.1 Mycena olivaceomarginata | reverse complement strand
CCCCCACTCGCGCGCCGCGTACTGGATCACGTATGGCATGATTCTGTTCGGTGCGCTGCGTCCCTCCTCCTACCCCCCACCGCATCGCTGACGCCACGCTCCAGGCATCGCCGCCGGCGCCGTGCGCACCTACTTCGGGTACACCTCCGTCCTCCTGCGGACAAGCTCTGCCCCGTGATGGACGAGGACTTTTCCTCCGTCGACACCGCGGGGCTGTTCGGCACGGGCGTCGCGGGCGAGGGCGGCACCTGGCTGCGCGAGGTCGACGCGAGCGGGTTCGGGTAAGCCGGGTGCTGTTCTTTCGAGCTCGTGCTCACGCCCCCCCCCCCCCAGGAACGGCGAGTTCGAGATGACGACGGCCTCGGACGCGAACAGCTTCGTGCGCGACGGGCAGCTGTACCTCGTCCCCACGCTCACGAGCGACGTCCTCCCCGAGGGGAGCATCCTCGGTGCGTCTCTCCCCCCCTCCCCTCCTCCTCTAACCGTTTCCTACTCACTTAGACGGCGCGGTGTACAACCTCACGGGCTGCACGTACAACCTCACGCACTCGTCGGGGTACACGACGAGCGGGCACGGCGCGGCGGGGATCAACACGACGGAGGGCACGAGCGGCGGCGGCGGCATCGCGCCCGACGCGCCGCTCGACCTCCCCGCGTACCTCGCCGCGTGCTCCGCCGTCTCGAACGCCACTGAGGGCAAGATCCTCCCGCCCGTGATGAGCGCGCGGATTAGCACGCGGCGGAGCGCGAGCATTAAGTGAGTGTCCCGTCCCTCCTCGTCAATCATGCGCCGCGGCTCTTGCCGTCTTCCTCCCTTCCTGGCATACAAAATCCATTCTGACGCACTCTCCCCACCCAGATTCGGCCGCGTCGAGGTGCGCGCGAAGCTCCCCACGGGCGACTGGCTGTGGCCCGCGATCTGGATGCTGCCCGTCGACAGCGTGTACGGCGGGTGGCCGCTCAGCGGCGAGATCGACATCATGGAGGCGCGTGGGAACGGGCCCAGCTATAATAAACAGTGCGTTCATACCTCTCCTCTCCCCCCCTCCCCCTTCCATTTACGCTTTCGGAATAATGCTGACGCCGCGACACGGCACAGGGGCATCAACTACGTGCGCTCGTCGCTCAACTGGGGCCGGCGACGTTCCTGAACGCGGTGGCGAAGACGTACGGGTGGTGGGTAAGGCGCCGGGGCCGGTACGACGACGGGTTCCACACGTATGCGCTCGAGTGGAGCGAGGACTTTATGTGCGTGCACTCGCTGCGGACGCACACTCACATCTGACGCGCCCACAGCCGTATGTACGTCGACTCGCGGCTGCAGTATATGTTCGAGACGAAGATCAAGCAGTCGTTCTGGGAGCGCGGGGACTTCCCCACGGTCGTGCAGAACGGGAGCCAGAGCGTCGTGCTCGACAACCCGTGGGTGAACGGGACCAAGGCCGCGCCGTTTGACCAGCGTACGTCTCTCTCGCTCGCTTCTCCCGCCACAAACAAGACTGACGAGCCGCGTGCGCGCTAGGCTTCTACCTGATCATGAACGTCGCGGTGGGCGGGACGAACGGGTGGTTCCCCGATGGGCCGGAGAAGCCGTGGCTCGACGGGTCGGGCAGTGCGTCGTTTCCCTCCTCTGCACCCTCCCTCCAATGCTGATTGTAACGCGCGTCTAGCCGCCCCGCTCGACTTTTTGCGCGCAAAGAACCAGTGGTACAACACGTGGCCGCAGGACGAGTTCCATCGCGCGATGGTTGTGTGCGTCTCTCCCTTCCCTTCCGTCTTTGGAGAGAAAAGCTGATGGTTGTACGATGTAGCGACTCAGTGAAGATGTGGGAGAAGTGCTGAGCCCGCCCGGCCTTCATTCTGCTCTCCTCATGCTGCCGCCAATAATGCACAGCGACAATGTACCCGACTGACTTGCAAAACGGCGACGCTCTCACGGACTCGACCAGTCTAACGCTCATTCACCCATGCCATTCCCTCGCTGTCCTCGCTTCCGCCCCCTATCGTACATTCTTCCTTTGCGCACTATTCAGCTATCCATACGTACATACTCTTTCTTGGTCTTCCTGCGCTTGGGCTTTCTTTTCTTTTCTTTACTCCCCACCCCTCGATAATTAATTATCTCCCCGCACCGACTACTCTCATTTCATCCATCCATTCTTGGTCACCCGCACCGCACGCACACGCATGATCTTGTTCTGATTCGCACATATCAAACCACACTGTTATTTTATTTTTGTCGAGGGAGGATGGCATGGGAGCGGCGCGGCGGGAGGATAGCGACGTATACATAGACGATGGCTCGCCTCGGTACATGGGCTGCACCGAACAGTAAATAAATATATTATAGAGATTGTACCTTCCTTCGGTGGCAGGCGACTGCGGCCGCGGATGGATGGATGGAGTGTATGATAGCTGTTTTCGGCGCAGGGGTGTGAACGGGGCAAAGTGTGAGATTCGGCGCAAGCGGCAAGGGTGTTTGTTGGATAGATACTAGATAGCCATGGAGAAGTGGAAGAGGAGAACCTGGAGATGATGGAGAGGTGATGCGAGGCCCTGGGGCAGGGGCAGGCGGATACGGATAGATACGATGGACTTTGGACGGGTGACAGCGCAAGCGGTACCTGGGTGCTTCGCTGCCAGATGGACGTCAGCGCGCCGAGGAGATTCGTTCGCGACGGACGTCGAACACCGTTCGTCAGTATGTACATAGCTGTATGAGGCTGAGCCTGTTCGTCGATGTCGATCATGGTGGGTGTCAGTCAAGTCAGGTCGCCGTCTCGACCGCGTCGAGGATGAAGGACCGCGATGCGTGGATCCGGTTTCAGATAAGTTAGTTTTCTTTTCCAAAACACAAGTGTTACTTTGACCAAAACCGAACGACAAGCGCCACTGCCGAAGAGCCAGCTGGGGGCTGACTGGGTAAATCCAGAAACAGATCCTCTTTTTGAGTATCGATTCCTTGGCGACATGACGCCAGCGATGTAGGCAGTTCCAAAATTGCAGATAAATATCATCATCGCAAAGCACTACCGTCCAGGTAAAGTGCCATTCTTCAGATACCCGACGCGCCGCAAACTCGATAGATCATAAGAGCTGGGAGAGTTTCCCATGTTCAATATGGAAGTTGGAGGTTTCACATCCTGCCATCGGAGTCTCTGACGGATAACTTTAGAAAGGATACAAATCCCCGACGGATTGGTGGGACGCGTATTCAGGCGAGGTTTATCAGTTCGGTGAGCCCTCTGCACGAGTGTCCACTGTCAAGAGAGGTAGTCGTGGGAAGAGCACACGTGTATGTAGATTAGATGGTTCTATCTTATCTGCACTGCCACGCATTATCTGCTTGCACCACACCGCGACGTCAACATCCGCGTCCTGCTCCCTCTCATCCACATCGACGCGTTTTCGCAGTTCCATCGCATTTGGTCAGCTTCATAATCCCTCTCACCAGCTTCTCAGCAATTTTCATCCTCCCGATCTGAATCTTTTCCTGCTAGCAGTGTACAGCTCGCAGCCCTAGCAAGCACCTTCTCCCTAGATCCCTTGCACGACTGTCAGTAGGTCGGTGAAATATAAATATCCTCGTATGCCACTTATTCCAGGTTTCAGAAGCACGGCCTGGCGAACAAATGAACTCTCTCGACGCCATACGCTCAAGGGCGTCAGAGCTCAACGCCAGCATTATTCCTGCGCTCGAGAGTGCTCTACAGAACGCGCACCGCGAACGAGACCTGCTACAAAATCAGCTCGATGCCTACAAGTATCCTGTCGTGGACAAGTTGCCTCCCGAAATTACCTCCGAAATCTTCGTAAACTTTCTCCCTCCGTATCCGGCATGTCCCCCCGCCTCGGGCCTCTTTTCGCCGTGGATCTTTTGTCAGATTTGCCGGCGATGGCGCGATATTGCTCTCACTACCCCTTTGCTTTGGCGCGGTATAGAGCTCCATCTCGACGACAAGGAACAGTTTCATAAATCCCAGCTGCATTGGCTCGAAACCCGGTTGAGCCTCTCAAAACAGTGCTCTCTTTCCATTGATCTCAGATACACCGCTCCCGTGGACCCAAACGAATTTCATCCATCGATGAAGCCATTTGTAGACGCCGTTATTCGCCACTGCGCTCGGTGGGAAGAGGTCGTGATGATTATGCCCCTCCAGGACTGCGATCTGTTGGACGGTGATATGCCAATGCTTCGTTCACTGGAGTTTGGCACAAGTGATACTGCCTCCCCCGGCGTCGCGATCTTTCCCCCCCACAATTTTCACCAACGCCCCACAATTCCGCACCTTGTATCTCGACAGCCATTTTTCCCCTTCCGACTTCGTCCTGCCTTGGGCGCAACTCACAACAATTATCATCAACGATGGTCTGTACGAGAACGAATGCGCGGATATCCTACGCTATTCCGTCAACTTGGAGTACTGCATCCTCGCGGTTGTCGATGAGCCTGCAGAAGTCATAGATCTCACCATTCCTCCGCTCCTCCACCTCAAACGGTTGTTATTGTACGACCTCATTGCCACTCCATCCTCCCGTGCGAAAGAGTTGTTGGGCAGTCTCGTACTTCCTTCTCTCACAACACTCGAGCTTTCGGCGGATTGGTTTGTGCCAGACCCCGGCGCAAGCATAGCAGCGCTCGTTTCAGCGCTCGTTTTGCGCTCAGGATGCAAACTACAGGCGCTGCATATTACGTCGAGGTCTCTAGCGGCACCACCTAACGTTGCGTATTATCGCGAACACTTCCCCTCGATTCCACACATTTCGGTCGGCCCTGGATATTGCGAGATAGACATGGAGGTGTGACTGACGGGTAAGACCGCTCCTCCACCTTCCTCTCTTGCTGCCGCTGATTATGATCCGTTACTGTACTTTTTCGACCAGATTTAAGGTTGACACCTACGCTGTCTTGAAGCTGCCGTCCATAACGCCTATTGTGTAGACAGGGAAACAGCGGGATTAATTCAAGTTGTGCCGTGTCTCGTTTGCATCAAGTCGCTTCTCATCTGAATGCAGGTGCTGCAACGTGGTGCGAAGGCGATTTAAAATGAATTCTTCTCATGCTGTCTCCTTCTCTGCGCGCGCGTTCTAATATTGGTGTCCTCTCAGTATTATGTCTTCATTTTCCTAAACCGGTGTCAACTCACGCTTAGCCACATGGTTGTCTCGTTCTTATCCCACCACCTCTACCCAGAACCTCGCCGCGACGTCGAATGCTAATTTGAAATCCTTCAAATTCTTGACAACTCCGTCTGCCTCATGCTCGGCGCAATCGAATGGTATGTCCGTGGAAGTAAAGCTAAAATGACATTAGAACTATTCGCTCCCAATTTGGACGTCGAATTGCTGAGAGTGTTCAAGGCAAGAACGGGCCATGAGGATACTTGCAGGTCGCCGTGCAACCATTGAGATCATTGGCTGACACTCGTGTGTTCGCCGCTACTATCCAGTTAAGTATCCAAGTTGGCTTTATCCGTCTGCCTGTGCATTCCCTCGGTAAACGCAAAACGCAAGACTCGATTGGTTACATAAAAACAGACTTCTGGCGACCACTCATAAAACCCATGAATCCGGAGCATGACCCAAGAAAGAAGACGGTATATCAAAATCCCAGCGCGGCGAGTGTCTTGTTGAAGCCTTCTGCCGCAAGGAACTGCGACGCATCGAGCATCCTGGTTCAAGCGGGGTTTGTCAGCCATCGAGCTGTCGGGCTTCCAGCCTACATACATTCTGTGGACCAGGACGAGCGACCCCGGGGACGTGAGGTTGAGCTGCAGCGACGTGTTTGCGATCACTGGGTCGAGAGCCGCGACCAGTTGCGGGAAGTGGGGGACCGCGCCGGTACCGATGACGCCGGAAAGACTGGTTGAGAGGAGCCTGCGCGCAATAACTCATTTTGAGACAAGGTAATTGGGCGTTCGAACTTACTGCATGACATCGGAATATGTGATGCTGACTTCGTCGTTGGTGGGCGAGACGGTCGTCGAGCCGCTGCTGGCTGGGGTCCTCGCCAGGGCGACGTCGGCCTTCAAGAACGCAGCGCCCAGTTCGATCATCTGTGCCCCGATGGTGATATCGCTGAATTTGTGTTGCGCTTGGAGAGTCACTGCAAGGGTTGAATTTGCTGAAGGTTATTTCTCAGTACTGAGGACGCACAGATGGCTGGTCCCGAGTGGTGCAAGGAAACGTCGAGAGCGTCGACGATGGAAATGATCGCTGCATTTGTGTTCGTCGCCTGCCTTACATTAAGTTTACTGGCGAAGGCAACGGAAACCAGGGAGAGGGCGAGGAAGCGCAGCGAGAACATTCCTGATAGTGGGAGTTGCACCTACGAGGAAGATGGGACCTTGTCTGAACTAAATAACGAAGGGACGTCTCGATACCCATGGGTATAAGACCAATTTCGAGCCAGGCGTCCACGGTATTTCAACTTCCTTGCACGCCCAGACGGAACCCAAACAGTTCATTACCCAGTAATAATTCCCGGGATTTGCGTCTCTTGAAAGGCGTGAGAGTGCAAAGATTCCTGCCAATCCCTTGGCCCATACCTGGAACGACTGAAACGGATTTCATCAATACTTCATGGGACATTCTCATGCTCGTGGGTATATTTCAGGAACAGAACTAAGAACGGAGCCGAATGACAGCCTGAGGAAGGCACCTCTACACGATTCAAGTGCATTAATTCTCAGACTGGAATTGTCCGCGAATCATACAATAATTTACGACGCTGACATGCAAAAATAATTTGTGTGCGGGCCCTGTCCGACAGCAAGTATTTCTTCAGCTGTTCGGCGCCCAGGCACTGCCCATTCGGTGTTGCGAGAACGTCGGGCATGAAGTAAATCCCCAGTCTGGGCGGATCAAGTACATTGCACTTCACTGAGCTAACAATTCACGAATTTCGAACAAATCGTATAAAGACAAAGAGTGCCAGAGCCCAATGTAAATTGACCAATCACTGAAAGCCCCCGTCGCAACCACGGTTTTTGCAAAATGTGCTTAGTGGGTGGAGAGTTTGAGCTTAGGCCTAGGTCTATCTAGAAGTTACGAAAGTGAACTCGACATTTCTTGAACAGCAAATCTCTGCCTTAGGATTGCGGTGGGGTCGAGGCAGTTGTACTGGCCGTCGGCTCAGTCCTATCGGAGTTTTTTGTGGGCATCATAAAGATTGTGGACGTACGGCACTCCGCCAAATTGATTGTTTTGGTAAGGCCGAAAATGTCCCTGGTATCCTTTGTTCCAGCCACAGTATGACTGCTACTGAGACTGGGTTGCAATTCTGTGCCAACTGAAATATGGGTTGCTTTACTTAAACCTCAGATCTCAGGAGCATTTCCGGCGACTCTGAACAACACAATTCCGGAGTGCGGAGAGCTAGACGAACTCACTAAAGGTGAGGATAGGGGTACAACTGCCAGATATGGGTACCATCACTGATCAATAACTAAGCGATGCCGATTAAAGGCTTTTGGCTTAAGTCTGTGGTTACGGGGAAAGAATCAAGTTTTCAAGTTGATAAAAGAGAGGAAAAGAGGGGAAAGTAGAGAGATTGTGAGAGCTCACCGGCGTTGATTCCGAGCGCGGTTTGTGTTGCGCAAGCTCTTGATTAAGAAGTACGCCAGCGCGAGAACGGTATCAAGATGATCCGTGAACCCCCCGAGTGATTTCAAGGTCTATCTCTTCGGAGATAGTACCTGGTTTGGGTTAAACCCAGGCCAATCGTTTTCAAGATCCACACGGGCCGCCCTTCGCACCGTCTGCTGCCGTGAGTTCCGTTGTCCTCTTCTCACCATCATCGCGCCGCTTTCCGGTACAAACCACCGATACCTTCCTCCAACGAGGACCTAACTTGGACTTACCCTCTCGAGGCGATATCTATCCGAACCAGTGCTCTTACTTGCGTGCACAACAAACTCTCACCACCACGCCGGGAAGGAGAGGAGATGGAGACAGGGAATTCGCTGGAAGGTAAGTCCACCCGAAAATTCTCTACAGCTACCTCAGTCTCTGGCACGGTCAGCGAGGTATTCCACTACCACCTCTTCTTCTCCGAGACGAACTGCGCCCCCTTGTCACTGTCCCGGATCGTAAAGGAGACCTCCAACACCTTCGATCTCCCCAGCAAAAAAAATACTTGCCTCAGTTGGCACAATCATGGTCAACATCTGCCTCACCAAAGTCCCCAAGCTCAGGATCGCTGCCGGATCGCTGCCCTGTGTTTCACCCGCGCAGCAAGAGAGCACATCCTCAATCCCAAGCAAGTGACAATCATGGTGCGTTACGATCCTTGAATTCCGCAAATTTTACATGAAGTTGGCAGGGTCAATCCGCGGGCTCAGAATCAGTGGCTGCCGCTATTTCCAGGCATTCCCCGAGCTCTTCCGCCTTCCGAGGAGGTATAATGTTGTCAGCAGCACAGGAATCGACGGTCCCCACCCCTTCTTTCGCTTCGTTCAACGACTTTGCCTCTGCTGTCGGATGCTCCCAAACGCCCGGTGCGGCGCGGTTGACGTGTCTTAGAGACGTACCTGCGGCCGTTATCCGGACCTGCGTAAACGGACCTTCCGGCGGATTGTATGTGCCTATCGTCGACAAGTACGTCTTCACTCCGCATAATTTGTCCCAGCTAAAAGGGCCGGTCGCGTTATTTTAATGTGACATTCTTCACAGACCCATTCCAGCGCATTCCTACTGGACTGACGGCACGTGTTTCCTTCATTATTGGGAACACGGAAAACAACGGGTCCATTTTCGCACTCAATCTGACGAACCTTACCGCGTATCTGGCCCCTAACTTCGGCCCTTTTGTCACTGCCGACGAGGTGCGGGCCCTTTCTTTACCCCAGCGGCTTGGGCGACAACACAGTCATTTCGGAGTTGACCAAAGACTTGGTTTTCCTGTGGTCGGTTACGTGTCTCTTCCGTTACCTCTCATTCCAGCTAACACTACAAAGTCCTGCAATGCCAGCGACACACTGACGCTGGACCTGCTCACCCTGCGGGCACCCACCGGAGCCAACACCACCTTGCTCCGTGGCAAGAAGACTGCCGGGAGGCAAACCAACACTTCTGCATGGGTTCGTACATGTGAAGGTTTTGTTTTTCGCTTTTGCTGACACAATGTTTCAGGACCCGGAAAGAACAAGAAGCCATACACTATCTCGAATGGATGCAAAGTACGTACTTTCTATTGTCCCGCCGGCGAACCCGCTCATTCTCGTCGCAACAGTTTGACCAGGGTCGTGGACGCAGAAAGTCCAAGGGTTTCAAAGTTTAAACCCTTGTTCAAAACCCTCCCGCACCGGTGGGGCAGGTCCGAGTTGGAGCCTGAGGTGTTGCTATATGTGCTATGCCCGCCTACTTAACAGTTTCTTTGTATGCACACTCATCCTCTCTGGCACACCCTGACGTAACATCACCCCATAGCTACCGTATGAATGCAAATATTATTTCGTCAATATACATCGTCTTGGGTTCCGCCTCCTCAGTCTCCTTCTGCCCGAGCTCGGTGTTTTCATAATCATCCCCCTTGCCGTCTTCATCTCCCAAGCTCTTGTCAAATATGCGCTCGCTATCCAGAGGATGATCGTGGGCGAGAGCAGCTAGGTCTTTATTGAGCTGCACAATTGTCGACGGCCGGTCCACGGGCACCGTCGAAGGGACTAGGGAGAGTGAGTCAGAGACGAAGGTGCGAAGAATTCTGGCCTACCTGGGTTGCTAACGGCTCGTGGTTGTTGTGAAATGCAGAAGACCCTGTGATACTGTTCACAGCAGGGTTGACTCAGGTGGTCTGAGCTGAAGATCTGGTAGAGGAACTGGCGGAAATGCGCAGACACATCCCCATGTCTTGTATACGTGTTGGCGCCGATGAGGTAACCACTGCCTTTTTCTTTCGACCCGAGCCGACGCGAGAACCGCACCAGCCATTCTTTGTGCCGTCAGACATAGTGCAGTACGCGTAGTACTCATTAACGCATTCAAAAGAGACAGTGAGGCCGTCCCCAGAGTCCCCAGAGCGAGATTGTGACAAGGTATTGTTGACGACGTGTCTCCAGGGCGAAAAAAGTCCATGGTGCTGAAGGGTTGAGCATAATCGACACGCAAGGTATGTCGAGTTCGGAGTTCCTAACAGATTTGATTTCGTAGGCAGAATTATGATGTTGCTATACAATAACTCCGGTTGCGTTAAACCACGTTAAGCCACCACAGCCTTAAGCCCCAGTGAAAACGGCGCCTCGGGAAGCATCGCCGGGTATCGGCTACGCTCGGACAGCCTCGTCATAGTCAAATTTCACGATTCGGATGCCCCGCGATACTCGCCGATCCCAGACGCTGCTACACGCAGCTATTTCCGGACACCTCAGATGCCTTCAGATACTCGGATCGGGAGGTATCGTGTAGTATTGCAATAGCACGGAATACAGGAATAATAACAATACGATTTTATTTCCATTCCTGGGGCCTCCGCGCGCCCACCTGCTTGCCCCGCCACCTGGCCGCGCTCCCTCTCCTCACCCGCCCGCACACATCGCCAATCCGCGGCCATCGCCCGTCGCCCGCCCGTATCACAGGCCAATCTGCCGAGCATCACCCGTCGCCCGTCCCCGTGCTCCGTCCGCCAATCCGCGGACGTCTGCATATCATCCTTGTTCCTTTTGGCGTCGGAATCGTGCTAGATAGAATGTATTAGTGCCCAGATCAGGGAATGTTGGAGAAAACATACTTCTCAGTATCAAAAACAAGCAGACGACATGCGACAAGATAGTACAGACAGCCAGAAGAACCAGTCCACAGAGTGACACACCCAGAGCCCCAGAGAGAACCAGCAGAAGTCCTAGTCTTAGAGAGTATCCAGCCCAGTGACTGCCAGCAAAGAAAACTAGATACACATCTCAGCAGACCAGCGGGAGGAGATGGCTGTGGTGGTAAGCGGAAGAGAGCACCACGTCACAGTGACTCACAGACTCGGTACTCTTCGGTTCCGACTTCCGCACCGTCAAATGCGCCAAGTCGAAGTTTGGTCAAGGTAGCTTTCAAAATTCTAAGACTAACAAGCGCTCGCCGGCGCTTCGCGCCGGCTCCCACTTCTGCCGGAATGATAGATTAAAATCGGAGTTTAAAAAGCTTCAGACGGACGGACAGGCTTAATTTTATAAATAGGGAGATTTCATGACGTCAGTAGGAAAAGCAAGAGGAGCATGTGAAATTGAGGACAGAGTCAAAACGAGGCCTCGCGATCCTTGACGAGCCCAGCGTGACCCAGCGATACCCGGCGATGCTTCCCGAGGCGCCGTTTTCACTGGGAGCTTAAGCCATGAGCCCGATTAAATGCCGATCCTGGTCCTCAAGAGGTGGGCGGCCGAAAAAGCCGAGATAGATTTCTGACCATGATGTCATCATTTTTCTGTCCGCCCACCTCTTGCCACTATTATTATGATCTGGTTCAACTTGTCCAGCTCCCCTCTCGTCTTCTGTGTCGCTCCCTCCATAGCGCCATCCTCAGTACTGCTGGTATCTTGGCTCCAGCAGTGCCAGAAGGGGTTGGGTTACACCTTAGAAGCTTCAAGCTTGAAGGGCCATCCAAAGGCAAAACGCAGCCTCAGCAGGACTGGCATTTATTTATTCGGCTTCCAGCTCTAATTCTTGTCCGTATTGTCGCCGTACCTGTGTCCTGTCTTGGATCTATGTTCCCTCTGCCCTCTTTCCCCGCATTCCGTTTTCTGTCGCGGCCGCTTTGACATGCTCCCATTCGTCGCCCAGATTCCTCACGCGCGCTGGTCACCCGATATGTAGTACCACATAGCTGCCGGTGGTCGGCTGACAAGCCCACTCTGAAATCGCCTTTGAAACGGAAAGTTCTCGCAACAATACCGGAATCGTAGTCCATGGTCGTTTATAACACTTCTTGCACGACGAGCATCCTTCCACGATCCGTTAATAATGCCCCTATCCTCCGGCTGTTAGTCCTTCTCCCGCTATGGGTATCCTTTGGACGCGCACAAACCACGGTCACCGTCCAAGCGGGGACGACCTTCCAGACGATGGACGGATTCGGATTCTCCGAGGCGTTTGGCCACGCAAATGACCTCTTCAACTATCCGGCCGCAGAGCAGAAACAGGTGCTGGATCTTCTCTTAACACCAGCACGGGCGCAGGTATGACGATAATCCGCAACCGGATAGGCTCTGGCGGGTCTGGCGACAGCATCCTGCCGACGAGCCCTGGCTGCCCGACCTGCACGCCTAAATACGTCTGGGACGGTTCCGATGGGCACCAGGTATGGTTCTCGCAGCAGGCCATGGCGTACGGTGTCAAGACTATTTACGCGGATGCGTGGAGCGCGCCGGGGTTCATGAAGGTATGGCGACAAGTCGCCACAGGACGGACAATTTCCAAGAACTGATGTTATCCCTTTGATAGACTAACGGTGTTGAGATTAACGGCGGAACTCTTTGCGGGGTGACCGGCGCAACCTGTGCCTCCGGGGATTGGAAACAGGCATACGCCAATTTCCTGGCGCAGTACATCAAGTTCTACCAGCAGTCTAATGTCACCATTACCCATGTCGGATTCCTTAACGAGCCAGAGTTCAGGTATCTTTACATCCCTTACTGTTACTCGCGCAGTACTGATAGGCCACCTAGCCCTACTATTCTTCAATGAACTCAAACGGTCAACAAGCCGCGGGTTTGTTGTTGGCGGCCACCGAAGCTATCTTCTAATGAAATCCGCAGATTTCATCAAAGTTCTCTCGCCGACGCTCGCCGCTGCAGGGCTGAAGACAAAAATTACCTGCTGCGACTCCGAGGGCTGGAACAACCAGATAACCATGACGAACGCGATCAACAGCGCTGGTGCTCTGAACCTCCTCGGCGTCGTCACGTCGCACGCATACAGCTCGGCCGTATCTGGCACAATTAACACAACGACAAACGTCTGGGAAACCGAGTACGCGGATCTCAGCGACCCACTTCTCCCGAACAACTGGTTCAGCAATGGCGGCGCGGGGGAGGGCTTCACTTGGGCGAACCGCATCTTCGATGGCATCGTGAACTCGCGGCTTTCAGCGTACCTGTACTGGATCGGCGCGGAGCCGGGGACCACCAACTCTGCTCTCATCCTCACGAGCGGGACGACAGTGACGCCGTCGAAACGCCTGTGGGCGTTTGCACAATGGTCGCGTTACGTGCGCCCCGGCGCTGTGCGCCTCGGCACGTCCGGAAGTGGCACCAACCTGAAGTTCAGCGCGTTCAAGAACCCAGATGGGACCGTCTCCGTGCAGGTGCTGAACAATGGAGGGGCGGCGACCGCAATTAATGTTGCGACGAGCGGGTTC
>JARKIC010003657.1:0-13362 GCA_029378375.1 Mycena olivaceomarginata | reverse complement strand
TGGCGATGGAAATGCCCAACCTCTTGGCAGAAATAGCAGGCCCAAGAGGGGACCGAATGGCATTCCAGCTCCATGAAATAGACGTTGGAACCAGGGTCCGCCCACCGGAGGCCAGCTATCGTACGCCCTGTGGAGCATTGAATTAGCCAGAATGATAACCTGAACAAGGAAATAAAATACCTAAGCCGTGGATGCGCTGGGTGCGCTGGTGTTGCGCGAGGATCCACGATAGTCCCTTGAGGAGGTACTCGCGATGTTTGAGGAGGTACCCGGAGTTGGGCATTGCTGAACCCGATCCTGCTCCGTTTTCGGATTCTTGGAGCCGGAGTGAACTGATGGAATCGGTGTCAGACTGGTCGGTACTGAGAATCGGTGTACTTCTGCGATGGTCTTTTGGACTGCAGTCCATTAGTAGCAAGCTCTGCGGCTAAAAATCCATAGATGGGTCGGAATTGAGCAATCGCGATTGCTTAAAAACGAACCGGCATATTGATCCGCAGAGTCCTCGTGGCATAGGACTGTGTACGGTTACGCTTCTCGGCGGAGGGACTGGGAAGTCTGCGGTGACTGGTCCGGACGCTGATTCGGGGTCAGTGCGTGATAAATAGCCATGGCCTTTATATAAGATGGTGCCGATCGGTCAAAGCCCTTTATACGAAGAAATGACAGGCGTACTGAAGGGACGTGTACTGGGAGTAGGAGTAACGGGGAATGCCTACTCACATTGTTAGTAATTGGGCAAACTTCTTGAAAAACCCCTCATAGTCGGGTGGGCTTACGGAAGCGTGAGCATCGAGCGACTGAGTAGTACAATGGCTAGTCGAGGGGGTCCCCTCCTCGACCCTGCATATTGGAAAAAGAGCACGGAGTTCGTCAATCGCGAGGATACACTGGGCCAGTTGCCTCTAGAATAAGAGACATACCCGTTCAGCATCGATTTGCATAGGTTGTTGACCTCACCGGAAACAGTCATGGGGAACTCGGAATTGTCGAAGAACAGAGACGTCATCGTCAATGTCTTCAACAATAGCCTTGGACTTCTTGGCTTTCTAAATAGAAAAGACGAAATATGTTAAATTTTGAGCAATCGCGATTGCTGAAAATTTCAACATACCTTCCCTTTGGACTTCTTGGGCTTAGCGGTGGCAGCAGCCTCGGCGGCTGCTTGCTCTCAGCAGCGACAACGAGCATCCTCAAGCTCGGTACGATGAGCCTGCTGAGCAGCTATAGTTGCGGCGGGACAGACCAACGCGATTCAACTCGCGTTCAGTCTTGATACGGGAACAAGGACGAGAATAACGGGGTAACGACCACCGATTATTCCACCGGGACCCGTGGCCGTCTGGTGATACGAGTTCTTCATGTTGAAAAAATACATCGTAAAGGGATTTGTCGCGGGCAATAGCAGGAATCATTGTGCTAAAGCCCTCCTATGGGAAGACGGTCTCAGTATGGTTATCAGAACTTGAAAACTTCGTCGTACCAGCGCAACAGTCTTTCATCGAGAAAAGCGCGCTGTTTAACACGGTCTGGGTACCGAGTAGCGGCGACGGATTCGCTGATAGCAAGGAGGCTATCGATCATTGCCTTGGGCATAGTAGGAAGGCTGGTGGAAACCATGTTTAATAAACGAGGGTAGTCGGTGAAAATGCTGGTGTAAGAGTGCGTTCGGATGATCCTGACAACAGGATCAGGATCAGGATCCAGGATTGGCGACTCGGTGATAACTTGCCCGATGTCAATTGATAACAATAGATAACAATAGATAATGCTAGATAATGCCTTACCGCCTGTATTTTTCGACTTCTCTGCATTCTCCAGGGCTCCTGGCGATGAGGACGGAATGCAGATTGATTTATTAAACTACCCGGGAACCGGTACATCTTTGCAGTAATTCGGGGCATACCCCCGAGTGCCATACGAACCCATGTTTTGCGCTCCGGCGAGCCCTCACGCGCCCACGACATGTACTCGTCTGCCATCTGCCCCTTCCCAAATGGACCTCTAAGTCGGATAAGGGTCGGGGAGCTGGAGCCACCACTCCTTGTGAATGACTTCAAGTGCGTGAGTACGGTGTTCGGGACTGGAGTTGGTATCAAAGAATGTCCGTGAGGTCATGGGTTGCGGTGCCCATTTGTTCGCCAATACGTCGAGAACGGCTCACGAAGACTAGCGCATCTTGAGCCTTGACACTGCATCGCCTGCGATGACGCCGCTGATTGACGTTTCCCAGTGCTTTGCCACAGACACGGACAGCATCGAGGGGGTGCTGGACCTGGTTGACGAGCTGACTGAGGTGTTAAGGTTGAGCATGGAAGCGAGGAGGACGCGTCGAGGCGGAAAAGACAAAGGGATTCACTACGTGACAACTGTGACTACGCTACCGGACCGTGTCGCCGATCCTGGATCCTGATCCTGATCCTGTTGTCAGGATCATCTGAACGCACTCTAAAGCGCAAGCTGCTTTATATAAATCGCGGATGCTGTCCATTCGGGGGAATAATGCGCTCTGAGTAATAATGTAACTGGGGACAGTTACAATTTATGAAAAGGGGAGATGGACTTGGACAATGACAAAAATTTAAAAATTCTGGACTCTAACGATGACTACACGAATTGCTAGCCGAAACAAGCGAGGCGAAGCGGTAGATCAGAGTAAAAGCCCAGTTGGTCATCGGCTAAAAGAACACATCACTTGCAAAATAGCCGACTCGGTTAGCATGCACCTAAGCGACAAGAGGCGCTAAGCGGTTCAGACCACATAGGCATATGGGCCGGACCTTGGAAAACATGTTATCCGATGAAAATAGTGATGAGAAAGCTTCCGCGGATGCTAAGATCGACAATTATGTGTCAAAACAATGCTTAATTCCGATTAACGTATCAGGAGTTAATGAGTTCTACACGTGGTAGTAACAAAATAAGGGTACGGCTACAAAGGGCCTACGCTAGAGTGCGTGGAAGATCAAATGATGAAGCCTAGACATCAAGTATGATGGAAGGTTAAAGATCTTCTCTAGTTCATCTGAAACCGGCCAAGGCGCGCGTCATGGGGATGGGTCGGATGTATTCTACGATCCCCTGGGCAAAGAAAGACCCAATAGGGATAGGAGCGATGTCCCAGAGGTGAAAGCTGCGGCACAATCCGAGTAGAACTGGGCAATCCAGGCATCACGCTCTATCGCGATTGATCAGAACGACCCAAAACCCCTAGAAATAAATAAAAAACACGTACCGATGTCTGGGAGTAGAGTGGAACAGATATCGCGGTACTGGGCTAAGCGGAGGCAGAAAGCCTCGCGGCTGCAGAACGTGCAGTAATCTTGGTTCATTTGAATAAGGCATGGGAAGCATGGGGCGTTCCAGCGGATAAATGTGCAAGATGAAGGATGTCCCGAGCAGGAGTCGCAAGGGTTCTCCTAAAAACAATGGGTCAGGAACTTCCATGAACGGACAAAGGTTCCAGTACCGGGCGTAACTGAAACAATGTCTCCACATTTGGAGCTAGGGCGTCATAAATATTGGAGAAAGGCGGCAAAGTGGGCCAAGAGTCTTCAACAAGGAAGTGACGAAGAGGGTCATAGTCCGGGGCGAAGGGAGACATCGCCATCTGAAAAATCACAATCGCGAATGGACTATTTATACTGGCTAGGATCGCTTAGGCAATACTATCCCAGTAAGATGGAACCATAACGTGGAATGATGGGATGTTAACTGAGACATGGGCAGATTGGAATAATTATTCAAGCGCGATGATTGGGGGTTTTCTCGGTTCGGCTGGACTTAGGGATCCCCCAAACATCAGAAAAAGAACAAGACTATATTCGATTATCGCAAGGGAACTTGTGAATGATTTGTACAGTAAAAAGTTCAGATTTTGGGCGATCACGATTGCCCCGCCCGACCCATATTCCATCCCAGATTCACCTCACTTCGAGCCTGATGATCCCGCTTCATCCTCAGCTGGCCATTTCGAACTCTCCTCAGGTGGAGGAGTCGGTTGATGGGCCTGCACATCACGGTGTTCAAGGAAGTTGAGCAGGGCGGCAAGATCCCCATCAGTAGTGGACTCCGTGCGACAGGGGTCACTAATGAATGGGTACCGGAGGACAGCAGTCCGGTAGTCGACGGACAGGTCCCGCTGAGAATTGAGCAGGAGTTGGGCCCAGATCAGCTGGAGCTCTTTTGAGAGCTCTGCCATTCCAGGCAAACTGTCGGCTCCCAAAGATGAGATCCTCCCGCGGATCCAGGCACCAACACGGTTTCCTGCGACCGACAACCGAGAACCAGCGCGAAAGAGCTGCTCTCAAGCAAGCTCGTAATCGGCGCGGGCGGCGCCCAGATCGGTGACCAGTTCGTTACCACCTGAAGGGAAAAGACGCCACAAATTGAGCAATCACGGAAGATTGGAAAAGAATAAAATGATCATATGTTCATTTGACAGCTGGGAGTAGGGCTTGAGGTGGTTGGCGGCCCGAGTGTGATCAGAACGGTGAAGGTGTGACTGCAGTGGGAAAGGCGCCCTTTATTGCAGTGATTGCAAAGAGCACCAGGGACACCGTGATTGCATTCGCGGTTGCGAAAAACACAGTTTGAACAACCAGCGTCAAACTAGAAGAAGGAGTCAGAATAGTAGAGCAATCACGATTGGTTCTACTCACGACGGTGGGCTCGCTTTGTTCTTTCGCAAGCGACTCGGCGGCAAGACGGACCTTGTCCATAGTTGAAATAGGTCGGGGAGGGACGTAGGGGGGGAGCTTGTTCGCCCTACGCTTGCCCTGAGTCTTGCGCTCGACTGCTGGAAAGATTGACGAGCCAAGGGAGGAAAGGGGTGTATTGGCTCGCGCCTTGTGCTCTCCCTTGCCCTTGCTCTTGCCCTGGCCCTTGGCAAGGACGAGCCCGTCCGTTGACGTTTCGCGGGGCGAGGCTACTCCTCTTCCTCCTCCTCCTCCTCCTCCTCGGCATCCCGCTCCTCCTCGCCCTCCTCATTGTATGCCTCATCGGCAGGTGGTGTGACCGACTTCTGGGATGACTTGAGTTTGATCATAGGTCGTCCCTTTTTGTTGAGGAGCTGGGGAAGATGAGAAACGGATAGGAGGGAGAGCAGGAGTAAGAAAAGAAACAGGAGAGAGGGTAAACAGAACGTACAGCAGCATGGGTGGGTCGCGCAGGGGGTGCGGCCCGACGAGGAGTCTTCTTGCCTCGAGCAGCAGAGCGAGGAGGGCCATGCTAGAAGGAAGGGTTAGAATCGGTATAAGAAGCGTAGGAGGTGATACTTACACGATGCACGGGAGTACCAGCAGCTTCCGCGGATGCTCGGGTATCCGCAAAAGCAGGTCCTTCCGAATCAGACTGCATCTCGGCGGAGGGGGATGGCGAAGCGGCTATCGCGGATGCTCTGCGAGGCGAGGAAGTGTCCTTCCTCGCGCTGCCCCGCAACGACCGAATATCGAAGCTTGCGGAACCAAACCGCGGAAGGTCCGGTCTGCGGCGGAGGCGTAGCTGTGGTTGGGCGCAGGCGATACGGATGAAGGAGTGTGGGCCGGTAATGCGGGGAAGTAGAATCCGCGCAGCGCACCACGAGCTGCGACGGCGCTGGGGTGTTCATCCTGTAGCGTCGCCACCAATACCACATAGAATCGTAATTGGACATGTCCATAACTGGGTATGGCTCCGATGACAGATCCTCATGGGGAAGGCGCGGAATAACAAGGGCAGGTGGTAAGAGTACGGTTGGCCTAAAGTATGGACAAATCAGTTAGGATCCATTACAAGTCAAGAATGGGGTACTTGCATAATCAGGAGACTCGGGAAGGAGACACTCCAACCAGTCGGGGTTGTGCATCTCGGGAGGGCAGGGACGCGATGAGGGACCGGGATGGAGTTGAAAATAATATGAGTAATGGTCGGGGAGGAGAGACGCCCCGCGCGGAACTCATCAATCAGCAGTTCCCTGGGCAAAAAGAGAATTAGCCTTGAACAACCGCAGATGAGGCATTGACTCACAAAAACGGGATATGCGGGCGCTAGGGCTTCGTTGAGAAGCGAAGCGGCATCCGCGGCCCGTGGGTCTCACAAATACGGTTTCTGGCCATAAAATGCACCAGAACTCGCAGGTTGGGGCGAGCAATCCGCAAGAGAGTAGAATGGTCCGCGACGGAGAAGGGGTCGCGCAGTAGCTGGTCCATTGGGAAACTCCTCAGTTCCCAGAAAAAGCCAAATGGTGGACAAAGGAGGATACTAGGGCGGGGGGTCAGAAGATACAAAAGATAAAAGGACCACGCACGGTGTCCCAGGTTGGGGAAGTTGCGGGTTCACCGGAAGGGAGAAAAGCCATCCATCCGCTCTGGACACGCGCAGGCACGATCTGGGAAACCGCGGAAACTAATCTAAGGAGACCAGCCAAGACGATCAGTTGGGCTCGGGAGTGCGGGATGAACGCATAGGAGCGCTGAAGGGTTTCCTGAGTAATCGTGGATGGTCAGACATGGATCATCAAGAACGAGTTTTTCAAAAGGGACTCACGAATACCGGAACTGCACGATCGAGGATCGTGGCCAGGTACATGGGGTCCGTGCGCGGAATGCGCGCGGGGACCCGCACGAAAGGCGTAAGTCTGTAGATGGCGGGGTGTGAAAGGAAGTAGAGTGGGGGCCACAAATTCGCGTCAGGTTGAACCCGGGAGGGGCCGTGCTCGGAAGGGGAAACAGTCAGGAGCGGTCGCCCAGGTGTTGGGACAACGTCTGTGTCTGTTAGGCGGTATGGGGGCGGGCAGGTTGTAGTCGATATCACCAGTACCGTCAAGGAGGGCGTCAGTACCCACGGTGGAGTTGTTAGGGGTGTTGAAGAAGACAAAGGGGACGTTGGCGCGTACGGAACGCGTAGGGCTGGAGGCAGACATGGTTGGGAAGCAAAGAAGTCTTGATGTGAATATCAACATCGCGCACGTGCTGTGTTACGACATTGCATGCGCAATGTGGATACGAGAACAGAACTCTGGCTCTACCAACGGAAAACGGGGGCAGAAAACAAGATGGATGTTTTTACTTCTAAGGAACGCAATCGTGGATACTCAAAAGAGGAATAATATTCCGCTTTATGAGGTATATTATAGCGGGAACGTGAAAATAGGGGCAAAAACATCAATTGCAATCGTACTAGCAATAAAACCAAGTGTTTTTAACCAGTCTAAAGAGGATTCAGGACTGGTAACCTAAAAAGGGATATGATCCTTGATCCTCGAGGGTTCGAAAGATCGAATGATGGGTGTTGACATGAACGGATCACTCGATGACAAAATAAGATTTGTCATGTTCGGATAAAGGTCACAACGACCAGTTGAGTGGGGACACTCAATATTTATGAAAAGGGGAGATGACAGACCTGGTATTGGGGCACCCGGGCATTTATTCAAATCTGCTCGAGTTGCAACATACTATAATGTACTTCATTACATTACAACGTCATCTCACGAGGGCTATTGCTGGCCTGAGCAGTTAGCTAAAAGGGATATAATGTGTCACGAACCATTAGAAAGGCGCTGGACGACAATCCTGGTAAAGGGTTGAAGTGGGAAGTCGCTAATGGAGCAATCACGGAAAGTGCCTTACCATCCTGGAAACAGATTGGGGCTACTGCACATCCCTGACTAAGGGCATATTACGAGGGAACATCCTTCTGAACCAGCACTAGGTACAGTAGGTATTTTAAAAAAACCCAGGCATGGGCCCAACCGGCTTTTTGTAAAAGCCCCATGCTAGTTGTCAAGCAGTCCCAAAATGGGGAATTGTAAAAGAAATAAAAGAAAGTCCATAGCGGGGATTGAACCAAAAACCTTTCCATGATGGCCATCATTCTGGCCATGGTATTAACCACTACACTATCATAGTTATAACAGCTTGCCAGCCACGTTAATCTATAGTCAATATGGAAATTCAGAATAAGCCTTGCACCACCCCTGTAGGGCCCGCATAGGGCCTGGTTAGGGGTTAGGGTGGTTAGGGTTCGGGTTAGGGGTTAGAGTTAGGGGTTAGTGCCTTTGCCTTCAGGTATATTTATTATTTTGGTTAGAGGTTAGGGTTGGTTAGGGTTGGTTAGTGTTAGTTAGAGTTAGTAGATATTATGAAACACATAATAAACAGTGAAAAACAATATTCAAAGACCTAGGGCAGCTTGCCTGCCCTAGGTCTGGGTATTAGCAGTCCCAGGTAGGGTAAGCCTAGGCTTAGCCTAGCTGGGGTAGCTTCCTGGCCCAATATCACTTGCTTGGTGTAGTGGTAACAATGCTGGATAATAATATTATCTAGTGGTCACCTGTTCGATTCTTGTTTTGGGCATTTTTCCTATATATGCCTTTTTAGGTGTACTTGACAACTAGCATGGGGCTTTTACAAAAAGCCGGTTGGGCCCATAGCATGGGTTTTTTAAAAGTACTTACTGTACCAGCTGGAACCAGAGGGATCATTGTTAGGCATCATCTGACGTCTCCAGAACTGCCAAGAGAGGGCTGGACTTGGTCGATCTACCAATAGACTAAGAAACCGTACTCGGGTACTGGGAAGCGGCGGCTATCACGATTTTCAGACAAATCACTTAAGCGGTTCAAGGTGGAACCATTTGAGCAGGTGGTTACCAAGGAGGGTAACGGAGTGCTGACAAGGAGGTCGGCTAAAAGTTGACATATCAACAATATCCCATCACGATCGTGCTAAGCGATGTAGATCTTGACTCATCGTTAAGCTCGGCTCGTTGATGTTTCTTATAAATCTCTCTCAATTTTACTAATCGCTTGATATCTGACAGGAGTTCATCGGCTAGCTGCCATACCACTAGTCATATACCCTGAACCCTATTGCTCGTTTGTATCAGTCTCTTTTATATTTAGATTCCTGTAACGTATTTACGTGGATGGTTATGGGAGGAACACCAGTGAATCTCACCCCACCTGTTGGACGCGAAGTTATTAGACTTCACGCTGAACCGGTAGAGTAGTCATTCATTCGGAGATACCCAGAAGCTATACCAAGTTTCGTTTGTTTTCCCTGTTTGAATATTATCTGTGTTGGATTTGGATCTTTATAAACGACGCGTGGACATATTGGATAAACGGAACGGATGCGTGGAATATAAGGAACAGATTGGACTTGACAATTGGTTGTAATCTCGCAAGGATTAGCAATCGCGGATACTATTTGGAATCGGGATTCATAAGAATCACTTGCTTTACGCATCGGAGTACTATCTCCAACCCTAGACCCACATCATACAAAACCGTTGAATATAAAATCTCGTCTGTCTATCGCGATTGTGCCTAGAACGGATTCGAGCAAGTTTTATCTATACGACTTGTAGACCTGTAAAGTCTTGCTTCCCAAAGAGAACTAAAGTTCAAATTGCCACAATCTATACTGGATTGGAACCCCGAACTTGCACGAGGACTATAGTGTTTGAGTTGTTGTAGTTGCATTATCGAACCACGTATTCATTTACAAGGTTTGTGTTGTGGTTATTTTACCGCCAGCCCCATAGTCAGTGTTTCAACACCTATGAATCTGAAGGGCTAGTAGTGCCTCAGTATCTACAATCTACACTTCCAGGTGGAGAATTACTGTTACCAAGGCCTGAGTTTAAGAACGATCCTGCAAAACGGGAGCCATATCTAGAAAAACACAGGTCGGGTGCAGGAATTGCCCAGGATGAAAGATTAAAACTAGTGCAAGCCTGGCTCACAAATCCCTTGGAAAGACCGACGGGGATGGGTGATAAAGAGTTCAAACGGTTCATGAGATACTGCAGGTACTTCTTCCTGAGTAAAGATGGAAGGTTGTACCGAAAAGGAGAAGGTTCAACGCATAAACTTGTGGTTGAAAAGGAACACAGAATGTACATGTTACGTGCTTCTCATGATTCCTTGGGACATCGCAGGGTATATGCGACGAAGTCTCTAATAGAGTTGAGATTTTGGTGGCCTGAAATGGAACGAGACGTCAATTAGTTTGTTAACACATGCCATACTTGTCAATTACGACAAAAGACTCTTGTGAAAACTCCACCTGTGCCAACCTTGACGCCTAGCTTGTTCCAAAAGATTCATACAGATGTGATGATCATGGGTAAGGTCTCTAATGGCCACCGGTACGCCGTCGCAGGTCGGTATTCGCTATCGTGATATGTAGAGGGGAGACCCCTACACGATGAGAATGCCCAAGCGATAGAAAAATTCCTTCTAGAAGGTATAATCTGTAGATGGGGCTGTCCTAAATGGATTGTTACCGACAATGCACCGCAATTTATAGCAGCGTTGAAATGGCTGAATGAAAAATATGGCATCCGCGGAATCCGAGTCTCGCCTTATAACTCACAGGCAAATGGACCAGTTGAAAGAGGGCATTGGGATATGCGACAGACAATATGGAAAGCTACAGGAGGGGACGTTGCTAAATGGTATTGGTTCTTCCCTCAGATATTGTGGGCAGATCGAATTACTATAAGACGCGGGCTAGGCTGTTCGCCTTATTTCACAGTCTGTGGCGCCCATCCTGTTATTCCATTGGATGTTGAAGAAGCAACCTGGCTGGTTGAATATCCTGGTGAACCTATCAGCACGGCAGAGTTAATTGGACTCAGGGCAAGAGCCCTAGCCAAACACTCGCTTCACGTCCAAGAAATGCGATTAAGGGTTAGTGAGGAGAAGCGGAGGCTAGTCCGGAGATACGAGGAGGAGTTTGGCTCAACTATAGTTGATTATGACTTCAAACCTGGCGATCTGGTACTAGTGCAAAATACTTCGGTGGAAAAATCATTAGACAGAAAAATGGAGCAACGTTACATGGGACCTATGGTCGTAGTACGACGCACCGCAGGCGGTTCATATCTCTGTTGTGAGATGAACGGGGCCATGTTCCACGGGAAGCTCGCAGCGTTCCGAGTTATACCTTTTGAACAACGTCAAAAGATCGAGATACCGGATAATATCCTGGACTTAATTGATCTATCAGGCGAAGCTCTAGAGGAATTAGCCAGAGAGGACGATGATAAAGAGAAAACCGGGAGCAAGGACTTGCAATTCCACAAAATTCGAGTAAAATCGAAAAAGGAACTAGCAATCACGGATGCTCAGAACGACAATAAATCGGATACTGAGAGCTATATCAGTGACGGTGACTCTGATTTAGACTTGGATGAAATCCAGAGGGACCATACGAACGATGGGCCGAGGTGTTCTAAACGATCCAAGAAGTAAAAATAATGTGTGTCATTCAAAGAACCAGTAAAGACCGTATTAGGAGTTGGGCGAGTGAAAGGGATACAGAAAGGACTGTGTTACGGAGTTGGACGAAGTGAGAAATAACAATCGCGGAAACTATAAAGGGATCATTTGGCGGCAGATTTATTGGTGCCCAGGAAGGGGCATTGACAATGGAAATGCCCAACCTCTTGGCAGAAGTAGCAGGCCCGAGGAGGGGGGACCGAATGGCATTCCAGCTTCCATGAAATAGATGTTGGAACCAGAGTCTGCCACCACCGGAGGCCAACTATCATACGCCCTGTGGGGGCATCGAAGTTGAGCCAAGAACGATAACCTGAGCAAGGAATAAAAATACCTAAGCCGAGGATGCGGCTGGGGTGCGCTAGCGTCTACCAGTACGTCCTTGGTTGAATTACACAGCTTAAATAGCAGTGTGGTGCAGAGGATGTGAACCTGAAGAGCTGGAGTTCCTCAATTTGTGGTTCACACTGTTCTATTTAAACACGGTTGGTACAGGGTTCAAACACATCATATCACGGATTGATTGCAAGTTCCCAAGCCAAGTACGCAGCTACACCTCTGCACATACATTCAGTACCCAGCAAGCCCCTGGAATGTGGTTCTGTTTGAAAAAATGAAAGATCAAATCGGATTATCCATTGAGACACAAGTTTATTGATCAAACTTCATATAGATTCTTGAACTGGCTGGGATGCACTAGTCATCTGCTGCTGCAGTACCCGAATCGACACCTATTCTGCCTATGTCAGCTCATACTCCAAGTTTCAAGACCCATCTGAAACGAACCATCGCCAAAAATCATCCTTTCGAATTCATCTACTGAGGGCAATGGCTGGTTGTGCAGGTTGAGATGGCGTCGAAACCGTGATGTAGATCTTTCATCCCAGTCCGGAACTGATTCAACTTTCTGTGCCTGAATCGCATCGCCCATGAGACTCTGTACGAGCTGGGAAGCGGTTGGGCGATTTTGGGGATGTTCGTCCCAACACTTCTGAAGGAGATTCCAGAGACTGTCCAGTGAGGGTGTTCCTGTGCATGACAGTGGACATGACGGCCGACGACCTGCAAGGACCGCCATGGCTACCGCGATGTCGGTATGCAGTTCAGGGAATGGAGCCGTTCCTGTCAAGAGCTGTCCGCTGGATATCAGCATTCATGTTTTTAGAAAAGAGCATCCAATACCTCATAGACAACACATGCAAGGCCATAAATGTCTGTTTGCTGATCATTATGCCCCCCACGGTGCAGTTCGGGAGCCTGATAGCGTGCTGTACCTCCCTGGCTATTCCCAGAAGAGCGAGTAGATTGGATTGAAGATATCGAAGTGATGATGGAGGAGAGGCCGAAATCCGCAATACAAGCCCTGTGCGAAGGAGTCACGAAGATGTTTTCCTACAACCATGAGATTTTGGAAAGGAAATTTGGCAATAGAGTGGACCACGTACACCCTTCAAATCACCGTGCACAACACCAATGGTGTGCAGATGTTCAAGACCGAGCGCCACATCCAAAATCTAGAGTGTAGGTTAAACCACAGCCACCTTCAGGCAAACTCGGAAACTCACGAGAGAAAGAAGACAGTCCGAACAGTATGACTTTTTCTTCAGGAACAATCTGATGTGTCCGTTTTCCATCCACGGCGATATTAAGCAGAGTCTTTCCTTGTAGTAATACAGACCATAAAATGGGAGAAGATTGGGGTGGGAGAGTTGCCGCCAGATCAGTGCTTCTCGGCCAAACTCCTGTGCAAAATGTCTCGCATGTCAAAAATGCTTTTGTAGAGTATACCTGGTTCAAACCTTCAGTAACGTGTCGATATCGGATTGCCCGAATACTCTCATCATTTTAACGGCGGACGTTTTGACCTTGAAGCAGTCCTGCATAAACATCACCAAAGGATCCACCCGCCACCTGTCGTTCGTGTTCCAGAGCTTCAAGCACACAGCACCTTGGGTAAAGCTTTGAACCAGCGGAGAGCTTTATTAGGGCCTTGAAAAGTTTGCGCCTATTCGCCGTCACAAGATTAGGGTCGTAATCCAAGAGCTTCCAGTCACCCTATCAGCGCCAGTTTGCAGCACGAGGAGCTTAACTCA
>JARKIC010003656.1:0-13393 GCA_029378375.1 Mycena olivaceomarginata | reverse complement strand
CTGGACGAATAGCTCACGCGTCCCACCATGAAACCCGATCAGGTCCGAACCTTCAACCCAGGTTTTCGTGGCACGCTCATAGCGATACGTCGGCCCGTACGCAAGGTAGCTGAAAGCGGACACAGACACGAGTCGCTCTGGCAGGTAGAGAATGTGGTTCAGAAATCTATATACCGTTGAGCTTGGCATGTCGGAAGAAGTATACACTTACCTCCTCGTCGTGGGGATCTGCGATAAACGTCAGTTACGCATTTACAAGCTAATATGGAGCGTACTTGGAAAGATAGGCGTGAAAACTTCTGACAGACTTATAGCAGACTGGATCCAGGTCCGACGGGGTGATGGGGAGGGTGGGCTGGCATCGGCAATTTGCTCATATAATCCGCATATTTCGCGATCATAACTTCCGCCGCCGCCGAGTCTGTGGTGGGAAGTTAAAGAAAGAGAGATAAAATGTCCGAAATAACCTCGCCTGATGCCCTTCCTCCACCTTCCTTGGTTAACTATGCGATGCAAACTTCACTCATGACGCACATCAGTGACAAAGAAAAAGCCCACCTCCTCGACTTCTTTTTGTAAACCCTCGACAACTTCGAGGAGCTCGCGGAGGGTCTAAGTAACTATTAACTTCGCCCTGGGGGTCAGAGAGAGAGAGTTACTGACCTTGCAGCTCCTCCTTCTCGCTGTTCGCGGCTTCGTATTCGCTTTTATTTGAGAAACCTTTCTTTCAGGCAGTTGATTTGGGCGTCTTGTTCTGCGAGAGACTGCAAGGTACATTAGCATCTTAACTAGTGCTCAAATGGATGGCACGAACCCCACGCAAACTTTTGTCCTCTTTGACTTGTTTGTATTTTGTCTTGAGAAGCGCATAACGTTCGGTGCTTGCAGCAACGAGCCCATCGTTGGCGGCCTGCAGTTCGGCGCATGTCTGAGCAAATGAATATAGACCACCTGGTGAAACTTACCCCTCGAACGTCTTGTGTTCGTTGGCCTTCTTACGCATCTCTTCCAGCGCCTGACAGTTCCGTTGAATGAGATACGATTGCACAAGAAAGAAACCTACCGCCTCCCCTTCGAGCCGCTGTAGAAAATGAATGAGTACGTGTAGCCACTGGCACGTTGAAACAGTTTGTACCTCCCGCAACGCTTTTGCAGCCATTCCCGCACTATAAGTGAGTTGGACTTCAAGCTCGGTGCATTTCTGTGAGGCTTGTCTCATCTCAATGTCGGTGGTGCACGGAGACGACGTACCGCCTGCAAGGCCTCCCCAAGGAGACACTCATCCTTGTGTTTTTGGCGTGTATCCTTCAGCTCGTCTTGAAGACCCTCCAGCTCGTACTGTAATTTCGCTTTGTCTGCTTCCAGTTGTAAGATCTGATTGCTCGTCCCAGGGTTCGTGCTCTCCCGACGCTGGATTGCGAGACTTGAGTCGGATTCGAATAATCAAGGAATGGATTCCGGATGAGGCGACATACAACGTTGGTGAGCTCCTTTTCGAGCTCGCTTACTGGGCGCGGGACTGGTCCAGATATTTGAGAGGTATGCGAGGTTTTCGACGACCTCGGACGCCATCGAGTGAAAAAATTGAAGATTGAAATTTGCAGGAAGCAAGGAAGCGAGCAGGAAGTAGTTCGATTACGTGCGAACTGACAACGATGTACACACAAAGTTGCACAGCTCCAAGACACCTTGACCACGTAAATCGGAATCTGATTACCTAAAACAAACCTGCCGTCGCTTCGCTCCGGCCTAAGTGACGAATGTGGTGGACGAAAAGGCAGTCAACCGGTATTAAAAATTTACAAAAGAACGAATGGTTTCGAGGTATAAACTCGAAAAATTGATTCATTCATGCAAAGCATCTAGTACATACAAAGCATGCATCCAATCGGGATTTCAGGCTGTTGGAGCGAAGCTAGTTTTGGGCGCGAGCACATGGACAAAAATACTGACCTTGTCATGAGGCTTTCAAAATGAACTGAGAATGACGGGATGGGTTCGACATGATCCCACCTGGCCACTTACATGTTTGCGAGCCTTGCGTATTTCACCGTGCATGGTAGAGCTGAAATCCCAGTGCGACCTGGGTGGCAGAGAAAAGAAAGAAAAATAAGTAAAAGAAAATGCAGAAAAAACCGCGTGGGGCAGCGCATAGTACCTTGAGCTGTTCGGAGTGGGGGACACCGGCTGCTTGTGGGCTCCTTACAGGCTAGGAGGTGCTGATGCTGATATTAGTACAGAGGAAGCTGAGAACCATTCGGAATAAAATTGGACGGACGATGCAAAGGAGCCAAGCGATACGGGGGAGATGATGGCGGTGAGAATGAAAGAAAACAGGTCGAAGGAAACTCCTTTGGAGCGGATGTTGAACGGCTGATCGGGAAGGTCAATAATAAATTGGCGCCCAGGAACCTTTGATGTGTCGGAGGTAATCGGAAAGCAACAGGAAATTGAACCGCTAATATGGGCGATCTGTGGAGCCACTGAGAGAAGTAGGGTAATTAGGAACAGACAAATAGGTACAATGTGATTCAGCTGCTTAAGATACGAGTAATAATAATAGAGGGTCATGGCTGTGATCGGGCTGCTGACCGTCGGCGATAAGTCTTTATATGGTACATGACTTGCCTCCGCTTCCGACGCTTCGCTCCGGTCTGCATCGCGCATAGGGGACGAAATGCATTGGTGGAACGAGTTAAATTTGGACAAAGAAGCAGAATTGTACATCGTAATGTGGAGGAAGGCAGATTGGCCCGCTTGAGTCGAATCGGCGCCAAACAACGGAAGTTGGGAAGCGTGTCACGACACAGTTGAGTGACCCGATCCTCAAGAAGACTTGAGGATCTCTATCGAAAGGGCATAAAGCAAAAAATTGAAATCACCATCTCGTTCCAGTTTGGTGGGGAGAAATTAAAAAAAGTGAGCGGTGAAACTACTGCAAAAAGTCCGGTGTCAAAGCAGCCAAGAGTTCAGTCCCAAGGCAAAGAGCGTGCTGAAGGTGGGGTGCGGATAGTGTAGGCAGGGCACATTCCAGCAGGACTGTGGCTGGTCACCAGCATGACGATGGCCCACAGCGATCTTGAAGCAGGAATCGCGGACATTGCGTGCAAAATATAGTGGTGGCCGGACGAAATCTTGACGCATTTTTTTGTAGACTTTGATCCCACGACGTACAGAGCATTTTTGGAGGGGGGATCTGAGGCATTTGAGACGGATCTGAACAGCATTGCTCGAGCATTCCAGACTTGATGCTAGACGCTCAAGAAAATCTTGAGGGAAAGAGGTACCTGGCGAGGAGGAAGGATGCTGGGAGCAGCAAGACTGATGGACAGGTCCAAGCTTTGAAGGTGAGGCATGTGGAATTGAACTGGCGTTGCTCGTTGCGGCTTGAAGGCAGCAGTGGGGGATAGTTGCAGGGATGACGATGGGGGGAGGAAAGGAAGGAGTGTTGATTGTAGGCGGCTCTTTTGAGAGGTGAATCACTGGCGTATGTGTGAAGATCGCAGTTGGCTCGCAAGCCAAGGGAGGCCAATTTGGACAGCTCAGAAACGGAAAAATTTTGACGGCGCGTCCGTAGTAGGTCATGAGGGCACTGCGTAAGAGCAGAAACGGGGTAATTAGACCTTATGGAGTAGAAACACAACAAACACAATATGATGTGCACCGCCAAACGAGCAAAATCTTAAAGAACGGTTAATTAATACGTGGCCGCAGTATGACAAAGATCTGTGGTTCTGCGTAGTGGGGACTTGAATGTAAATAAGGCAATTTATTCGCACTGGCAATTCACGGGACTTGGCTATATAACTCAAACGTCGCAATCCATCCAGTTGCCGACAGTTCACAGTCATTCCAGAGGTCCGCAGAATCGGAAAATGTAGCCTGAACAGGTATAAGTGCACAGCGGCGAGGTTTGTGCAGGCCGCAGTGACACGAAATGGGCGCTGCAAAAACTGCGTGCAAATGCAAATGGGGAGATGCACTGTTATTTGAGCAGAGGAGGAGCCAATGGAGGTACTACATGGGGTAAGAGCACAGCCGAGGAGGCATTTCGTTAAAGAAGGTTAATTACATAATAAGCTTTTACTGCGATCCAACCCCCGCGGTAAACGAACAAGCGAGGTACGAGCTCAAAATTGTTGAAGTGTCTGCCTAGGGGAGACTAGGACCTGATCGGGTTTCATGGTGGGACACGTGAGCTATTGATTTTGGAACACCTGGGACTCCTTTGAGACGTCATTGGACGACTCGTTTCTCACTTCTTTCGAGGCGGTTGACAATGTGTGCATCATACTCGTCTCTATCCGGCTGGTCCCACTTGGAGCGACGACAGAGATCGGGAAGGAGAGGTGGTTCCCGCGGTTGGAGAACATATCACGCAACTCCTCGCGGGTGACGAGTTGGTCCATCATTGTCTATGTCCAAACAGATTAGACGAGAATTTTGGAGGGAGCGTATCCGCAAACTTGCGTGCGTGTAGATGCGACCTATGGGGAGGGCAAAGAGCGAAACCATGTACGTTCCAGGAGAGAAACGACTCGAAAGGAGAGTGCCGAGCGCAAATACTGCTGCACACGCAGGCATTCCATTGAGTGTCACAGGGCTTGTTAAGGTGTCCACGAACCGGGAAGAAACCAGATTGTACTGCTGTCCGGATTAATCGGTTTAGCAATTTGTCCGCGTCGGCGAAGAAGTTGGTGCGCCACCGGGAGAACATGACGGTCATTATGACTGCGCTCCGGTCATCAGGGTCGGCTTTGAGTCATAGACCAAGGCAACTCACTAGCGATGATCGCGTCGACGGCACATTGAAGCCCAAGATTACCCTCGATAATGGGCTGCAACGCAACAAGTTCTGAGAGCCTGATGGGAGCGAAATGGCGTTCATTCAGATTTTTTCTTCTTCTGGAGTGGCACGTACTTTGAGAAAATCCACATCTCTATCGCAACGGTGCAACCGATCCCACAGTTCGCGAGGGAGATGACCAGCAGGAACGCGGCGAGTATTTTGCTGTTGGTGAAGCGATAATACGCCATGATTGGAAAGTGTGATTAACCAGCGCAATAATAGACATCGCTGGAGAAGTGTGAGCCCGGAGTCTTGGAGGTTTTCAGGACAGCTTACTGAGGGCCGTGAATGGATACGGCCATAGCTCAACTAGGGCAATTTGAGTTGGGAACTGGCGATTCGTGATTGAAACTTCTCACTTGCAAGCGCATTGGGATTTGTGAAGTTTCTGGACGGGAATATGAGCTTCGGCATGGGAGCACAAGGCCTTTGTTCACGTTACACAGTAGAACCTGGGTTGAATAATCAGAATGGATATCCAGTTGCATCTGGTATATCTACCATGACATAAATAACTGCTGCCGCTTGGGTGGCGTTAATGATGAAAAGAAAGGCGACCAACGATCTGTGAGAGATTAAATCTGGAACGAGCAGCAGCACGGTACGCGCCTCATCCACAAGGGATCCTGATACTCTGGGTCGATATCAGCCTCGAAGCTTAGGCTACACGGATACACGACATACTGGAAGTCCAATATGTGAAGAATTGGGACATAATGACTCCCGTTAGGTAGGTGTTGACTGAAAATTCATTAACTTAGAAGCCATACACCGAGTTAGCAAACGCACTCGTCACTCCCATTAGAGTAAACCCTGTATTATCAGGATACATTAATTACGATCTGGATCCAGGGATGTGCCACGAACCAAGAGTTTGATCGAACTCCCCCATGGATACTACGAACACGAAAAGAGGGAGGTGTTACAGTGTGGAGAGACCGATGACCGCACGCGAGAAAGAGTGGGTGCGTGTATGGGACCGAGTGAAGCTTTTTAAAAGACTCGCGAAAAAGGAGACACTCGTGAGAAGTGAAGGAGTTCACGTTACCAATTTGGCCGAGGATCGGCGACGGACCCTGTGGCGGAAACTCAAAACAGCAATGAGCTCTCGATCGGACACCCGCGGGTACGTTCGGGCCTACCCGTACCCGGACCCGCCAAAACCGTACCCGTGTACGGGTCGCGTACATATAAAACCACGTACGGGTTACCCGCGGGTCCCCTGCCCACGGAATTTCCGACATAAACACCGCGACGCTCTTCCGGTTCACGTGCTTCGCCGTTTGCAGGCGCCGGCCGCTGGAGTGGGGGCCTACTGGGGAGTCCGTAGTAGAAACGTCCTGACATCAAAGTTCTGATGGCAGGTGTCAAAAGGCCGAAGACGTAGGTTCACGTAATATCACATAATAAATGCCGTAATTGATGGCCTAGACCTGGCTTTGATCGACTAGAGCTCGCAATCCAAACACGTCTCGCATCAGGGCGCTCCGAGGGCGCATCACCTACCGGCCGAGAACCCGGTCACCTAGTCACAGACTTCCAAAGCAGGCTGGCGTCCACTTCTGGCTTCCACTTCTAAATTAGAATTAAAGACGCTTCTGAATCCAACAGACGCTTCTGAATCCAACAACCGGTACTCTTCTGAATCCAACAACCGGTATGCTTATGTCCAACTCTGTTTTCAATTCCGCACACGCTACTGCACACGCTTCTGCACATGCAGGCAAATAGATTCAGGTCCCCGTTCAAAATTCTTTTTTCTCTTTTTCTGTATTGCAACGCACAGCACCTAAATCCGAGGTCGCGCCACACACACATGGGAGACGATTACTTGCTCGCAATTCCCGCCCATTCGAAGATAACTCTTCCTGAAAAATATAAAACGCTGGAATCCACCTCATCTCAGTACACTTGATTCGACTGGCGCCTTCTCTTTGCTCTCGCTATCCTCTTGATCTCTCCTGCTCCTCTACACTTAGCATGTCGAACCCTCACTCTCGATTCTTTTACTCCCGTGGACCCCAATTCTCCACGGCGAAGGTGTCGAAGGTGCCTTACGACGCTGCACAACAAAGATCTTGGCTCCAAAAGGCGATTGGGAATCATTCCATCCATTGCCACCAGCAACATGTTCCTTCACCCGCCTACTCCCCAGCTGACGACGATCCTTCGGCCGACACTCTGAATTTATGCCAAAAACTACTCGCCCAGGCAAATCGTGCCGGTGAGCTCCTGAGCTTCAGCCGCACGGCTCAGGCATTCGAACCCATGCAGTAGTCAGTGCAGCGTTCACCCTCCTCTCTACTTTCAACTGACTTTCTTCGCCACCTCTCTTAGTCCCTCAATTGACACCGCAATGACTTCCACGCGCTACCAACCATCTGGATTCAAAAGGCTTCCCCACTCTGCCCTTCCCCTCTGCCCGCACTACGGCAACGCACGGCGCACGGCCGACGAGTGTCGTATGACCTTCCACTCCCACCAGCACCCAACTGGTACGGTGTGCTTTCTCCAAGTCGATCCAAAAAAATTCCATCACTGCCCATTCATCGGTGAGTTATTCTTTTTTTTTTGCTCCCTGATCAGTAATTCATCTAACGCTCTCTTTAGCCATCCTCCGGCCCCCGCCATCCGCCAAGGTGGAGGTTAAGGACGAGCCCCTCCCCACCTCAATTTCACTGAGGCGTGAACCCGGTGTTAAGCGCGAACCCGGAGTCAAGCGCGAGCCTCCAGTCAAGGAGGAGTATGGGCTCAAGCTCGAGTTCAGCCATCCTCCGCTCCGTGCTATGTCGACCTCTCGCCGCCGGCCCCTCAAAAGGCAGGCAGCTCTGGGCTCCATTCCGAGTTCTTCATCGGCCCCGATTCTCATAGACGACGACGATGACGAAGACGACATCCTCGTTGTGACTCGAGCATCCTCGTCTTCGTCGCTATTCGGGGACGATGACCTTTTCAGCACCCCGACACCCACCTCAGCCGCTCCCCGGGCAGCCTCGTCTATGTGTAATCCAAAACCCACTCCTACTTCTCGTGCTCCCCCTGTTCGTGCTGCCTCCACCCGACTCGAGCTGGGAATCTCTGCCCCGCCTGGGGGCTCCCAGCTTCGCCTCCAGGCCACAAAGCCAAGACCGAAACCGCTCGGCGTAGGCGCCCCCAGCCGTCCATTTATCTCCCGCTACACCCCGGCCGAGGCTGAATTCAATATCCGCGGAGGTGGGCTGCGCTCTTTCCATGAACCATTCATATTGTTTAATCATTTTGCAGACGATCAATTCCTGGCAGCCCTCGCCAAGCATGTAAAAATGACGGAAGACACCCGTGAGTTCAGTCATTTCTTTCACCGAACTCTGGTTAACTGTCGTCTTGCCAGGAAATTATAGCGACCATTTTCTAGGAGGCGATGAGGCCTCTGCCGACTTCCCTTCACGCCTCCGCCCTTACTCTAACACCGGACGTCCAGGCACTATCTGTGGCCGGGTTTTCGATGCCTCAGAGTACAGTAACACCATCGTCGGTGTTCTCATCCGCCACCTCTGCACCACCCCTGGGATCCTCGGCATCGCATTCGACAACTTTACCAATCTCCTCCGCACCTGCCAGGGATGCGCCAATCATTTTACCCCCGACGGGTTCAATGCCCACCTCTTGCCTAAGGGCGATGGGACCTATTATTGCGGGAACCATCCCAATAGAGCTGCTGGTCAGTTTCGTCTCGCCTCACCCAAGTCTGGCCTTTCTTTTACTGACGACCTCACCCTTCCACCAGTTTCGCCCGTAGACATCACAGTCTACAAGGACGACCTCCCCCAACGTCAGTTCCCCCTAGGCTGCGTTCCCGGTGAGCATGGAGGTATCAAGTTCATTGAATTTGGGTCGGTGACTGCGGTGGGCATTGCGCTCATCGCCCTCAACACCAAAATGGGGCTCCCTGACGACATTTGGCAAGGCATACGTTCCGCCATTGTCTCTTGCGCTGACTGCGGCCATATGCGCTCCATCCACGCACATAACGCCCACCTTGTGAACGGGGTTTGTCAGGACGTTCCGGAGTCATGTCTCATCGCTCTCAGCGCCAACGAGGTAGCGGCCATTGGGGCTGACGGACGACGCTCCGTGATAGCAATCACGGAGAACTAAATACAGGTGTTTTATTGTCCATCTACTGTAGTTCTTGTCTTTCTTGTCGCTTTCCTCGCTCGTACATTAGCATTTTGTATATTATGCTATGATTTCTTGAAATATCACTTCTTGGATGTACAATTTTCTCGAAATTTTCTCGAAATTTCCCACGAGGCAAACTCCGATGCCAGTACTATTACTCTCTCCCCTCACTCGAGGACTATTCTACTCTCCCCTCGCTCGGAGGACACGTGCTCCATTCCCGACTTCACTCGCGACCTCCGTCTTTTCAGAAGAGGCAAAACTCCCGGGCAGATTTGAATCTGCGGCGCAGATTCAAAGATGCGTTGCAACTGAAGCAAGGCTAAAGACGCCACGTTCTATTCGAATTTTGAATCTGCGAATCTGCACCGCAACTGAAGCAAGTCAAATATGCGTTGCAACTGAAGCAAGGCTAAAGACGCCACGTTCTACTCGAATTTAGAAATTTCTCTTGGTCTCTCTGGAGCGGGTGGCGAGCGCTAGCCTCCTTCTAAGCCCGCAGAGTGCGGTTTATTCCTCAGCTCTGTTCTCCGCCGATGGCGCCTGCAGGCGTATCTGGGAATATAAATACAGATAATGTCCTTCCTTCAACACCAGCTCGCCGCCCACGCATTCATCCCCCTTGAAAACAGCACTTTTATCGTCCTCCAGCCCACATGTCTGCTTTGCCTTCTGTCTCGAGCGTACCCGACTCCCCTGAGCTGGAGACCTTGATTCGCTCGCTACAAGTGATCGGTCGCCAGGTGCGGCTTGCTCAAGGTCTGCCATTCGCGCCAGGTTCGACTCGCACACTCACTGATCTCAATCCCATCCCAAAGGTTCTTTGTCTCAACTCCTCGGTGGGCGCTGTATGATTTTCCTCTTCTTTCCCCATTCACACCGCTAAGTGAACCTTTGCAGCCGTGGTAGCTGTCGAGCTCCACTTTGTGCCCGGCACCCCGGCCACCCCGCAAGAAATCGCTGCCGCCTTCGCCAACCAAAAGACGGCTGAGAACTACTGGGTGGTCATTTGCGGCAGGGAACCAGGCCTTTACACCAATTCGTATGTTCACCTTGCCCCCTGCCCTTCCACGCAACGTTGAACCTCACGCAGCCAGGATGCCAAGGACCAGACCAACGGCGTTCCCAATCAGCACCAGCTCCGCCGCTCCAACTTCAACGATGCTTTGGCCTACTATGCCAATAACTACCCGCATAACGTGAAGAAGCTCGTCGAGGTCACGTCGCCCTCCGCTGCCGCGTCTGTCGCCCTCCGTTGCGCCCACCGTGTCGCTTTCCGTCGTGCCCGCCGCGTCGCTTCCGTCGCGCCCGCTGTCGCGCCCGCCGTGTCCTCCGTCGCGCCCGCCGTGTCGCTTCCGTCGCGCCCGCGCGTCGCTCTCCGTCGCGCCCGCCGCGTCGCTCTCCGTCGCGCCCGCCGCGTTGCCCGCCGGCGCTGAAGCCGAACTGCCTCCCGTCGAACCGTCCTCAGACTGGGTTGATGTCGTTGTGGTGGACGACAAGACCGTCTCGAAGTAGCCGCTTGTATTCACCAAGTAACCCTAGTTCTTGAAAACCTGTACTTTGCATTTCTTGTATCGAACGACTACTGGCACTCTTTCTATCGATGTTCAGTCGTTCTATCGATGTTCAGTCGCAAAACCCAGAAAGCGCCACTGTAGCAGCTCTTCTCTTCTCTTCTCTTCTCTTCTCTGCTCAGCGCCACCAGCCTGCACTAGAACCCTCTTCACGGAAATATGGTATTTAATCCTCTGTGCCTTTGTCTCGCGACTCGAACCGCCCACTCTGTAGCGCTCAAAGTCCAGTCTGCTCAGCTCCTTGGCAATGTAGGCCCAGGCTGCATCCATTCTCAAGCTCGCTCACTCATGGAGTGTCTACAGGCCCACCCGACTTCGTATCAGTACTACCCTTGCCAGCACCATAGGGGAAGCCAATAAATATCGTCTCTATGTGATTTACGGCGGTAGACCTGACCCGCTGTGGGGTTCCTGCGCGTACATGTCGGCTCTTCAAGCGTGGACCATGTATTATATCGCGAACATGGAGCTGATCAACAGTTCTTGGTCTGGAAAGTCAGACGTGGCAGAACTTCAAAAACGTGCCGTCGCCTTGCGAACACTGGCTGTAGCCTACGAGGCACAGACGCGCACACCACCCGCCGTCAGTCTTTCGCATCCATTTCAGTGCACGTTGAAGAACTCACACAAACCTTGGAAGGCCATGCCTACTAGTAGCGCACTACCTTCAGAATCATCCAAGTTCGGCTATTGTATATATCCTCAGATTTTACTATTGCTCCTTTTGTACCTTCCATATCAACCAATATTTTGACTCCAAAGCAAAGCCTGACCGAACCGGAAACATTATCCGGGAATGCGCTAGCCTAGCCAAGCTCCCTCAAACAAACTCCAGGCAAGCACCGGCAAACGGGTAAACTCCTTATAAAGGCTTAGCTTCACCCCTGCACCTTTCTCTTGCCCGCTACCTGGCCCTAGTTGCACCTGACTCGGGTTCACCAGCCGGCATTCCCAGCTCCTCCTTCTATCGAGCACACATCCCCGCCACCGTGTGCTCCCATCCCTGATTCTATTCCGAAAGGCTCCCTAACTAGTACAGACTAGCACTGATTCATCGCTAGAAGACGACGCGCGCACGCCGACGACGACGCGCACGCCGACGACGACGCGCGCACGCCCACGACGCGCCCACGACGCGCCCACACGACCACGACGCGCCACACGACCACGCCGCCCCGACCACGACGCGCCCACACCGACCACGACGCGCCCACCGCCGACCACGACGCGCCCACCGCCGACCACGACGCGCCCACGCCGACCACGACACGCCCACGGCCGACCACGCCGACCACGACACGCCCACAGCCGATGACGACGCGCCCACAGCCGACCACGACGCGCCTACAACCTCCGACGACGACACGCCCACGTCGACCACGAAGCGCCCACGAAGCGCCCACGCCGACGCAGTTTGAGGTTATAGCCACCTCCGCAGAGAGGTCGTAGGCGCACCCCACTCGCCGGCAAGTCGAAAAAGTCGAAGACGGAGGTTTGGTGGGTCCGTGCGTGGGAGTTGATGTTTGGAAAACAAGTGCAACGCCACATCGCTTCTTTCTTCTCGACCACCATCGCCGTCTCCCTCCCCGTCTCCCTCCCATCCCTCCCCGTCTCCCTCCCATCCCTCCCCGTCTCCCTCCCATCCATCCCATCCCTCCCATCCCTCCCTCCCCTCCCCATCGCATTCATTACCTTTATTTTCTTCACCCCAGGTCCTCCAGACCTGAGGTCGACGCCGGTCATTCCAGACTAGCGTTTGGCAGGTCATTCCAGACCCGCGTTTTTGTTTTAGTGCAACCTCTTCCGGGCGCGCTGCGCTGCCCTTTCTAGGGCGCGCGTTCAGAATGCCCACCCCAGGGCGTCCACCTCTTTCTTATCTTTCTTATCTACCACACAACGCACAGCACACCCACCGTCGCCCCGTACACCATTCCAAAGTCGCTCCCCTCGTCCTTCCCCCCTCGTTCGCTCGCTCTCGCCCCCTTGCTCCCCTCCCTCCCTTGCTCCCCTCGCTCCCTTGCTCCCCTAGCTCGCTCGCTCCCCTCCCTCCCCTCCCCCCCTCCCTCCCCTCGCCCCCCTCCCCTCCCCCTCCCTCCCCTTCGCTCTCCCCTCCCTTCCCTCCCCTTTCGCTCCCTCCCCTCCCCTCCCTCCCCTTTCCCTCGCTCCTCGCTCCCGCTCCCCTCGCTCCCTTGCTCCCCTCGCTCCCTTGCTCCCCTAGCTCGCTCGCTCGCTCCTCCCCTCCCCTCTCCCTCCTCGCTCGCTCGCTCCCCTCCTCTTCGCCTCATCCCACATTTGCCACCGCTTCAATCCCACCCTTCCCTCTCCCAGCCAATCGCCTGCCGTCCACCCGTCCTCTCTACCACCCCGCTCTGCATCCCCTCGATCGCTTGCCTTCTCTTCTCACTATCCTCCCTGCCACCCTATGGACTCGCCTTCTCGGCCTCTATGGGTCTCCGGATGTATCCCGCTTGCCTCCCAAACACCAGTGGATCATCGCACATATCCGTCTTGCAACCAACGAGAACGAACGGCACATCCGGGCAGAAATGTCGCACCTCCTGGATCCACTGAGAAACGTCAGCCCGCCTTGTCAAATCGCTGTAAAGAGATCCATCTTTTTCTGCACGTTACGGAACGAGGCTGGTCCGCCGCCGCAAAGCAGATGAGGAAGACATCCACGCCGGTGTAACAGAGTGGGCGCATTGACGCTGGTCGGGTCCTCCCGCCCCCCCCTCCCCTCCCTCCCCTCGCTCGCTCCCTCCCCTCGCTCGCTACTCCCTCCCTCCCTCCCTCACTCCTCGCTCCCCTC
>JARKIC010003655.1:0-13425 GCA_029378375.1 Mycena olivaceomarginata | reverse complement strand
CCCCAAAGCCGACGCTGGCACACCGAGCACGATGCCGCTGCCCACCACCAGCGCAGTCAGGCTGCTCCGCCCCGCCCCCTTCCCCACCCCATCGTGTTTGCGTTCCCGAGCATCCCTATCACAGACACACTGCGCTTGAAATCCCCCGAGGGGCGCGCGGGGTGGTCCTCGTGTTCGTGCGCATGATACACCCCCATCGCGGATGCGCTGCACTTGAACTCCACGGGGCACTGCTGCCGCTGCTGCTGCTGAGCATGGGCAGGGACCTGGAATGCATGCGGCGGACTCCGCGGCGGCACGCTCCGCCCCGCCGCAGGCGGTGGGGTGTACGTCTCCGCCCGCGTGAGCGTCGCATAGGGTGCAGATGCGCCCGGGAGGTGCGCGTATTGGGTGTGTTGGCGCGGGGATTCCGCTTGCAGTTGCAGCTAAGGGACTGGCATCTACAAACTTCAGCTCATGGCATGTACGAAAGTATGTACTATTGCTGGACATGCTGCTGCATTTGCATCAGAATTACAGCGTGCAGAAAAATGTAAGGAGTCCGCGCACCTGTTGATGTTCGTACGAGACAGGGCTGCAGCCGCCTGATGCAGTATGTGCACACTGCGCTCGCGCAGTGCGATGCACTATAAGAACCGGGACGCCCACTGTGTAGCCAGGTCTAAGGCGTACACGGCGACGCGTGCCATGTGGGACATGCGCGGCAATGCAGCAGACGCGAGGGACATGGGACAGCGCGGCGACGAGGACGAAGCCAGAGTTGTGCACGACGACGCTGGGGAGGTGCACAGTGACGTGCCTGGGAGCGTGGGCGAAGCGGGAGTCGTGCACGCCCTTGTGCACGATGTGGGGGACATGCTCCGTGCCGCGCACGCCACGGGGGAGGTAGGCGGCAAGGTGGGGAATGCAGAGGACATGTGCGGGGGTGTATACAAGGTGGAGGGCGCGCACGGCGACGTGCGCGATAGAGGGACATGCGTGGTGACGCGGACGGTGCGGAGGGCGTGTGCGCGCAAAACGTGGAGGGCGCCCGTAGCGATGTGCGCGACGAGGGGGCATGCACGGCGATGTGAACGGCGCTGAGGACATGCCCAGTGGTGTGCCGCATGTGTGCACACCGTACACATTGTGAAGGAGGTAGGCGGGGACGTGCGGGACGCGGAGGACGTATACCGGGGTGTATACGGCTTGGAGGGCACGCATGGCGAGGTCTCCGACGAGGGGCATGCATAGCGATGTTAACCGCGCTAAGGATGTGCGCGGCGGCATGCCCCATGTGTAGGGCACCATATACATTGTGAAGGAGATGGGCGGCGACGTGTAGGATGCGGAGGACGTGTACTGGGGCGTATACGACCTCGAGGGCGCTTGCGACGAAGTCCGCGACGAGGGGACATGCACGGCGACGTGGACGGCGTGGAGGACGTCCACAGCGCCGCGCACAATATCGAGGGCTCGCGGGGCGACGTGCACGACGAGGGAAGATGCATGGCGACGTGAACGGCGCCGCGCACAATGCGGGGGAGGTGCAGGGCAACGTGGGGGACTGGGGAGATGTCCGCGGCGACGTGGACAGTGGACGGCGAGCCTACAGCATTTGGCCGGCGTGCTGAGAGGGTACAGCACGAGGATTAGAAAGAAAGCTCACCTTGTGGAGCCAGGGCCCATGGTTTCCTTCAACGATCTGAGATCAACAAGTAGAGTGTATCGCGTCTGCCCTGCCGTCGCCTGCGCCCTCGACACCTCCACCGGATCGTTCCCGAAATTCAGCGGCACCGTAACCCTTGTCCCCCGGAAAATTCCCAAACGAGCGGTAAAAGTCCGGCCCGTACGTCGTGCAGTAGATCACGTCCGTCATGGGCCCCAGCTGCCCAGCTGTGGTGGTCGTATGCGGAGAGCTAGCCATAAGTCACTTCGTGGCGGTACACAGAATCCAGATGCTTGGTCAGGATCCTTGCTGTTCCACGCACGTGCATAAAGACGAACCATGGCCAAATATTTGGCTCACCTCTCTTTCACCTCGACCAACACCATCCCTCTTCCTTCCACACCACCGCTCTCCCTCCAGGCCTCCATCTCTTAGCATCACCACATCTCACCCTCCAATCCCTTGAGCCCATGGCACTGGCAAGCACCGGCACCTCCCAACCGGCGACTCAGTCGCTATCCGCTATCTGCTTCGACCCCAACGGTGACGTCAAAGCTGCCTCCCTCCCCGCATCAGCTCCCCTCCACGCCTCCTCGCCGTGTTCCAAGCGACAGGTTATTTAATGCATCGGTTTTGTGTAGGTGATATCTCAGCGAACTCCGGCACCACGTACTTTGGCACAAATCTCGTGAGTATTGTCTGCATATTCCTTGGTAGATCTGAGATGGTGACCTGCGAGCTTTAGGTTAACGCAGTAAACTCAGGTTCAGTCTCAGGCGCTGATAAATGCAAGTCTATTGCTTGGATATTCAAGACCTCTGCCCGCTAATAATGAGCATAGGACATGGCTACTTGGATTTCTGGTGGCATGGTATCTTGTCTGGCAAGACTCGGGTTTCCCCGCCGTCAATTTTGACGCCTGGAACAACGCCGGCTCGTTCAACCAGCATGTTAATGTGCAATCAAATCACGCGACGTAACTCACACTTTGTTCAAATTCATCCGATACATTCTCATTCTCGTCCAGACTCATCCGACAGATCGATGCTGCGTCCACGGTTCTCCTCAAGAACACGAACAGTGTCCTACCCCTCAAAGCTCTGAAAACAATTGCACTCATCGGCAATGGCGCAGCTAATTCCTTTCGGGGAGCAAACGGGTACGTCGCTGGCACTCGGAGGCTCTGTGATTCTCACTCTTTCTTCCCAAGGTATTCGGATCGTGGAGGAGATGATGGTGTTCTCGCAGTTGGTGAGTGATACAGGGAAGAAGTACCCGGGCACTCCTGATGCCTCCTCGACTTTAGGATGGGGGAGTGGGCAAGCATTCAACACGGTTCACCTATTCCGCAGCAGCTGACTTCTGGCCTAAGAACACCAACTTCCCTTACCTTACTAGTGTATGTCGCTCTACGTGCATTACGATCCATTCGCTGAACATATCCCTAGCCTTTGGATGCCATCAGGTCGTGATCTGCCGCCGACGGGACTGTAGTGTCGCTGTCCACTAGTGATACCGACCTGACTGGCACAAGAACTGCAGCGACGGGAAAGGATGTCGCATTTGTTTTTATCACAGGCAAGTCCCAATGTTGGATTATTATTTCTCGTCACATCTAATTTCTCTTATAGCGGACAGCGGTGAAAGATACATAACGGTTGAAGGTAATGTTGGAGACCGGAACAGCCTTTCTGCATGGCACAGTGGGGTGTGTTTGTTTTTTTGCCTACCCCTTGCGACATGGAATTGCCTAACCTCGAATCTAGGACGCTTTAGTCGCTGCCGTTGCAGCTGCGAACAAGAACACGGTTGTTGTCGTCCACTCTGTTGGCTCCATAAACATGGAAGCTTGGGTTATCAACGCCAACGGTATGTCATGGCCCTTCAATCTTGATCTCACTTTGAGCTAATGAAATTTCAGTAACCGCCGTTGTACGACTGGTTACCGATATAACGATGTTTGAATTGACTGAACACGCTTCTGTAGGTTTGGAGCGGCCTGCCCGGACAAGAAGCTGGTTTGATTGTCTTTAATTCAATGTGGATCTACTCGAGCTGATCCCATGATAGGTAACGGCTTGGTCGATGTTCTATATGGTGCGTACAACCCAAGGTGCGGCGGTTTTTTCTGCCCCCAACGTTCACATTGTGTTCCTAGGCTGACGGCTTCATGTTATGCGTAGACTTGGCTTTTTTCGTGATTTCAAACCTGGTCCACACACTCTGTCAGGTTGCCTTCCCGTTTTGTTAGGTAGTCAGAGCGCCTGTTGTAGTAGTGGCTTCAATATCATGGTTTTCACATTCTATGATGCTGTGTCAATTTTTGTGGTTTATTTCGGGATACTGGAAGCATTTTGCAAGCGATGTGAGGTCTATATGAAATACAGGTGAATACAGCGAATACAGCGAATACGGTGCTTGAATACAGGCAAATACGGTGAAATACGGAGGAATACGTAGACCGGGCCGAAATACGGACAACTACGTACAGCCTGGCCCAAATACGTAATTCTACGTAAGGGGGGACCTTCATACAGGGAATACGGCGGCTACAGAACTACGTAGGTCTACGTAGAGGTACGTAGCCGACCCGGATTTGCTGATGTGATTTGCCGCAAAATCCCAACGTCACCGTCACCAGGACCCAAAGTGTTCGGTTCAGAGACACCCGAACATTCGGTCGTAATAGTACAGTAGCCGTTGATAGTCAGATCGCCTCTGGCATGCACGTCACTATCTCGGCACGAGATACCGATGCTTGACAGCATCAAATTGAAATGATCCGAAAGTTGATGCCGAGTGGCCCTCACAGGTTCTCTTGCGGCTCTGTATGAAATCTGGGGCTAGAATCCTGTAGCATGGTCTACTGACTCCAATTCTGGAATCTGCATGTTTTTGACAAAATCCTTGTGCACTTTCCTTCACCGAGACCACCGGAAAAATACTCAAATATATTCAAAATATATTCGTATTCAACTGCCTGAATATGAATACGATACTACAAATCAATACGATACGAGCCCCAGGGATTGAATACGATATTTGGCCAGCACCAGCACTGCGCGCCTTTTCTCTGAAATTTGGACGGTAACAGAAGCGCTAGCTGAGCAGCTCACGAGTCCGATCATCTGTGTATTTTACACCTATAAACCTCACCTGATGCAGTCTCCTCTTGTGCAGTTGACCAAAATGACCAAAATGATGATAAGAGCGAGAGACGATGCCATCGATGATTATGACAAAAAGGGTAAGTAATCCAGTCCCACCCTGGCTTGCCTTCAGCCACCACGTACGTCTTCGCAAAACCAACGCAAAAAATCCACTCAGCGGCAGCATTACCGCTGGCGATAGAGCATTCCACGTCAGCCCGGTTACTTCGGGAATTCATATTGTAGCCGCGCGTCCACTTTCAGTTTAACCTTTACAGGCGAGCCAAGGCTGGCAAAATCCTTTTTTAAAGTATGAAAGAGTCGATGAGAGATTCCAGTCTTGTTTGAAACGGATCATTGACGTCATTTTTACGGATTCTATGGAGCGCAGCGTTCCAGGAATCCAGCGAGCGTGTTACAGCCTCAATACAATCGCCGGTGGCGCCAAGCCAAAAAGCAGCGAGCAAGTACCGAGTGGATTTCCGCAACCGAACTTACTGCGCAGAGCGGCCGCGAACCTACGGAGGGACTTCCGTAGGTTCACGGAGTTGGAGCCATCGGTAGAAGAAACAGCTATAAAAACGGCACACGCAGGAGTGGGGACACAGAACGATTCGGAACCTATGATGAAAATGACTTCAAGTAGAAACGCCCTTTGCGTGGTGGCTGTTGCAGCTTCGACATGTCTTGCGCAGACCGCTGATTTTGACTGGACCAGTGTAAGCTGTGTCCGTTCGCTGTCGCCGGCGCGGTGGCTCATTGGCTAGCTTCACAGCTTAAACCATCGACGAATTTGAAGTGGAAGCCGTGTTATGGCGAAGGGTTCCACTGCACGCGGCTCACGGTACAGATTCCCTCACCACTGCGATTTCAGGCCAATGTTGACTGACCTCTTTTGCAGGTTCCCCTCGACTATGCCTCACCCCAACTCCTCGGCCACTGCTGCCATCGCTATCACACGATTCCGCTCTACCGCGCTCACCGTCCCAATATAGGGGTCCGATTCTCCTGAATCCTGGTGGCCCAGCGGGTAGCGGAGTTGAATGGGCGCTCGAGTCCGGAAAACAAATCGCCAGCGTCGTCGGCCCCGAGTTTGATATTGTGGGCTTCGATCCCCGAGGTGCGTCGTCTCTACTCCGAGCCCACCGTTCACAAACGAGAGAAATAAACATACAGGCACGAGCTTCTCCACACCCCTCGTCTCCTGGTTCGCCTCGGACGCCGAACGCTCGTCGTGGCTCCCCGGCGCCGCAAGCACCGTTTTTTGGCAATCCGTCAACCAGACGACTGACGCACTCGCGCACATGTACGCTCGCGCGCAGATAGAGGGCAGGCTTGCGGAAGCGCGAAACACGGAGGGATTCCTACAGTACATCACAACGGATTATACGGCCCGCGATATGTTGACGATAACGGAAGCGTTTGGGTTCGAGAAGGTGCAGTATTGGGGGGTTTCGTGAGTCTTCAAGTTGTTGGAAGGATTCAGATGTTTGGCAATTCTAACGCTTTTTTAGATATGGATCCGTTCTCGGGGCTACGTTCGCAGCAATGTTCCCGGACAAGGTGAGACGCGTGGTTATCGACGGAGTTGTTCCCTTACCAGGGTGGTATGCGGGTGAGCGATCGGTGAAATTCCTAGAATCTCCGTACTCACACAGTGGATTCAGGCAACATGTCGAGCACACTGAGTGACGCCGATAAAGCCTTGGATATTTTCATATCCTCTTGCTTCGCAGCCGGGCCCTGGGCATGCGCATTCCACAACAACGCCACGTCCGTCGCAGAGATCGCCTCTTCCCTCGACGCCGTCCTCGCATCCATCCAGCAGACGCCGCTTCCAGTATTCCTCGACACTTCCTCCTCGTACTCTTACGCAATCGTCGACTACACCTTCGTCAAAAGCACGATTTTCAATGCGTTCTACCAGCCCGCGGTGCGTTTCCCAGTGCTCGCACAGGCGCTCGCGGACCTCGCACTAGGCAACGCGTCAACGATATACCTCGCTGCCACTGCCACTGACACAGCAGTGTTTTCTTGCGATCCGAAGGCTGCGCCGCTGCCGCACGACTACGAGAGCGAGGTGTCGATTATTTGTGGGGATGCGGCGCCGGTAAATGATAGCATTGCGGAGCTGCAGGCGTTATTCGAGATGGAGCATGGGATATCGAAGAACTTTGCCGATTTGTGGGCGGATTGGAGGGTAATGTGCGCGTGAGTGAGTCTCTGATGCAGCATAGATGGGTGTTGACATGGATCTTGAAGTGGATGGAAGGTCTTCCGCAAGGACCGTTTCGCAGGGCCATTTGGAGCCAAGACTGGTTCGCCCCTCCTCGTCATCGGCAACACGGCAGACCATGTATCGTCTTGGGCGGGGTGAGTCGGTTCTGGGGGCTTGGAATTCCCTACTCACCACTGAATTACAGCGCCAATACCACCGCGAGCATGTTTCCCGGAGCTGGATTGATGACTTTCAACACGGTCGGTGTAAGTACCTCCTCGTTGCTCCAACGACTTCATTGATGCTCACATTTGTGCCCGAAAGCACACCTCCCTCGCGGCGCCTTCCAAGTGCGTCGACAGCTACATGCGGGCATACTTCCGCGATGGGACACTGCCCTCCGCAGGAACCGTGTGTCAGCCAGACACGGGGCTATTCAACTCGACTGCTCCGAGCGGGGTAGCCAGAAGGAATCATCGTGTCTTGGGTGTGAGTCCGTTCAGGTTTTGATTCTGGTGGGGGGCGAGAGGGTGAATGGCCGTGCTTTCGGCTCATTAGTCTTGCATCTCTTCCAAGTAGACACATTGTTAGCACAGTTTATGGGTGAATTCAACAATCACGCGGTCCGCATTTTCGACGTAAATAATTCAGGGAAACCGTCCAGGTCCCGCGCGGTGAACTGTCTGGAATCCGACTATACCTAAACACCGCACATTTTGCACGTTTCAGGAATAGCCGGATTACAGTATAGGCTTATTTCTAAGGACTGGTATACAGTCTCGGTATAGCCAGATGGGTTGTGATCACAGAGTAACAGATACAAGGGGTAGGGAGCTACCCTGCGGATCGACAGTGCTTGCCTCGAAAACTGTAGAGGAATGTGTAGCCCACAAACCTCTTTAGAGACTATTTCTGGTCTTATTCCCACACAATGGAATAGGCTGGATGTACTGATGACAAGGGCATGCGGGGATAGTCTTATTTCTGCACCAACAGGCCGTGCACCTTCCATGTGATAGATGTCAAGACCCAGGAATACCGGAGATATACCTTCCGGTGAAGTTCCGGGACTAGCGAAGGTCGGCCAAGGAGATCTGATGGGATTGTTCTTATTCCGAGCAGACGGAGTTGGGGAAATAAGAACCCTTTCTGGGACAAGTCTCACTAGGGGTATCTACGAGGAGCTAGAGACCAGGGGAATATTACCTGATGGTCAGTGATGGCGGGAGAGGACCAGGGACAACGAGAAATAGGATGAACGACTCAGTATCAGTCAGCCAAGAGACTGAGGGTTTCAAACCCCTAGGCTGACCAACACCGCACGAATGGACATCACAATTGTCCTGTGCACTGGCCAATGGCAATACACTCACAGGAGCCCTTCCGACGGATAAACGGCTGTAGAGGGGGAACTCAGGCAATTTTACTAATTTCTATTTGTTCTTGGACTTGCATATGATTTCGGAGTTTGTATAAGTAGTCAGGACATTATCTCGAGTAGGACACAGAATCTCCCGTGTATTAGTAGGCTGAATGCTTGCAATTGGGCTATTTCTGGGGTTGGCTCAGTGTGTATCATCGTTGGACTTCAACATCGGGAAACCTTAAGTTGGAATAAGGAATAGGGTATTGAAAATGTCTTGGACATAATTGAAGCTATCTGTCAAGTACCGGTTCCTGATGGGATCCGACGGAAGACCGAGATACGCCTGAGGGATGAAGTGCGTATAAGCAAGACGAAGTGGTCGAGATGTAGAGGGAAAGTATCGGAGTCCGAACGGAATACCGAACCCGTATACTGGAAGGGAAAGGCTTGGCTTCAGCTCATGCGCTGCGCCCTTCTCTACGCCTGGTGCCCAATTTCGGAGAGAGACTCGGAGGAGGACGGAAGTCCGAGAGGAAGAGTATAGGGCAGACTAAGTCGATATTCAAACTGAAGTTCAACTACGGACATGGCTCGTATTTATAGGAGAGTAAAGTATTAGCGGGGATATAATGTAAGTACCGGAGTTTCGGAGCTCCGAGTGGGTCCGTGATGGATTGAGTCATAATGAATCAAAGTAAATCAGTATGACTCGGAAATCATCGGAGGTCCGAGACTCCCGTGATGAAATGAGTCAAAACATAGCATAGGCATAGGTATGAGTCAAATGCACTACGAACCAATGGAAACAAGAGTATTGCGAAAAGGCTGTGCATCGGAGATAGTCGGAGTCCGAAGGAGCCGAAAAAAGGGCTTGAAAGTCACGGTCGTGACACTATCTAGCATCTGGGAATTGAATGGTGTATTGTCATCAGCTACTGTCATCATCACCAGCTATTGTCATTGGCACTTGGGAAATAAGCTACAGGATCTCTATCATTTGGAATTGTTTTATCATTGACCTATCTGAGGTCTCCTGCATGTCGTCGGACGACACCACCACCACCACTTTCAACAATTGCTGTCTCATAAGCTGCAAAGCTTTTAAAACATCTTATTTCCACCGCTCGATTATCGCTCAGGCCAATTCCTGGTGATATCTTGTAGTGAAGGTTCATCTTCCTATGGGAAACACATACCTTCCATTCAACCTTGTTAGGACTTGTAAAGGGACTATCGCTCGTCTGAATCTTGGCTCTTGCGCTCGCTGATCGGCCTATTTCCAATCCTAGTCTTATTTCCGTAGGCATCAGCACTTATTTCGGAAAGGCTTGGGTTGTATTTGGGTGATAAGTGGGTTGTTTGGGTTTAGTTCGGAGCACATCATTTACCGATACTGGTGTTGCGATGGGTGCTGACTGACGAGAGCCATGTGGAAACAGGGTCCATGCCCGACAAGTTCCAGGAAATAGTCCAGGTCCCACGGTACCAGTGTCACAGTTGCAATGGGGCATGATGATGGTTTGAGACAAGCGCAAGGTTTGCCAGCAGCCTCCAATGATTTGTCCCCAACACCCGTGATAAGCCAGTAGTCGGGCCATGGTTAGATACACGTAATTTTGCGTGTTTCTGATCGTGCTCATTGCTGAAACTGTTGTTTCTATGTAACAATACTGGTTCCTGGTAGCTGTTGGGTGAACCACAGAGAAATGGGTGGACTTTCTAAGGAATTAGAATGTCCATTGGCTAGTCTCACCCTGAAAACCATAAGGGAAACGTGCAGCCAATTAATAAGTCAAGGAACTTCTTTTGACTTGTTTCCAACATCCACTTAGCAACGGAAACCGGTCAAGGGAACGGGAGTTGGGCAATGTGTTGTGTTCTGTTGGGACGCTAATGAGACACACTGGGTCACGAGTGTTCCGGTTGCCAGAGTTGCTGGTTTCCATTGAATGCGGATACACCGAAACAGGTGGTCGGCTATTCCGAGGATCCGGATCACAACTCTAAAGGTGTTCTAAGGTTCTTTCTCAAGAACCCTTTCTGGGAAACACCACAGAAATGGGTATCTACCGAGACCTACAAAGGAGTATTATCAAGTTCCACACTTGGAACTAAGGGGAGTTGAGTTGAAGCAGAAACAGGTCGAACAAGATGCAGTGCTGATCTATTGGTGATCGACACACCCTCTGAATAATACAGGGGTTCTGCTGACGGGTTCCTGCCTTGTAATTGGCAAGGGAACATGGTGTGCTCACAGTGGGGAACCAATGGGAGGCGACGCTCAGAAGGACAACTGACGGAAACACGGTTAAAGAGGCGGATAAACGGACTTTTGACTCATTGGGATTGTGTTTTGGGCTTTGTAACAGTGTCTTGGCAGTTGTATAAGTATCCGAGGGTGTTTCTACGATGGACACAGCATCTTCCCCCGAGCTAGTAGGTTATATGCTTGCGCATTGGGTTGATCTGGGATCCTCGGCAAACGCACTCTTATAGAGTAGCACTATTAGTCGAAATCTTAATTGTTTCTGAATCATATATTATTCTGGAAACGCACTTGGGCTCTGCCTGGAAACTGTTAGAAACTCCGTGAATCTGTTGGAACTGGGACTCTGTTGAAAGAAACATTATTGTTGTTGTTTGCAGAATGGGTTTCAGAAAGTACCATCTAGGGAAAACTTTGGAAACGTGACTGCTGGCGCTGCTCAGAAAGTACCTTTTTAGGGAAAGCTCTGTGAATGCTCTTGGCCTATAAACTAGGGACCTTACTCGAGTCTACAGGACTACTTTAAACTTGTTTTCTCTGTCGCTTCGACACACCACACACACACATTGCGAAGCTATAAATCTACTTTGTTTGGAAACAATGTTTCCACTGTGTCTAGAAACACGTTCTACGCAGTTTGCTCCACTGTCTCTTTGAGATATGAAACCTCTCCCTACAACCTTTACAAGGCCCTGCTGTAACTTGTCGGGATCTCTGTAAATGTGCATATATTGCCATTTGATTTGTTTCTTGGTTGTTGGAACAGTCTCTGTACTGTTTCTGTGCCGCTCTCGAGTCAAGTGGGGTTATTTATGTGTTTCTTATATAGTTCTGAGCACATCAATCACTGGTCTCTACAAATAGCAATTTTTCTCGTCTACGGTGTGCACAGATTAAGAATCTGTCAATCAATCCATCTGTAGACAGACAACCTGGACCAAACATCCCACCTGTCTGCACCCATGGTCAGTTTGCCTTTTGTCTGTTCCAGCTTCCCATAGCTCCCTTGCCTAGCCACCTGTGTATTTGTATGGGTACAGACCGCCTCTCCAAATGAGGCTCTACACTGCCGATTCAAAAACTCCTGTTGCAGTGTTGGCCTGTGAAATCTTCTACTAGTTCTAAGTCCCTTTCGATGAAGTCCACTCCCCAGCTGTCTGCTTCCCGCTCTGGCAGGTTCTCTCATTACAAGGCTCCTCTTGCTCGGCGTCAAAGTACATACTATGACTTGGCAAAATGGTGCGTGTTTGCATGCTGCTTGACTCAGGCGCACTGCAGCTCTGGATAAATGGCTTCTTGAAAATATAACCACCAGCTGCCTCGTCTTACCTGATCAGCCCGCGCACCTTGAGGAGGCTCTTTGCATAGTACACATGACTGTACTGCAGGTATGCATTCGACTCACAACCGGCGCATTGACATGCATCGATTAACATTCTTCGGGCAGGGCGGCAAAACAGTGTCTTCAAGATCCAGACATGTACCTCCTCTCCCTTCACGTCTATGCTCTGAAGTGCGGACCGAGCCCCTTCATTCGCCTTGGCTTCTTCTTGGGGTCCAAAGACGACGGTTTTCGCTCAATTTGTAGGTCACGCGTCACAGGCGCTCAAATCAACGCACCAACCCGCTTTACCTGGGTCCCCACTGGTCTACCTTGGCTGACTTGAGTATGATCTGGTTCAAGCCGACTCTTACCGGACATGTATTTTTCAAGAAGCTTTCTCTCCAGTTACAAGTAATTATGTTTACATAATTCTCATTCTTGTTCAATCGTAGACCAAAAAAAAAGCTATTACCTTTTTTCTCCTCCGTTCTGAGGTTCAGAACGCCCGCCTATGCTATGGCCGCATGTGGCTATGTCCGATGTCCGACATTTCTAAATATCCTATATTTTTTTACCCAGGGTGACCTAACCCAAGGTTCGCAAGAATGTACATGGAATTGCAAGTATATCAAACTCATCGTGCTAGAAGTGTTTGCAACAAATCCCAATGAGATGGGCCAAAAGGAGGCTAGCTGCCCAATCTTCCACCAGTCCTCAGCCTGCACCACCGGAGACAGCAAACTTTCAACCTAGGTCAAAAGAGTAACTGATATTAGTTGTTTCAGTAGACGGAAAAAAAAAGGTTTTACTTGCTGTTTTGATGTAATACAAAAGCAACCCCGAAAGAGCAACTGGCAAACGCCCTTTTGGGCGTGAATTTTACTCTTAGTTTGAACAAAGTACGAAAGGACTGCCGAGAGGTGGACTCTCAGGAGCCCAGTCAGAGAGAAAGAAACATTGTGTTCTTGAAACTGCTGAAAGTCGTGCCGATACAATTTGTTTCGGCGGTGCCTTCAGCTGTCTTGAAACAAAGACTTTTGTCTTTTATGAAAGCGTTGCTGAAACGTTTTGTTCAGGAGCCAAATTAGGTTAGAAAGAAACAAAGTGTATTGAGTCCTGCTGAAAGCCGCGCCGAAACGACTTGTTTCAGCAGTGCTTTCAGCGGGCTTAGGAACAAAGACTTTCAGCAACTTTGGAAAGCGTTGCTGAAACAAGGTGTTTCAGCATTACCCTGGGGTGCACCCTAAGGTGCACCCCCGGGTCGTTGAGCGAGCCTCAGCAATAAAGTCATATATAAAATATTATATTTGTATTTCGAAAGTGTTGATGTACGTGGCAAGGATACGACTCGCTCCATCGCGCGGATGAAGCGTTCTCCGCTCCCCATCTCCCCCACCGAGGCCAGAACAAACATAGACCTAGTCGCGAAGATACCGACCGCGCGCGGGTCGGAC
>JARKIC010003654.1:0-13428 GCA_029378375.1 Mycena olivaceomarginata | reverse complement strand
AGGAAGTTGCCAGGGAAATTGTTCAATCGTTAGGCCCAAGATGTGAGGCAACCAGTGGGTAGAACAGACGCTAATTTTATCGACGAGGTAAGACTTCGCGACGACTTGAAAGCAATTTCGAAAAATGGGAAAAATGTTCAGGCGGGGATCAAGGGACAAGAATGGCGATCATCGCGACAGAAACAGAGGCACAGCGTCAACATAGCGTCCAATTTGGGTGGCAACCGTGTGCTTTGTATTGAAGACCGGCGACAGAGAATGGCGCGGGAGAAGCAGGGACTCGACAGTGAACGGCTGGGCGCCAGTGCAAAGGGATGGTCACAGGTAGATGGTTATGAGTCTACCCATAGGTATCAAAGCAAGACACGGTCTCGGAAAGCTGCCGGGTACATTGCGGGCCACGTGGTTCTGCCTGTCTATCTATCTTAGACTTAAGTTCTGTGGGCAGGCTTGTGGCTGTACACTGCGGAGGTTTCATCATTCAGCCGGAAACTCAACACCCGTCGTTTTCGATAAGTCCTCTATTTGATGCAATTATTTCGTAGCACTGAGGATTTAATTCAAGCGTGCGCATTTTCCGAGTTCGTATCGAATCAATTTCGGCATGAGACATCCAAGGTCTTCCTTTGTGAATCAAGGTCAATGTTCGGGGTCTGAAAATAGTTTTGTACGGACATCCTCTCTGTCAGCTTTGTTTGATGCTAAGTCATAGGTCCATGCTTGGGGATGCCCCGGGGAACACGAGACAGATTGTGTTTGAACAAAAGACTGGATTATTTGGTCCCGAGGTCAACTCCTGATTCATGTCGACCCGTTACAAATGCTTCAGCTGACTACATGCACTGGGCTAGCCATCAAACTGAAATAGAATCGTGGGAATCGATCTGATCGCTTTCACCGAGTTCCTTTCGTGTGCTTAATGTGTTTTCAGCTAAATATCATCGAGCCATTCGCCGAACTGAAATAGAATTGTGGGAATCAATCTGATCACTTTCAGCAAGTTCCTTTCTTGTGCTGATCGTGTTTCAGCTAAATATCGTCGAGCCAGTCGCCGAACTGAAATAGAATCGTGGGAACCAATCTGATCGCTTCCATCAAGGTCCTTTCTTGTGCTGATTGTGTTTCAGCTAAATATTGTCGAGCCAGTTGCTGAACTGAAATAGAACCGTGGGAATCAATCTGATCACTTTCACCAAGGTCTTTTCCTGTGCTGATCGTGTTTTCAGCCAAATATTGTCGAATTGCACTCTATTCATCTGAACTCTCACCTGAATCGGCCAACTGAAGGCAGTTTGGGGGGAGGAAGAGCTTAATGACTATTAGCTGGTTAACCGCATATCTGATTTCAGCTTCCAATCTTCCGAGGACATATAGCTTCTGAATATAGTACATACACGTGTTCTGGGGACACGGAAATTGAATCCCCAAACTTCAACCCCAAATTCTGGGGTGCCTGGTCTCTCTGTTGGATTTCATCCCCCTGTAATCTTCATCTCCCGCTCCTTTGATATAGAGTATATCATCCCCATGCTCGGGGATCAGACACAGCATTTGCAGAGATCCGTACATCTAGAACTGGCATAAAAAGCTTGTGGAGCCTGGCCCCACCACTATCCATCATTCAGACATCCTCTTTTGAAAATGCAGTTTCCCTCTGTTGCCTGCCTTGCCCTCATCCTCGCCGCATTCTTGCTGAGCGCGAACGCTGTCGCCTTGCCCAAGCCGATCTGCGACTGTGTTGTGTGTGAAACGGTCAATGGCGTGGAAGAGTGCAAATCATGCTGTTGAAAGGTATGTCCTTCTTGTGTGGTGCCGTGGCAGGAAATTGAGTGGAAAATCACGACTAGGCACAAAGCCTATTACACATTCGAGCGGGGTCGCCGTATAGGGACAGAGAGCATTGTTGGAATGAGTCTGGGGGAGACTAGGTCCAAGTTATGGAATTATATTGTGGATTAGATGTGCTGAGATAGGGCTCATGACGTTTACTTATGCATTGCTCACATAATTTGCCGGACTTTTTGACGAAAAACCTAATGGCACTTTTCCTGTTCTGATAGCAGTAAGTTGAGTTCCACGAACGCACCCGAATTATGTCGCAAAACATTTGAGAGGCCTGGTATAAATTTGTCAAGTTTCTCGGAATTTTCCATGCCAAAGGTGTAATTTTAAAAAAAAATTGGCCATGATTTTAGGGGCAAAGTGAAATTGCCGCCAACACTGCCACCCTATTCCCTGCGAAAAAACACTGGGGAACTGAAACCGTACAGCCACCCACCTACTCGGGAGTCTGAGATGCCCGCAACTGCACAGCCACAATTCTGTGGGCAGAAGTGGCCAAAGAAAAGACCAGGAGGAGGGGGAGAAGAGTCCTACCCTGTCCCCCAAGACTGCTGTGGAGGAGGCTCGCCTCAGCAGTTCATCAAGCCCACCGCCCGCCCCGCCTCCCAAGAAGCCAGTGGAGGAGGGGGAGAAAAGTCCCGCCCCACCTCCCAAGATGCCTGCAGGGGAGGAGCACCTCAGCAGCTCATCAAGCCTGCCTGCTGACCATGCCCTCGACCTCCAGAATGGCGGTGACAGTGACAATGACGACAACATGGTGAGCTGGACAGGGGTAAGGCAGATGCCATAGTGAACACCCTCCAGCTGCAGAAGAAGCAGTGGAAGAATGCATGCACTGCGGTGGCCAAGGCCTTGGAACCTTGGCTTGCTGATGAGGAGATCAAGGCCATGATGGGGTAGGGCTCTGTATATAAGTCTGGTTTGCAAACCGGTTTTTAAATGGTCGGGGCGAAATGGCTGTTTTTAATTTACTTCGGCTACCGGGCCGTCCGCTATCACTTGCCAGAAAATTTTCCTTTCACCTCCATCTTCAGCGTCGCTGGGAAAAATGTCCGGCTCCAGGGTGACCTACTATGACGAAGAATTAAAATATCTCTACCGCTTGCTCAAGAACTTACCCGATGTCATCCCTGAAGGCAATGCTCATGACTTCACAAATTACATCCCTGATCCGCAAAAGACAAAAAAACTTCGGCTGCACAAAAAGTGTGGTCAGCCAAGCTCTCAAGTCTTCATTCGGCTGGCACAGAACTCCCACTGGCGAGACCATCACTGTGTCATTCAAATTGCGCGGCCCTCCATTGGAAGAAGTTGTCACCGTGCTTTGCCATCATATCACTGGAAACGGCGGCATGAATCTGCTTCTCACGAAATGGGTCGATGATCTCACTGCGGGCGCTATTCAAGTAATAGAGGAAGCTGGAGAGCGAGTAAGCATCTTGATGTTTCAATTTCCAGTCCCGTCGACAAAGAGGAAAGAAACAAAGCAAAGACAAAGTTTGGACAAAGTGCCACTGGCAGTGGTACATGGGCTCGGTGATTCTTCCTCTTTATAAAATTAAGCCATTCTGTCTGTCTGAAGCTTTTTAAACTCCGCTTTTAATCTATCATTCCGGCAGAAGTGGGAGCCGGCGCGAAGCGCCGGCGAGCGCTTGTATGATTTTGAATAAAGCCCTTTGGGGACCAAATAATTACGAGGAATGTGGTGAATGAGCGGCCATTTGGACCACCTTTCCAGCTTGGTCGGTCAAGTAGATGGCGCCGTGACCGTGATTGTGACAGTCACTGATGATCAGATCCAAATTATTAACCGTTCTTTAACGAGATGGTGGAAATCCTGTGCTCTTTCCCCATAAATCTTTACTCCTTCGATGCCTATGTGCTATTCTGCCCTCTTCAACTCCTTTGGTGCATCTTATTTTCCCACACATGATCACGATGATGAACTACGCACTTCATTTCGGTTCTATCCGAACTGCGCTGCCACATTTAACTGCGAAGCACAACCCCCTTTAGGATCATCGAGCAGTAGAAACAAGTCTCATGAATTAACAACTCTCCAAGACCACTCAATCCGGGAACATCATTCTCACTGCGGCGCACATTTGCCACACTGCAGCCATGAAGGACAATTTTATATAACCGGCGAGTCGGAGCCCTCCGTTCCCTCTCAATTCTTTTCGCACTCACCCCCCACTTGCGGCTCGTCCCTTAATATCTTTTCTCTCCGCTAAGGGGCCTCTGCCACGGTCAATGATCACAACCATTTTGTTCCAAGCTTCAACGCCTGCTCAACGTATGCCGAACCCAAACACATCAAGAGTCTTGCTTCGATAACTTCTATATCTGCTCGCACTGTGCCAAAATTCAAGGCTGGACCGCAAAATGGAGCTTTGTTCTGCACCGTTACGCAAAGAGTCTTTTCACCCCTCTTTGGCGCCCCCAATTGCCCCATTACCTGGCTCCAAAACTCACAGCCAGTGCCCAATGGCTTCAAGGACAAGCTTTCTGGTGGTGCAGCCGGTACACACATCCTGGCCGATCGGATATCCTTTGCACGCTTCTTTATTAAACTACTCAACATTCGGAGGATCAGATCTACTGCTTTCTATCGCCGCGGACGGAGGCGAGGGGATAGCGCACACTATAGGCGTCTGTGAGCCTCGCGTCTTTGACGCTACAGGTGAGATCGGTCCTGCATCCCTATCTGTAGATACCTGACAACTTTTAGTTTCTCAAACATCGACGTTTTCGCTGCGTCCTGGCACATCGCTCTGCCTTCAACCCACAAGTTGCCAGCGTGTAGTACTGCGGGGACATCTGCTGTTCTATTGTCCACGTTCCGGAGCATCGTTGGGCATGTAGAACTAAACTTCAACTAGCCTGCCACCTGATGCAATTTTTTTCGAGGGATCCTCCAGGCTAGGCGCTACGCGATGGTGAGTTCCCTCATCAATATTGTGTCTTCTTCACGACTGCTGAGCTATAACCGAGGCAAGAATCCCCCTGGAGGTCTCATCCAACTAACAATTCGCTGTGATTCCACGAACCAACAGCACATCGACGACCTGTTTCTGGTAAGCCTTTTCATTGTCCCACAAGGTGAATTCGATGCTGGCACATATTTCTATTCGTCAAGGGGGGTGGCAAACCCAGACGTGGTCTCGCTCTTCGTCACAGTGCGCTTTCTCTATTTTAGTTTTACTCACTAAACCTTACCGCGCCTGCAGTTGCGCCAATGAAGAGGAAGTGTTCGTGTGTTAGACGTGCACTGGATTTTGGTGTTTGTCTGGATACATACCTTGCGCGATTGCTATTCACCGTATCATAATGATACGGTGAATAATGATACTGTCATTGCTCACGACCATCTGTCTGCCTTATATTTCAAAAATAATCAGTTCTTCTGTAATCTTGAAGTGTCAACGATCGCCTTTCAATATGCACTCATGCCGCAGCGAAGCGAAGGCATATCTTGTCAGATCTAGGCTTGCTCTTCGCGACCATGGCACTCTCTGGTATTACTTTGCTCGACCTTCCCACCAAGCTTCTGGTTGAAATAATCTAATATCATCCATACACCTTCGACTTCCTCTCTCCTTTGGTGCGCCAGGAGGTGTCAAAGGAACGACAACCCCGATGTAAAACTCTGCGCTCTCTATCGCAAAGCTGCTCGGTGCTGCGAAACATCACCTTACCTTTCTTGTGGGAGCGTCTCGATGTGTCACATTCCAAGTTCCGACAACCTTTCCCCGACCGCGAGGTCACGAAGTGTATTTTCCCGTATATCAAGTTTGTTCCCTCCTTTATGATCTGCCATTCATACGATTGTTCACGTCAGATACATACATGTGTCCTGGCCTACCTTTTTTTTAGATGGAACGGAAACACTGCCGCTCCTCATAGAATTTCTGCGTGCGCTACCCAACCTCGCCGGCCTGCAAATCCACCACCCCAATAGAGAAATCTTCGCGTTAATCTCCGCTGCCTTCGCAGAAGTCTCTCTGCCGACTTTTCCGCGCTGTCTGTTCACGAGGAACTCTACACGATTTTTCCCCGCATTCCTCAACCTCAGGACCCTCACGTTCGCGTTCGCCACGGTCAGCGAAAGCAGCGAGGCCCTTGTGGCTGTGGAGGCGCACTTCCTTAACCTCGAAGCGGTCGCAGGACTTCGGCTTTCTCGGGGCGACGAGACCTACATTGGTGCGCATGTCGAGCACCTCTGCAAATCCCGTTCTCACCACCCTGCAGCGCTAGCCAAAGATTTCCCATGTTTGCGAGCTCTGTCGATCGCGAGCCCGTTCTTGCTCGCATTCGAGGTGTGCTGCTTTGCTTGTCGGGTTTCACGTCCCCCTTTGCTCATGCATACCCGGTGTAGCCCTTTCTGAAACGCCTCCGCGTATTTACCCATCTCAGCGAGCTCGCTTTTTGTTACAAGGAAAGTCAAGAATTGCTTCCATCAGACAAGCTGGTCGCCGGCGGCATGGCTGTGCTGCGGGCCTCACGGAGCCCCGACCCGAAGGTGCTCAGGGTGTGGAGTACTGATGAGGACTCATTCGAAGGGCGCCTTGTTCGCCTAGAACGATGCTAGCATATTTCATTTTCAATGCACTCATCGTCGCACATGTAATGACCTGTGACTGATCGTCATTTCGAGTACCGCACCGAGTATTCCTCGCTCTTTTTGGTGTAAACTTGGTTTCCCGACCTTCTCGAAGTGCAACATCTCAAGGTATAACTAGAGTTTTTGTCATTAGGACACCCAAATCGTGATAGTCGGGCCCCGTAGGATGGATCAGACACAGCCGCGCCCCGCTCCGACTCGGAGTCGTCTCGAGCTGACGCAGTCAATCTTTTTAGTCTTCAGGTTTCTATTGCCCAGTATTCAATTTCTAAGCTATTTTCACTCATTGGCATCGTTTCCCAGTTGTCAACGTTTAGCCGCCCAAGCGCACACGGATGTTCTGCGACAGAGTCTCGCGGCTCTCGTGTGCTACTTCGCCACGAGCATTCACATGCATGCATTCACACATGAAACCAGCGCCTAAGTGTTCATGGCCCAGGAATAATCTTAAATCGGCACACACAGCATATAAAACCTTCTAGGTCACGTCAACCCCAAGTGAAGACCACCATTCCATTCAGAGTTGAGAACATCGCAAGCGAGCCTTTAAAACCCGGCGCAGGACCCTCGGAGAATATCCACTAGGAAATCTGACAACAAAGTAAATGAAAATAGAGCCGTTGTTGCGAAGAGGTAGCCGCGGAGACCGTCCATAGTTGTCCCGAAACATTTGCGAATCCAGGCAGATTAGGGGCCAGAGCCCCAGGAAAGGCGACGCAAAATTTGAACAAATATGAGATCCACGAGCAGTATAAACACGCATTGATTCGGCGATGCTCGAGCGGAATTTAGCGTCGTAGGAACAGAAGATAGAGATAGCACACAATGCCGCAATGTACGTTGAACCAGCGGCAGATGAAGTGCAACCCGCGACAAATACTGAGGCCATTCACTGGTCGAGTGCGATACAGATCAGTAGGTAATGCGGAAGTATATGGCGCACCTGGACGTCCAAAGTTGAGGAGAATTTTTGGAGCAACTCTGTCAGTGGCGAGTAATGGAATCGGGAAAGGCACGAGGGAGCGGATTTCGATTTGAATACGGGGCCGACATGGAGAGAAAAACAAAGAGTACCGCGGAGAGAAACTGGTGGAACACATAGTCAGTCTATGAATTTCTGTCAAACGCGTCTGTTGACACTTGGACGCATGATGAATACGAATGTGCTAGTCTCTGTTACAGACCAGAAACGGATGACGAACAAGTAAGTATCCGTATATGGTCTGTTAGTAATCACGACCCCATCGGGAAGACACGGACTGATTTTTGAACACCGCGTCGCGGCACATACTTTGCAGCGATAAATCTAGAAATATTTGGAGACATAGAAAACTCGAAAATAGTCCGGGTCTTCACTCATCTCTAAGCAGCTAATCGAGTGCTTGCGACGATATGTGATCAACTTTCCAAGGCAAAATTTTTGATCAAATTTCAGGCTGATCTCGTATTGAGGTATTGGTCTCCCGTATGGCTTGACTGTCGCAGTAAGAAATGATTATATATGCCTCCTGCATGCGCATGAATATTCTCTGATTTATCCAGCGTCTTCCGGCTGCGGTACAAAGGAAAGAACGCCTGGTGGCACAGCCACGCAATTGCGTAATCAGTCGGTGTCTTCCCAAAGGGGTCGTGATTGCTATAAGACTACGAATGTGCAAACATTCGCACGGGAAAAAGACAAAGGATCTCGCGCGGACTGCATGAATACGTTGGACTTTCAATTTTTTTTTTTTCAAAAATCCAAGTCTTACGAACAGTCTCTGGATAACGCTGAGCAGTTCCCGAAAGACGTCCGAATTCATCTTCGCAGAAGTCAGAAATTTGGAGCAGAATTCGGCCGAGCTTTATCATACATTAAGTATCGAAGGGATATCCTCCCCGAAGCGTTACGTGTGGAATCTAGACGGACGGCAGCGTCCGGACAGGATAGCTAGCAGAGAACCACCGAAGAACCATCGACAAAAATTAGTGGATATTTAAATGAGGGTCGGGAACCAGTGCACACACCACAGCAAAGTAATGATTTCATTGGACCCCCTTCGAGCCGCTCGATACGAGATGATCAATGTCCATAGTAGCATATCAAACCTATCTATCTCATCCCAGAATCTGGGCCCGGGTTCTCGTTCAGATAGTTTAGACAGAGTTGGTGATCTGGGGACCGCAATAATCAGGCGCTTGAGCTGAGATTGCGAAGGGAGATGTATTTCGATGTGTAGAATGGATCAGCCGGGCCCAGAACCGACGGGATAACCAAATTTTTCGAGGGCTCCGAGGGATACTCAGGGTGGGATTTCCCTCGGAGCAAGGGAAAAGTTCCCTTCTTGCAGCTACTGATTTTTGAGTGAGTTTTTATCATGTAAGGGAGTTTTGAGGGTCAAAATGTAGGGGGGGAGGGGTCGGATTGAGGGTGAGAATATGACAATATTCGGAGAACGGCTTGATACTCGGAGCCTAAGTGTGCAACGGTGGCTCGTTCTGGGGAGGAGAATATACTAGAAGCTCTCGATCACATCTATATGACCCACATAAAAGACTCAGAGTCTATCATCCTGATTCGTGCTTCTTCCGACTCGTTCTTCTTTCTGTCCCGCGTCGTCACGATCAGAACAGCATAGCTTGACACCTCGACGAGCATTTCCATCAAGGTCTCGCATCCACTCCGAGTGACAAGAGCACACGTCTATGTTCAGCTCTAGCAACCGCGCAATCCGGCGAAGTCCGCTTGCAGCACTTGACCCTAAAAAAGACAATAGGGCGGCCCTCACGGGCAGTGAGAACGAAAAACGCGATTGTAATAGGCGGCATCCCGCGAAGCGTTGTAAAGGTGTAGTTTGGATTGCGGGCAGACAAGGAAAATGAACCGGCTCGCGCCGAATGGTCATTAGTCAAGGAAATGGCCGCCAGCCGGTCGTGGGCACAACAGGATTCGAGTCCGAACCAGAGGGCCGAGTGCGTACCTGGTAACTAATGAATAAACCCAGGAAAAGTCCCATTGGAAGAAAATCGAGTGCCAGAATGAAAAAGAGCGATAAGGAGCACAAACCACCCAGTGGCTTCCGGTGGCTGCCACAAACTCTCTATTTACGCAATGAAACTGCGCCAATGACTGGACAAGGTTGAATAAGAATGTGAGCATGGGGGGGAGACGAAACCTGTGCGCTTGGCGTACATATAAACGATTGCATGCATTCCTAGGTTACTGTGAGGTTTCGAGCCTATGAATCAGTATTTTAATCCTCGAGTACGTATGTCCATTGGAAAGAGAGTGGGAAGTACAAAACACAGGTGAGCCAGAAATTGCAACAGATGACCCTAGTGTTAGTTGGACGTTGTCGTCACCGGACGTAGAGCTTCTTGCCCTGCCGTCGGGCGGAATGAAAGGATACGGTCGTCCGAAGCCACCAGGATGTCGCCACCATCGCTGCCGTCCACTGTGTCAGCGAACAGCAGCCGCATATTCGAGCCCCGGATGACCTGGGACTGGATGCCCGTGTCGATGTGTCGGACCTCGACGAAGGACGGCTCAAATGGGAGGACATATGGCCCACATAGTGCTGCCCGATTATCAGCATACAATCTGTAAGTCAAGGAGGGCAGACAGATGTACCGAAGCTGGTAGGTTTCCCCTCCCAGGACATCATAAACTCCTTTCTCGATCGTCGCCCCGTTTTGTCGATGTAAAATGCAAACTCTGCCGCACATCGTTATCAGCGTAGGAACCATAGAGCGTTTGGTTCACACACCAGCGTAGCAGAGCAAGAACTCCTCATCTATGCGATAAATCGCCATCGGGCGCGGATTCTTCTGCTTCCTGAAGGAGGGAAGGAAGCCGGACCTTGGCCGGACAAACTCGAGCGACTCATTCTCAGAGTTGAGCACTCTGTATATCTCCTCCGATTTCATATCCGCAACCTCGAATCCTGTCGAACACCCAACACCCAACACATATCCGAGTTTGAGCCAGTGGACTGATCTTACTTCATTGGAATGAGGAGCTCCTGCAAACACGCGGAATGGCCGTTAGCATAATGTGCCCATTGCTGAGATACAAAACAGGGGCTCACTTTGAACACCCGGAACGTGTCAGCTGTAAGCCGAGAACTTTCTGTAATCGGTTCAAGCACTTTGACGGTACTCGACGAGTACTTCGTCTTGACAACACAGACGAGTAGACGTTCAAGGCAGAATCCAACCTTAACGAGGGACGTGTCAGACGCGATGCGCTTCGATTGTTTGAGGGCACCAGTGGGGTCCGTAGAGTCCAGTGCATCCAGCGGGAACGTCAGTACCTGACGTTCTGTGGGCGGGTGAGCACTGCTAGAATGAATGCTGGGAGCAAGATACGCACCGGTGAGCACGACGAGCAGCTGGTGGTCCTCTGGCAGGACATCAACCTGGTGCACGTCGCACAGCGCAAGTACCATCACCGGGTCCTTCCCGATCGCGTTCAGATCCGAGACAAAGACCCCATCGTCCGTCCCATATACGATGCGCTCTGCATCGCCAAACCGGTACCGTGCCGCGCAATGGACCTTGTTCGAGCCGAAGACGCCTTCGTTGAGCACGACGCAATCGAATGCCATGTCCTTAAACCACTAGACGGCGATGCCTCTTGTAAAAGCGCCGGTCCTCTTATAAAGGGTGAGTCGGATATTCACAGTACAGCCTCACGCTGTCCCTTAACCACAGCCTTCGCATAACCCACCGCGGTGTTGCAGCCTGCCGAAGGCACAGTCCAAGGATCGAGCTACAAGTATGCAATTTGATATCGCGAGAAGAGACGACAGGTATGTCGAGAAGTGCTGGCGGCCATGCTGGCAAACATTTTTCGAGATACAAGTCGGGTCCGAGTTGACGGTCGAGCGCCAGGTTCTACTCGGGTATCCTTGAGAACGATCGTCTTCTCACCGCCAGGTATAAAGTTTTAGTAGTGTGACTAGCCCCGGCTCTCAATAAGAAGTGAACTTTGAAACTAGTGCGCTCGGCGTCGTGGCGTTTGAATTAAAACCCTGGTAGAGATCATCGATTGGTGACGTCACAAGACGTCTCTTTTGCAAGCACCGGTCCTCGCATACGATAGAGGGATAGAGTTAGAGCACAGCCTCACAGTCCCTTGACCACAGCCTCGGCATAGCCCAGTCGAACACAGTCGAAGGATCGAAGTACGACTAAGTAATCGTCGGCTAAGGCCTGACAGTGCCCTCGGCTAAGTGCCGACAGTACGACTCACGTTCATCAGTTAATCGGACCTTGAACCGGCATTTTCTGGGTGGCGATTCAAGTCCGATGCTCAATGTAAAAAGCTGAAAATTCAGGGAATCAAACATGTCACTGACTATGACGGGAGTCCGCGCCATTTTCGTCACTTCGTTACTTCGCTTAGGAACGAGAAAGTTCGTGAGTTTGATCGTATTCCGTGAAAGTTTGTGACTTCCGTTGGATTTAGTAGAACTTCGTCATTTCCTGTGCACACCATGAAAGCTCGTCACTTGGATGCAGTGAGAATAACCACATGACCGCGGCCATACACGTGGAGAGTGCACGGGCGGTCAGCCGGGACCAACAGTGAAACGCGGCGCACTCAGTGAAATTAGAACAGCGGCACATGTGTCCGCATCAGCGGCACTTCACACGCCATCAGCGTCCCATGTGCCGCCCTTCGAATAACGAGCGGCCTTCCGCGGGCGCTTTCCGGGCGCTAAAGAGGTGGACTCCGCGACTCAGATTTACTCACAAAACACAAATGTGTTCAAGTAAACTGGTGTTTATACAAGTGTAATATCATAAAGCAGAATGAAAATTTCAGCCCAAATGCAACAACAAGATACAAAGTATATGAGCAGCATATCGGCCTGAGACGAAGTAAAAAAAGCATACGCAAATGTCCATCGACGAGCGCACGTCTGTACAGTGTCGGAGAGGTAAGTATTAAAATATTAAGGACTGCATTCTTCTGAAGGCTTGCGGCTGTGATTCAATCCATCAACGATGCATCAATACACGTCTTGACGCACCAAGGAGCCGCTGACCGATGATTTGTGGGGAATGGAGGGGCGCGGTCATCTGTTGGCTGGCGCGTCAGAAGGCACAAGTGCTTGTGTAGATTGCGACACAATTTCTCACGTAGTCATGAATCTTTTAATCCTCAACGTCGGTGCCCGAAATCGTTTCGGCATTGTCGCGCTGTTGAGCGTCGGGTGGGGGAATTGGGCGGGACGCGATGGTGGTGGTGGTGGTAGGAACGAAAGGCAAGATACACAGCCCCCACACCATCGCCAGCCACACATGCACGCAGAAGTGACGAGCTTTCACCAGAATTTAGCCGAGGTGACGAGCTTTCCCAGTTATTCATCGAAATGACGAACTTCACGCTTTTCCATCAAAGTCACGAACTTTCTCATTCCTAAGCGAAATAAGCGAAGTAACGAAGTGACGAAGGTGGGTACTACTCCTATGACGGTTCGTTTGTACCAAAATTGATTTCCCACACGCGCGTGTGATTTAGCGCGCGCGCGATGTCCAAACTCAGAATATTTCTAACAACCCTACAGTGCGTCCTGCTAACTGCACTCCTGAACTATGGTGCCTAGTACTAGTCCCCCTCTGGGGCCAGAAGAATCCATAGCTTAGGCTCGAATGGAGTCAGATTAACCTTTGACTGGGGGGGGTCAACAGCTGGGAGCACACCCAAATTTTATAGACAGAATATCATTTTCTCACCAAGATCTAAATGTGCGCCGATTTTCGATTTTTTTTCATAGGTGGACCCCCAAAGCCTGGTTGGAAAACAGGTAGCTTGTCCCCAAGGTGCTGGCATGTATTGAGCCTGCTAATGGGTGAGCGTCTAGTGGAGTAGTGGACACGAGGATGTACGTAGCTAGCAGGCTGTTCATGTACACTGTCAAGCAGGAATGGACCGGAACATACGACTGGCGGATGTAGTACTAGCATTTACTGCT
>JARKIC010003653.1:0-13431 GCA_029378375.1 Mycena olivaceomarginata | reverse complement strand
CGGGAGCGTCGCTGCGCAGCGTCACCGAGGATCGCAGCACGCCCGCGCACCCACGTCGCAGAATAGACAGGGCGCGGAGCTGCCATAGCAGGATTGGGTCCTCTGCGAGCTCGAGGAAGCGGAGGAAGTACGGGTGATAGGCCTGAAACTCCGCAAGAACGTCGGCGCGCGTCGTCAGCGTGGTCCAGCCTGCGGTGCATCAGACAATTTAAAAATTGCCTCCAACTAGGGTACTCACTACACTGGTCCTGGTCCCGATGGTCGGGGAATTGAGCTACGACGTTGACGAGGGTGCCGCTGCGGCAGAGGTAAGCGAATATCCGGTGATACGGGTGTGCCTGGCTTTCCACGAGACGCCCGCCGGGCGGATCTATGAACCACGCAAGCTCTGGCTGGCCGTCCAGCTTCGCAGCATCGAAAAGGAAACGGAAGGCCGACATTCCGGTTGCTGGCGCGGTTACAACGTGCTCGAGTACATTCGTACGGATGGTGGACTGCGGTTAGTTTAAGCTGGAAGTCATGCAGCGAAGAAATCGAACTAACATGAATCCCGTCCGCGCCAAGAATCATGTCGGCGCTGATTGTCTGTTCGTCCTTCAATGTCAGTGTGCCCTCGCAGGATCGCAGGCCATCACTTGACATCCGAGCTTGATTTTCACCGGCTCTCCGACACCCTCTCCAATGGCTATCCTTTTCAGCTCCTCATGCAGATCGACTCTGTGACAATAATATCCGCCCTAATGTACTGTGAGATACATTTAGCGGCAAGCTGAGGTACCTCACTTCACTGCCACGAAAGATGCTAGTAGTACTTGGAGCGACGTCTGCACTGAGGCGTATGATCTGGACGTTGTGGTTGGACTACAACAACTATGAGGGAGGAAATTACAAACTCACTCCTGCACTATCTACAACCTTGCAGTTGTCTTTGTTCCACCCGAGATGATCGAGAACACGCAGGCGTTTTTGGTGAGGTAATGGCCGCGCCAATTTCACTGTTCGAAAGAGATGTCTCGAATATCTAGGACCCGTCAGTGTTGCTATCGACATGCGGGTAGAGTCATTATATTGACCTGGACCCGGTGTCCTTGCTGACGCAAGGCGATTGCAGCGGCGAGGCCACCAAGACCGGCACCGACGACGCAGATATCCAAACCAGACGTCATGGAAGGACTTCAGAGGAAGGAGTGGGAACTGAGGAGGAGCGATAGCCGCCGTCGTGAGATAGACATATAAAAAGCGGAGATAGCATTTGCGTAAGTGCGGGACATGGTTCGCGGGCCGGATCGAGGGTTCAGGTCTCACAATAACGGCCATAAATGGAAGCCAGGCGTGAGTTGACATCTTCGCTAGCCCCGTTCGGCGAGTTCGGCCGGTACGAACGGCTGCCCGTTTTGATGGGCGGTATGAGAGGTTGGATATTCTTGGTCCCTGCCAATTCAAAAATCTCAATAATGGTTCACATCTGTATTGTCAAGTCTTGGCCAATAAACTTCTCTTACGTTGATCTGACAGTTTTCTGCTGAACGGAGCGCGGAAGTCCTAGGCCATTTAACCTTTCCCTGGAGAGTGAGATTGGAATAGATTCCGCTGATAGAAGGGAAATCAAATAGAAGGAATCTCGCTGGGTTCGCAGCACCTCCGTAGTATACTAGCAAGGACGAAACCTGGCGATGCCGGAAAAATCGAATTTGTCTGATCAGAACCTGACCGCACCTGACTGTCTGGTCAGACCCGGTCAGGTTCTGGTCAGGTTCCACGGCAAGGGTTATCAGAGGCGGTAAGGTACTTTCAGCAATGTAAGGTGGAGCTACGAAACACGCCATAGTATTGTATTTACTCAACCTAGGACTGGTCGGCTCGTAGGAACATGTCGGGATCGACTGTATCTACAAGGAAATTCAGATTTTCCTTCACACCGTCGGTAACCTGGGTCAATAACACCCTGAATCACGTAGTCCATCAGCATCAGGAGTAAGAGTCACCTCCTCATGCACTTGACATGCAGCCACTCGGTCCTCGGCTTCCAGTTGCTTCGGCTATACTCACGAACAAGAGCGACATCAAACTGGCGTTTCGACTGGAGGGTGCAACGCAATAACGCGTATATACGCGAACACCATCCCGGGAGAATCGGAATTGAAAAGAAGGCTGTCGAATCGAGTATGGCCGTGGAAGAGGATGTTGCAGCGGATGATGTCTTGAAGACCACACCACTCCTTGAGATTGATAAGCTATATGAACACATTTGAACGGTCAATCTTGCAGGTCAGTGAGTTGAGGTCAGAGTCAGTACATTTTGAACTCACCTGAATGCGCTGTTCGTAACGACGACGCGTCGTCGGGGAACTGTTCGGTAATAAAATCACGCAGTAGCAAATCGAACTCATGGACTGGATGTCTGATCGAGTCCAAATATTCCTTGAAGGTCCTGGAGTTGAAAAGACAACCGGGCGCTCCAAACCTCCAAGACACCGAATTCCCTTGACTTAATTTTGGAGCGTCGTCAAGCTCAGGCTCCTCCTCTTGTTCATCCTCCTCGCGCTGCTTGTCATACTTGTCGATCGCCATTTGGATCGCAATAGCTTTCTGCGTTTCATCGATCCGATCCATCTGTAACTGATCAGGACGAAAGACTGTGCAGAGAGCTCGAAAACTCGCCTGGGAGACAGCATTTTTATCATTATTCAGCTTCTCAAGCCCATTTAATATCGTCATAGCCATGGTGAGATTATCGGACGCCCCCGAATTCATGGCGCCATCGGGCGTGACGCGGGAACACCGACAGACCTGCGCATGTTCGCTGAATTCGCCCTCCCAGGACAACCCGTCAACGAGATCCAGCCAGACTCGACACGCTCCCCACACGAACTGTCTGGACGGATCATGCGTGCCTGCCATGGCGTCCTTAAACTTGATGTCTGCGTGCACCTCCCTGTTCATCTCGCAGTGGGAAAGGCCGTCGTGCGCATTCTCGCACGGGCCATGATGAAGCGCGCGCGCAGCCTCCCAGTGCGCCTGCGAGCAAAAGCTCAAATTGCACTGTGGGCAGGGATCAGGCGTCCGGAATTGTCGGACGTGGTGCCCTTCTTCGCACATCTGAAGAGTTGGTCCGTGCGCGTGCTGCGGTACAGAGCAGTGTCAATAGAGAAGCTTGATAAGGGCAGGAACGACATACCAGACCATGCATCACGGTTCCCATCCGACCAGGTTGCGCTCAGGCATCGTTGCCTGCCTTGGAAACGTCAGCGTGCTCACGAATTTAAAATCAACACAGAGGCGGATACCTCTGCAAAGAACGCTCGCAGAAACTGAGGATATTGGAGCCATACGCCTCAGTCGTGTTGTGTAGAACGTTCAAATCGGTGGTTGGGTCGTTGGGAAGGGAGAAAAAGAGCGTCGCGACTGCGATGGGATTACTTTTCTCGATTGCGGGAAGAGCATTGCACATAGGTTTGTAGATTCCATGGCTAATCGAGCTGGTTAACTATATCAAGGCACAGAAATATCAAATTTAAACTGCTTTCGGACCTTCTGGCACTCTGCGATTACAGCCCTCACAATTGACTATGCAAACGCCACTCGACGCACCTGGAGTCCTGGACTGCAATAGGACATTCGGTGGCATCCACTGCATCGAGACAACGAGCGTCTTCCTCCCTCAAGGACTTGTAACAAGCCAGGCCCATTCTTGCGGGCAAAGGCGGAATTCGTTCCTCTGCGTGATGATTCGGAGAGAAGGAGTTTCAAACTCCGCGCTTGAATTGATCCGCTGTACGGCATCTGTCGTCGCGAAATAAATAACATCTCTTTTGTCGCCAATCTTCCGCCCAACTTCAGTATTTACCGTCACTTACAACTCTACTCCGAGAATTCTACAGTTCGTTTTGGGAAGATGATCTGAGCATACTAGTAAACCAAATTGAACCAAACCAAAATAAGGATTCCCGGCCGTCGGGACAAAGGGGAAGGTTAGATGCAAGGAACACAACCAGTAATTGGCCGTTCCTTAATTTTAGGTGAGTGTGAAAGAGACTTGTATATAGAATCCTGCCGAAATTTCCATGAACATGCAGTACCTTTCAAGAACAGTGTCCTGACTAGCTTTCATGTCCAAGATTGGCAAACGCCGAGGAGGATGCCCCGGTGAGCCAAAGAGCAATGAACTGGATAGATCCAAGTTGCCTACTGGCCGAGATGTTCAGAGTTTCGATCACTGGAGAGATGCGAGAATTTTGTGCGCGGAGGAGGGTGCAAGTATGTTGATCTTGCAGATTCGGTGAAGTTAATTCAACTTCAGCATGGCCAGAGGCCAGAGATAGATGCCAGGGGATGGTTGTATATAGGCGAGGATATTGGGGTAAGTTGCACCTCATGAGTGAAGCATCGGCTCGGCGGTGGAGGGTCCACGCTGCACAGCATAGTGTCACATTCCTTATAACCTTCAAGCAGGGTACCCCGTTCGACTCGGGGCCGAGCCATTGCCGTTTGAATACCTTTTTACTGTGCAGGGCTCTAAAGTGTACGAGATGGGATATCCTTTGCGGCGCGATGCGACTCGAACAAATTGAAACTTGAACGCCCGTCGAATTGTTCAATGATAAAGTCGGTTGAGAGTCGGGGAAGTTTTGGGGAAGTGAAATTCAAGGCCAAACATGGATGAAGAGCGCCTGAATAGTCTTTGGCAAAATTCTTATCTTATGTGGTACCCATGGGGAATGCGAATTACTTACTGCGTCTCCTTTCTGCTTCCGTCAATCGCAGTGCTCCCTGCTTCCTGTCATTCTTTTTCTTCCTCATCGTCTCTGCTCCCCGTGCTCCTTGAATCCTCCTCGCTATTTTATTCCACCTTTCCAACATGCTCCCGAGGCATTTCCTGTTGCGAGAAGCCGGAAAGCTGTAGAATCTTCGGGTTGATCTACACCCGAAACGCCGACGGCGCTTAGCGACGCACCGCCACACCGATAAGATAGACAGTGGGTATGTGACACTTTCTGCGACAGCGTCACACGAGCTCCTCGTTTCCTCCACCTGCATGCTCCGCAGCAGCCCCCTCCTTGCCGCCGTCGCCGCCCTTCTCCTCGGCGGCGGCGCCCGCCTGGTCGCTGCACAGAACACCGACAACGACCGCGACAATCGGCCCGGGCACACATCCGCCGTTATCGGCCTTGTCTTGTGTGCGTCACTCTCTTTTTCTTTTTCTTCTTGGCGTTCTCAATTCCTAACAGCGATCATCTTCCCTGCTCATCTGCTGCGGCATCCAGCGGCGGCGCATCCGCCAAGCCGCGCGGCCCTACGCTGCCGGCGGCGGCGCAGCGGCGGCCCAGGGCCACGCCCGCCCCTCCTCCCGCTTTCATCCTCCGCGCGCTTCCCGCATGGAATGCAATACGGCCATTACAACGGTGGGACAGGCACAAGCCCGTACGCACCCCCGCCGGCCCCGCGCCGCCCGGGAGCGAGTACCCGCCCGCGGCCGCAGCGGACTGGGACCGCCGCCGTATGTGAAGGAGCGGACGGTGAGGCGGTGAAGTATCCGCCGGTGCGTGTTTCGTCTCTCTTACTCCTTCCTATGGATGTGTACTCACTCATCAATGTGCGGCAGCCCCCCCCCCGCCCCTGGCTTTGACGCAACGTACGCGCCGGTGCGTCTTCCTACTCTCTCCCCTACTCAATCTCAATTGACTCACTTGTGTGTGCAGCCCCCGGCCCCCCGCCCGCCGCGCACATCTCTGTGCGTCCTTCTCCCTTCCCGTTCATTTTTGCCCGTGTCGTTCTCATCTCGCAATATCTAGTCCAACTCCGCCGACTTCGGCGGCGGCTTCCGCCCCCCCCCGCGTCATAACGACTCCGCGCGTTGGCGCCTGCCTGCCTGTCCCGACCTGGCTGGCTACGCCACGTCCTCGTGATATCGATCTCATTTCATTTCATCTCGCTCGGACTCATGCCTCATGCACGCATGCATGCCTTCTCCTGCATCTGTATTTCTACCTGTAGTGCTCCCCGGGCTACCCTAGTGCTGTTATCTTTTTCCTTCGGGCTACTATGTCGTTGTCGGACGCGGACGCGAATTCTATCATCTGCTCTGGGCCCTGGTACGCAGCCTCTGGACTGGAAGCGATTACTTGAATCTGCCACTGCGGTGCAACAACCCCCGTACGACTCGCTGGCGCGCCACTCCTCGTGCGTCTCCCCACACACAGGACAGGGAGAGCAGTGTGGGGAGAAGAACACCCGTTCGACACAGGCATGACCATCCGCAACTCGAGTTGAGCATTTTTTGGCCCTTTTCTTCGCGCTTTCTTTGTTGCGGTTCGTTTTTGACTCGGGACGGACTCCAAGACGGGTGGGCGACTGAGCTAGGATAAGGGGAAGGAAGGCTCTGTGGCGTCTCTCCCGGTGCGTTTGGCTGGGGAAGAGGAGAGCGCAGTGGGGGAGAAGAAGCGCCTGTTCGACGCGGGCGCGAGCCATGTTGTGCGATCTCGGTTTTTTTTTTCCGCACTCGTTTCATTGGCGGGGATTGGGTGTGGCCAGGATTTGGGAAGGGGAGAAGAGACCGGTGGCGCGTCAGCGACATCCCAGCATGGCTCGCTGGGCCATTCTCCCCTGGAAGGAGGGAAGAGGGAAGAGGCTGAGGGCCCGTTCGATTCGGGTGCGAGCCATGGACTGTTAGTGTGCTTTTTAACCTTCTTTTTTTCTTTTCTCTAAGAAACAGTTTCTTTTTCTTTTCGTGCACGAGTTCGTTCTTTCAGAACCCCGAGAAACTGAGGACAGAAGGAGGCTGGGAAGTGTCGGTGGTACCTCACCCTTTCCGTGTCCAGCACGATAATGTGTCCTCGTTCGACTCGGGAACGAGCCATAGCTCGAAGGCCGTCGGTAATGATTTTGTTCGCGCATTCGTTCTTTCAGAGCCCCACCAGATCAAGCGCGGGAGGGGCTTGGAAAGGCTCGGTGGCGCCGGCTCTCCTGTGTTCAGGTGGGAAGGGCGCCCGTTCGACTCGGAAGCGATTTTTTTTTTTCGCGCGGTCATTCTTTTTGGACCCCAGTGAATCGAGGACAGAATAGGTCTTGGAAGGCTCGGTGGTGCTGAGCGCTTTAATTGTGTTCAGCATGGAGGAGAATGTGTCCATTCGACTCGGGTGCGAGCCATTGGTCTTCTTGCGGAGGTTTTTGGTTCAGGTTTTTCTTCTTACTGCAGGCAAGCTAGCTTGACTGTGCTAAAAGGCGAGAAGGTTCGGTGGTACTCGCCACTTGCTTGGGTGGTCAATTTCGCTGAGCTGAGACGCACCCGTTCGACGCGAGCGCGAGCCATGGTTCTTCCTAAACAAGATTTTGGTCTGGTTTTTGCTTCTTCTTCCCCGAGTTCTTCCCTTTGCGCCCGACACTGGGTTGGGTGTGCGACAGGGCGAGGAAGGTTCGGCGGCACTCTTCATTTGCTCCTGTGTTCACTGTCGCTGAGCTGAGACCCGTTCGACGCGCGCGCGAGCCACCACAAGGTGCACTTGGAGATTTTTTGAAGGTTGTGTTTGCTCGTGATTCCTTTCGTTTTTACTCGGCGAGCTTGATCTTGCAGAGACTGTGATTGGCCTAGGATGGGGGCAAGGAAGGCACACTGGACCGTGTACCACCTTCTCGAGCAACATCAGAAGCCGGACGAGAGAGAGTAGTGGGGAGGAGCGCCGGTTCGACTCGGGTGCGAGCCATGACCAGCTCCAGATTTTTTTGGCCTTTTTTCTGGGTCGCAAGTCACTTTATTTTATTTTTATTTTTATTTTTTTATTTTATCGTGGGTCAACTTTATTTCCCCCTCACCGCGTACGGTACATTAGGGACCCCGCCTGTACAGTATGTTATTAATAGTATGTAGATTGTCCTCGTATGGTGTTGTAAATTCGGCATAACTAGGACGCTGCCTTCAGGTTGCCCTGACTTTGCCTGAGGACGAAGTCTGCAAGTAGTAGTAGTAGTAGTAGTAATTTTATACACAGCATGGTCCAAACACTGAACACTGTGTTCCCAAAAGTATCCCAGCGCGCACAAGCCTCTCGCGCCTTCGTTTTGGACTCCAACCCCTCAACTTGACAAGCTATTCGCTATCAGAACGTCTATCAAAAGCCAAGGTAACTGGAGCATAAAAAGAAATTAGTCAGTACTCTGTGATTGTATCATCCAATGTAACGGGAGCACGGGAATGAGCATAAGAGTCGACTCGAAATTTCCGTGACTCCGAACACGTATTTTGCAACCAATGAGATTGGGTGCCTGTAGGATATCATGTGGGTAAAGAATTCCAGGACTGGCATGGAGTTTAGCACTGGAAGTCGTTTGATATCGTTATTCATGCGTGCCAGAAAATCATCGCATAGTAACACCAGCTCCGCACTCGCCGTGCATTGCAGCAGCGCGTGTTCTGGGCGACTTGATTTTGGCCTTACAAAAACGGCATAATCTCAAGTATTAAGTGGTCAGTAAATATTAAGAGTCTTAAAATTTATTTTAAGCTCGTTTATTTTGTCATGTTTTCCCGCCAACCGGGGTCGTTTTTTTGATACTGACGTAGTTGATTCGTGTTGGAAAGTTTTCCTTATAAGTTTAGATTAAATGCCGTAATTCCTTTATATGGTAGATTTTTACGTGTTGTACTCTAAGTTTTTGCTATGCTCACGGCTATATGCATTACCTGAGTATGGTGGTGGGCACCAACCACATCAGTGATGGCCAATCATCAATAACTGATGATATCAAAAAGCTTTGAGGCACAGTAGCTTGATGGTACACACAGTGGTGCATTTTAATTTGCAGAGTTCCTGTCGACTTTTTATTCTAATAGACCCTGATAAAATCTTTCACAGCTATTTGCATATGTAATGACACCTCGATCAATTTTGATAAAGAAGCACCGAGATGTGTCCTCTTCTGGAGGCTGTATCTTGCTCATTTGTTGACCAATTCCCTCAAGTCTAGGTGTGTTATCCCACGTTTTGATAGCACTATCCAGCCATATCCACTGTTTCCTCTAGTTCAGACCTTTAATTTTGACCAAAGTTGTGCCTCTGTTGGTAACTGGTTTATTTCCAGTCTTGTATGTGTTCTCCTGACCTCATTTCTCAACCAAATCCCTTGGAAGTAGGCCCGTTCTGACCGCCTCCTCAGCTGCTTTCTGAAGGTACCCCAAATCATATCAAGGTCTTCTTTCTAGTAAACCCGAATTGACTGAGCATTGATGGTGGGCTTGATATGGCCTATCTGGTGTTCAACCTAGCACCAGATTGCCCCAGGCACATTAACACTGCAAAAAATGATATGGATACCTTCTCTATCATCATAGTCAACTATTCCAATTGTCTGTGCTTTCCCAAATGATATCTAGTTAACCCAAATTGACCGAGCATTGATGGCGGATTGAGTGGCCTGTCTGGTGTTCAACCCAGCACCAGATTGCCCCGGGCACATATGCAGCTCTAAAAAGAAGATGGATACCTTCTATAGCCTCATATTCAACCACTTTAATTGTTTGTGTTTACCCAAAAGCTTTCTAGCTAATCCGAATTGATCAGATATTTGTGATATTGATGTGGTCCATCTAGGATGTTCAACCCAGCAGCTGATTACCCTGGCCACATATACAGCTCTGAAAACCTGATAGATCCTTCCATTATATCATAGTCCACCACTCCAATTGTCTGTAATTCTTCGAGAAAATTCTGGCCAGCCCGAATTGACCACACATTTATTGATGTAAACCATCTCAGACTCAGATGTTCAACTCAGCACCTGATTGCCCTGGGCAGACATCCACCCCTGGAAACTGGGTGGATATCTTCTATAGCATCATGGATGACTGCGGGCACTGCACGACAATGTGATTTCCACCACACATGGCTTGTACAGCTTCCGGATTTTTGTGGATTGAGCATGGACGAGACCACACAGAAGGTTGCTGCGAGCGGGGGACTCCCACTGGGCAAACACCATGTCAGTACAATTGGACAGTTAAATCGCAAACAGCTACGACAGAGCCAAAAAGCGAAGACAGGTGTTGGAAGAGAAAGAGAATCTTGATGTTTTGGAATGCATAATGATGTGGAGCCAGAGATGAACTATGATGTAATATATAATTTGCTTATACACAATTTGTACAAGAGAAGCAAGGCCGAAAGCCTGACGAGTATTGCCATGCACCAGCAATGGCCCTCAAACTCTTCATGAATTATAGGGTGAGGTATTGTATGTCGTGGCATCGCGTATATTGTCTGTCAGTGGTCCCCAACACATCTTCTTCAAGAAAGGGGAGCTCTCCAAAGACAGTGTGGAAACGTCTGGACCAAGCAACAAATTGGAAGAGCAGCAGGAGGAGCTTTGGCTTGGACAGCAGCCTCACTATAGTCTATATCATGACTCAAGCAACCACCTAGGCAGTGTAGCTCAGCGTGGGCATTGGCGTGGGCAAGGCAGTAGATCAGGTAGTGCAGCACAGTCTCATCTTCCCCCCGGCAGCATGAGCACAGCAGGCAGACTTAGCTGACGGGCTTGCCAAAATGGCTTGGCCCACTTGGCGGAGTTTGAAATTGGCTGTGCGGGACAGCTTGACTTGTGGCGGGGCTTGACTTGAGCTTGCTTACACCAAGCTTTACCACTGTAACTACTGATTTCTGATACCTGCAGCCTCCGACACCGTTTCTTACCGCCCCCACCATCTCTGTATTGCCTCTCTCCCCAGTGCAGCCTACTTTGCACGCTGAGAAACACAAGTGAGTTTCCAGCATCCCACGTCCCGCTGGAGGGCAATCCTTTTGAGCTGCATAAGGCAGAGTTTTTTGTGGCTAATTTCAGGTGCTGTTTCATTTGGTTGATCAAAACTGTCTTGTAATAGGCTATTCAACAAATACTACTCGCAGATATGGATTGCATCACGTGAAAGGCAAATACAGCTCAATCACCTGTTTCCACACAACCCTATGTTAACGGCTGCTGTGAGTAATGAAACTAGTGAAACACCCAGGAACCAACAGTACTCAAGCTCTCCCATGACAGCACCGATGCTGAGCCCATTTGTTGAGCCAGGCTTTTGGGTTGAGTTTTTACCCCACTGTTCCCCTCTTTCCTTCGGCATATTTCGCACAGTTTGGTGGTCTCTCTTTGTCAATTTCAACCCCCCACTTGCACTTTGATGCACCATTTCTTGCAGAGTGACAAAATAACCGGCCTGAGCCGCAATGCAGCTCTTGACGTACTTAAACAACGGAACAACCTGCAGCACTGATATTGATGTTCAACTTGAAGGCAAACCATTCCATAAGCCATTCTGCACAAGGTCAAGCCGTTGAGCCAGACCACTCTAAACCCAAGCCAAGCCGCTTCATCACAAAATTGGTTGAATCATTCGTAGACTCGTAACCAGTCTCTACGTTGAGTAACAAGACATAGCAGTAGTTTGCAATTTCTTTCTTGCTCAGTTTTCATCCGATTATGTAACTCAAAACAAATTGCAAACTACTGCTATGTCTTGTTACTCAACATAGAGACTGGTTACGAGTCTAAATCATTCAGTTGCAATCTGTGTGTCCTGTGCTTATTATAGATAACTAGAGCAAGGGGCTGGTGTGTTCAAAGGATCTACTTGTATCGCCCAGAATGTCCAACCTGAAATACACAACAAAAAGGAAGGTATCCATGGCAAGCCGCGCCCAAGCCCGTTGGCCATACAAATGGGCTTGCTACACGCGACAGGCTCGACTGTCCAGTTTGGTCAAAGGGGTCGCCCGCTTAGCAGAGTTTGAATTGATTTGCGCCACAGTGCGGGCATGAGCGGCTTGGGCTTGTATGGGCTTGGGTTCCCCTCAGTTACACTACACATTCTCAGTGTAACATAACACTTCTATTCCTGCTTCCCACTGAACTATCTGCATGCTCTTTCAACACATTCACTGTTGTTTTTGCTAATCCATTAGCATTGCTGACGGCCACATCGACGAGCAGCAGTGTGGCACTGTCTAACTCGTGCCTTTTTCCCACATCTTTCATCAGAATTTTCTGATCAGCTTGACAAACAGGCTTACTGTGCCAGTGGGATTTTAATTTACACAGGGGGCAAATATAATGGCACCTGTCATAGAGGCATGCCAAACGTCCTTGCAACATCCTTGCATTGTCCTCAGACAGCCCACGCACAGGCCTCATTGCGATATTTCACAAATAGTTTGATCCCCGGATCCCTGCGAATTTTCTTTGCTGATAACCAGGATTTGGCAGGGGTCTCTCTCTTCTCGCCATCCACCCCTCAGTTCTCCACCACCCGATATGGCCCTTGCATCAACTTACACTTCTCAAACCACCAACTGTGATCAAGGCTGGAGCCATAATGACCTTGAGAGCCACTCAAGCAATCTGCCGCCGCCGATCGGACTGAGCGCTCTAGATATCTGCTCTTGTTTGCCTCTGGGAGTCTAGTTTTGTGGATGCTGGGTACATTGTTGGCCTCAAAAAGCCATTTCCCTCATATTCGGTCTGCTTCGATGGTGCTGGACACTTCAGTGTTGCGTGTGGGTACCACTCTGGCCGCAGTCACCGCTCCGTACCATTTGGTACTGGTGCAGTGTTTGCGACTTGATATACTTATGTCATGCCTGACACTGGCAGTTCGGTCGGCAATTCTCTGTCTCCTCAACCCACACGTCTGGTAATCCAGACCTCACCAACCACTACTCACGATCAAATTTGGCAAGATTAAAGTTGGCACAACCTCTTTGTCCTTAACTGGTTTTCGATCACCACTGTTGACCTCTCGTCTGCCTGTACATCCTCTTCATGCTTCCCTTCCATCCACTAGTATTACCAATCTGAATCATGGCTGGAATTTCTCCTCTTAAACGCAAAGATCACAACACAAACTCACCCTAGGGCCAACTTGTGTGAGAGAAATTCTTGATATAAGATCTGTTTATGGCCCATCCTGTCAAGTTAGGGACCAAGATGCCGCCTGGGCGTGGCCAGGACGGAGTGAGGCTGGAGCGAGTGCCACCAGGTTGCCGCTATGACAGGTGCCATCCCTTTTGCCCCCTGTGTTAGCAGGCACAGGCTTGCGGGCTTGGCGTGGGCTTTTGAACTTGTGCCCTTCGCAGCAATTGAATACACTGTAAATGTATTTATTCTGTACCTCTCCTAGTGTTTTATTCAACTTCATTGACGAATGGTTAATACCTTGCACTCCCCAACCCTTGTCATACCGACTTGTGGACGCTCGGGTTTTTGTCATTGTAACAGTCCTGAGGTTAGTAATAGCACATCAGAAGTGCTAGTGCTTTCCCATTGTATTTCTACTGGTCCTAGAAATCACAAAAATAGCACTAGATGCCGTGCACTCTTGTTACGGTGTTTCAACATCAGTGTGTTGAGGTGGTTCCCCTTGGCGGATTGTCAGCTCACAACATGATA
>JARKIC010003652.1:0-13450 GCA_029378375.1 Mycena olivaceomarginata | reverse complement strand
GAAGGTCCCACCAAGTCGCCCAGAATCCTGCAATTGCGGGACAGAGTTTGCATGATAGCTGATTTCTCTGCCCCAGCCAGACCATGCAGCCACCTAATAGGGCACGAGTTCCGGGCAAGTGCCAGTTGAAAAGGTTTGTCCAGAAATTCCGTGCGAGTTTGGGAAGACATTGGGTTGAGGAAAGCTCTCTGCAGAGTCATGAAGTACCTCGAGGTGACAGCACGATGGAGAATCTGAATTCCAGCACCCTCAGTAGGGCGGGCCACTATTACTCGTGAGCGGACAAAAAATAGGGGATATAGTCTGACACACTGATATGCATGGTGAAGTGTTCAGTCCTAATACTGTAAAATTTCATTCATTCGGCGGTCAGCGTCACGCACCCCTGTGCCGCGATGAATTTTGTTCTCGGTCACGGGTCACGGCGCCCAGTGCGGTGTAAAATGCATGACATTGGGGCCAAATCTCCCTTGGAGGTACAAAAAAGGCAGAATTTTCGAAATTTCGTCCTGAATGCCGAATTTTTGGAGGTGTCACACCAAAATTTATTGAGTGCCGAAGTGCCGAATCGGTATTTGGGTCACGGGTCACAACCCGTGCCGAATTGAATGAAATTGTACAGTATCGTACTTCATCCTGGGACCCTCCCCCACACCCTCTACCACCTGTGCCTGTTCACGGCCCTCTCCACCAGAGGCTCCAACAACCTCCTGTGAAGAATCAACAATGAGGGTGGAGTTTCACAAATTTCGCACCATCGATGTAGCTATTAACTATGTGACCGATTTTACCCCAAGGAGACATGCTAGCTGGAGCTTGCAGTGTGAATGCACGCTGCTTTGTGACAGCAGCATGTCAGTCTCCAGTAAGGGTTACACATGAGACAGAGCCAACCAAGGAAAGGATATAAAGAGCTGGTATATGTTGGTGCAGCGGATGTGGAGGTAAAAGGCCAAGGACTGGTATCAATATCTGCGTGGCAGACTCCCTGATTAATTAGATCTTCCCAGGGAGCTCTGTTTATAACAGCTAGGCATCAATTGTCATGGCGTTCACGGTCGTGGGAGTGTAACAGCCACCCAACACACCAGGACAAACCCCATGGAATCCAAATTTGAGGTTCCCTTCTGGATTCCTACATGGAACCAGCATGGAGCCAGTCTAGGGCTTCAACCGTCGCCGTTTTGACGGGTCGACGGACGGGACGGGCAGATAAATCCCCGCCCGACTGGGCCTCGAGCCAGCGCCAGGACGGGACGGGTATGGGACGGGTTGACCCGTGACGGGGTGGGTACCCATTCCCGCCCGTTTGACGGGTTTGACGGGTTACCCTTCCTAGAAGGAAATCTGCATCAAATGTAGATGAATTTCATCCAATTTCCGAGAATTGAGGTGAAACCTACCCATACATAGAAAACTCCCTTGCTGAAACATCAATTTATACCCGCCACAAGCGCCCTGGATGGCATTGCCGAGACTTGCCGATATTTGATCTGCGATCAATTCCGATTAACCGAGCGATTAAACCGTTTGCCAACACTTGTCTGGTTCTATATCAGGGTGTTTGAGATATTTTATGATACTTTAGATGTCCTAGTAAGTTCCAGTTCAGTTTCAGACTGTCAATAATTTATCAAACTTACTTGCACAAATAGGGCTCCAGCACTTGTCAGAAAACGGCTGTTATGGACGGGACGGGTGGGACAGCAACAGCAGGGTTCGAGTTTAAACCGCATCGTGTCCAACGATTGCCCCTGGGTTTAAACCGGTTCAAGCCAACGGGTTCGGACCATGAGTACTTCTCCTACAAAAGTTGATCTGGCTGTATGATTGTGGCTCGAACCAGTGAAAGAAGAGGGAGTTACCCCAAGTGTGGTTTGAGATGGGGATAAAAGTGGTAGGAGGAAATTTGGGGGCGTAGGATGAGAAAGCGAGGTAATCGTAAGGGAGAAAGAGAGGGACTACGTATAGAAGAAAATACGTAGTAAGATGATTTCGTCCGATCAAAGTAACAGTATGGGTCCGAGATTTCGTAGGCAAAATCTGGACACAAGTGGAATATTGGTCGGCGGTCTAGAACGTAGGTGTTCTATACCGGTCTAGGTTTTGTCGTCGAGTTGTTAGGTAGCGTCGAAAGTCGTCGAATACCCTTGTGCGAAGCACGCAAGAAGTCTGCGCGAAGCACGACTATAAAAGCTTTGACAGTCGGAACCGATCCGACTAAAATGGCGATCGTGAGAGACATTCGAGGTTCATATGCGAAATGTAGTGTTGAACGAGACGTAAGACGTCTAGGTTGACGCGACTTGAGTGTGTCAGTCTAGTTGACGCGACTTGAGTGTCGTGGCACCCCGCTGTGGTGGTAAGAGGCAAACAAGAAGGTGGCTATGTTGATCCGTAAACAATTACATAAACTATTACACACCCGACGCGCCCGTAACTCCAAGGCCGTCAGGGCTGCGCTAATTAATAAAAATTTGGTACAGAGCCCATGTCAAGGCAATAGACAGGCTTCTCCCGACCAGTTCTTCCATCCACACAGGGGATGCGAATGGCCGCAATGTCTCAGTCCAAAAAATATGCACAGAGAAGCGAGGGGACCGCCCGCCAACGGTCCAGTGCGGCCTGCAACGACACTCTTCAAGGCTGGACCTACTAACCCTGAGTATTCGAAATTATGTTCGTTGGTCACTGGTAGAGAAAGGTATGTAGTTATAATTAAAATAATGTCGTCAAAATACTCCCGTAACCAGACTGAATCGGCGACGCCGGGAACGTCACCGGGGATGTGAACGAAAAGGGGGATGGTGGATGCCCGAAGAATCTCGGGGCTTGCCTTGAGTTCTCGATAACGAAACACTGCTCATGTTCGGAGGGTATACGCGTGACCGGGGCCACTTCGGACTTGAGGTCCGATAGACGCCGGCTAAGCGCCCTTCGGTCGCGAAGTGAAGTCCCTATGAAAACGACTATATAAAATGTGTTCGTCAGTAAAATAAAAATGGGGGAAAAATAAAAAGAGGATTGAAAACAGAAAATCTGCCTGGTATAGTTGTGCGTTCCAAGAAAAAGTTGAAAACAGCGACGCTGTTGTGTAGGGGTCTAGGGTCCTAACCACGGTTTCTACACGTCGGCCATCCGCCCCCTCCACAGTGCGGGGGTTTCGATGACGACTCTGCATCGCTTTAGATAGGAGAGGCAGGGTGGTTGACGCTGGATCACGCCTATTCGATGAACCGGTTCGGATCAGGAACGGAAACAATATACGACGAGGTTGTCGAAGGGGGTGAGTGAGGATGCCGGAACGTTTTCGAAGCCTAGGATGACGAGGGAAGAGGCCGAGGGGGGACGATGGACACCGCTCCAATCACGCTTTTCAGTGTTTGCCGATCCGGGTGATAGTAGAACAATTTCAGCCGGTGCACGGTAACTGTTCCACAGATGACCCCGCCGTTGAGTTCTCGCAATGTGAAGACTTCGTTTGGGTGCTTTTCGTGGACGATGGTATGGCCCTGTGATGCGGGTTCCGTAGGCCTCGCCAGGCTGGAGGGAAACACACAAGGATATCGTATCCGGCGCAGCTATGTGCGACGGGAGGCGCCGACTCGGGCCCTCCCGTGTTGTAACCCTTCATCTAGGGCCCATGTCACCCTTGGATGGGGACTCCGCAGCCACGAGCCCGTGGAGCAGTTATACGCATGCTCAGGCATTCAGCAGGTCCGGGGCGGGGGGTTCCCTCCAAGTAGTTGTTCACGACATTGTAGCAGGTTGCAAGTTAAGATGGATTATGTAAGTACCGATCCCGGATCACTGCTAACATAATAATGCGTACGTGGTATGTAGAATTACCTGTATGTACATTACTGTCCTCGCACGCGTGTCGTCTAGTAGCGTCCAGTCCGTACCCCGTCACAGAGCCCCCCCCATGATAGGAGCGTGTTGCACTGCGCCTGTTACCGATTCTACAGCGCTCTCCAATCTCTTTACACTCCATTGTGGAGGCGAGAATCTAGCCCGGTAGTTTCAGCTTCCGTACAGCGCCTAGTGGGGCCCATGCCAATGTCGTCGTCGTCTCGGTGGTCCAGCGTCGCAGAGCGTCCATTTCGTAGTCGCCATCCCCTTGCCACGGTTGCAGGAAGCTCTGATTTTCCGGAGCCTCCTCCGTAACCCGACCAGGTGCAGGATCCGCTTGATGCAGCTATGTTAAGCGCAAACAGGGCCGACTCCTGTCCGTCCGTCGACGATCGGTCATTTACACCATTGGAAGACTCCACCGCCTGGGTTCCTTCCTCCGCTCCCCTGCATCGCCGCCTGCACGCTTCGAGCTCTCGTTGCAGACGTCCCGACCTCTTCCCTCGGCGCACCCTTTTTTCCCCCTGTCACCTCTCCTGTGGCGCGCTCGATGAACCTTCCCCGTCCTCCTCCGCTATGGTCCAGCGACTCTAGTTTGACGTCCGTCCTGTTGCGGTGTTTCACGATTGAGGAGGACCGCGAAGCGCGGTGGGATATTGCGGGGGTCGGGGCATGTGGCCAGGAGACCGGCAAGGTCTGGTGCGCTGGCTTAGGGCCACGAGGTCCGCGCGGGGGAGTAAGATTAGTGGGTCCCCGCGATGAGGACGGCCCGGCGACGTTCGAGGGCGAGGGTGAGGGCTCCAAGCAATCTAGGAGTGAGGGCGGCGGCGCCAAGCTTAAGCGTTCCGTCAAGGAAGGGGCCGGGTTGTTAGCCTCGACTCCAATGGAATCCTACGAGGTCCAGGGTGAGGGGGCGGTGGAGCTGTCAGCTGCTCTTCCAGAGTCGGTTGCGCCACACCCTTCCCTTTATTGCGCATCGCTCTGAGCTCCCGGAGGCGACGAAAGGGGTGGTCGGCTGTCACCGGTTGTATCCACTGCAGCGACGTTGGAAGGTACTCTAAGCGGCGGTGGAGCCACCCGGTGTTTCCTCCACTGAAGGAGGAGCGTAGATTCCGCCTCAATCTCAGAAGACGGTGGTGACATCCTGCTCCGGCAAGCTCCAAGTCCGGCTGTACCACGGGCGCGCTTATGGGTCCTCGATGACCTCCTCGGTTGTCTCCCCTGGCGAGGGAATAGAGGCTGGAGATCACTCGCGTCCCAATCCAACTCCAGAGAACCTTCCCATTCCGGAGCAGCTTGAGGAGCGCTCACGGCCAAAGGTCCCTCTCCTTCCGAAGCAGCTTGGAAAGCGCTCACGGCAGGTTGGATTGGGAGTTACGTGGCAACCTCCTGCTCGATCGCGACGGCGGGGGCGTATGGAGGAGCTGGAGCGTCCTCATCGAAGTCCTCCTCGCGAAGCCATACGTCCGTGGTGTACAACGCGGCCTCGTCGAACTCGTCGTTGGGTCGGAAGTCGATCTGCATCTTCTTCCAGACAGCTCCCAACGCCCCGAAACCTCTTCGGCCTGCCGTACGTCCTCGAATCGAATCCAAATCAGCCCCTTGCGCTCGTATAATTGACAAAGGACGTGCGCGGCTGATCGAGAAGGCGTCCCTCGTGAGAGCTTGGAACGTCTGCGCGGATATGTCGTGGTATCGGCGACGGTGACTACGTTTGTCGCGGGGTTCTCCTCCTCGAACTCGTCTACCTCCATGCCCTCCTCCTCCGAAGAGATCATCCTCCTCGTCCTCCATCTCTCGATCCTCCACTACCAGCGCCTTCTTCTTTCCACCAGCGAGGGGCAGCCGTGAAGGATGAGGCGCCTCCTCGCTTGTCGCGGTCCTTGGTTTCGCCGTCCTGGGAGGGTACATCCAATGCGACGGCTTCTTCGGGATCCAGCGATTGCCGCTCTCCACAAAGAACGGGTACCGAGGCACTGGTGACCCGAAGCGCTCCCAATCCAGAAGACCAGGGGAGGTTCGAACTTGCCGAAGTACAAGCGTCTTCCAAGGGAACGGTCGTACCAGCACTTGGACTCCATGCTGACCTTCTTTCCCCGGTAGATCCAAGTACGCTTGTTGTTGACTTCGCCTAGTCCCACTTGTCCCATTTGCCCTTCCAATTACGGGAATGGCTGGAGGGCGATCCAGGCACTCGATCTTCAGCAACGGTCCGCCTTTCCACTGGTGGAGCCTCTAGGTGGTCGTTCGAGGCAGCAGGAGCGGGAACGTAGACGGGGAGCGGGGAATACGAAACACGGGGGCTGAATCTTCCCCCGACTCTTCTTCTTCCGACTCCTCATCTTCCTCCTCATCCCCGGGTGCTGCTGAAATAAGCGCTCCCGAAGATGATCTGGCTCCTCCTCCTCCAGCGACCAGCCCATAGCCCCGGGTGCTGCTGGTGCAATAAGCGCTCCCGAGGCCCTCCTCGATCCCCATCCCCCGGCGGTCATCGGGCCATTTGCGGACGAGGGCGAGGGGCCCACGGTGGTCGAGAAGTCATATACATGGAAGATGACCTCTCCTCGTCCCTAGGGTCCGTGGCACATGCTCTCCTCGCCCATCCTCCGCACGGAACAGGGAGTCCAAACGTCCCTGACTCTCGCAAGCACTGATACGTATTGTTCCGTATCAGGTAAACGACGTCGGTGCCTTCTACGAAACTAAAGAAGGTAGGGGGGCGGGGCGCCGCTGAGCGCAGCACCGGGGTCCGGAGGGAACTCATGTATGAAACAAGGTACCCTCTGCTTCATGAGAAGCAGCACGCCAGCTTCGGTCATGCCGTTGACCCACAAGCCCAGCCAATCGTCGTTTGCAACGGGCATGGTAACTTCCCGTAGGTCCGCGACGGGCATCAGCGCATCGTCTTGCCGAGCTTCAATCATTCGGATCCACCCCTCCATCTCTCTGAGGCCTCTTTGGAACGCTACTCCCAGATCCACCGCGTCATCCCATCTTCTGACACCTAGCAGCGACTGAAAGCGCGCTCCGGTGCAATAGGACGGTTTGGTCGCCCAAGTGGAGGAACCGGGTCGGAATCTGGAACTAAGATTCCGCAGACGAATTTCCTGCATAGTCATGATGCTCCTCAACTCTGCACGAAAGACGGCTCCCAGATTCCTTCGGACGCGTTGCTCGGAGAACTATTCCATCCTTCCATCAAGGGCTGGAAGGCTTGGTACGACAAGTCATTGGGTGGTACCGCCGCGACTCGTCATGAAGGCCCAGTGTGAGGTCGCTTCCAGGAAATACTGCGGGCTGTACAAGCAGTCGTGTTTGCCCGTGTGTCCGTCGTATCGCCGCTGCAGCACGTCCTGCGCTGCTGTGGTGGCCGGCCTCGTGGAGCGCTCACCCGGAAGAAAGGGGAGCTGCTGCGAGTTCGGCGACCACAGCTCGAAACGTCCTCCAAACTCTACAATCCTGGCGGAGAGGATGGAATTGTTTAGGTCGAAGATCATTGCCGAGTTGATTGGGCATGTCGTAGTACCCGCCGTGCACGATACACGGGAGTGGCTGTACTTGGGGTTGCTGGAGGAAGACATGTTGGTAGTGTAGATTGAAGTTGGTTGTTCGAGTGATACGTGACGCGCTCACTTGAAAGGAGCAGCGAGCGTACACCGAGTTGGTGGGAGTTAGAGAAAGATGAAAATGTCGAGTCACCAGGCACGTGCTATCTCCCACGCACGGGCCCACATGAGCGCTCGGCACTCATCGGACTTCTTCGGCCGAGTCCTTCGCGCTCCTAAGTCAACTTATGAAGCAATACTCCCTCTTCAGCGCCGGCGCATTCCTCAAATCCTCTCGGAGACCCAAGTGTCATCAGCCGGCCCGTATCCTTCCCAGCGGATCCGGAACATCCTCTGATTGCCATCCTTCCTGGGCCGCACTGCATGCCCGAATAGCCTCCACCACATACTCCTCTGACGCCTTCAGATACTCCCGCGTATCTGGCAGCTTGGTCCTCTCCCCCAGCTCCTCCTTGGACATGTACTTGCGCAAATGTTCAAGGTTGAAGACAGGATGCATGGAATAACTATCCGGTAATCGCAAGCGATAAACGACCGGATTAATCTTTCCATGACCTCGAAGGGGCCGATGGTGCGCTGCACCAGTTTGCGACCCGTTCCCTGCACGTCGACCAACTCCAACGAGTGCGGATTTACCAGCACGTAATCCCCCTCCTCAATACTCTCCACAGGACGCCTGCTTTGTTATAAGCGCGAGCCTGTCTCTCCTGCGCCAACACTACTGCGTCCCGCGCTGCCTTTCTATGGCTTTCCAGCGCCTCTATGAAGTCCTCCCCTTTCTGGCAGAAGGGGCGAACGACGGGGTCTCCTCCGGGTTTATATTCCAGCGGCTCCTCTAGGGTTATAGCCGAATAGTAGGAAGTTAGGACTGTAGCCCGTAGAGCCATGTACGTGGAGTTATAGGCGAAAGCGATTTCCCCGAGCCACTTCGCCCACGACGAACGATCTGCAGCGACATACGCGCAACATCTGTTCTATCGTAGCATTGAGGATCTCCGTCTGCCCGTCCGTCTGTGGATGATGCGCTGAGGACAGCGCCAATACACTTCCATATTGCAAAGTGACCGATCTCCAGAACGCGGTGGCCCATCGCTTATCCCGGTCCGAATAATACGCTCCGGCATTCCGAAGACATTCACTACCCTTTCTACAAAGAAGGCAGCGAATCCTTCTTGCGACAGGTTGGTGTGGGTTGGAATCATGACGGAGAACCTCGTCAATTTATCCACATCACCAAGATGGCTGTGAACTTCTCCTTCCCTGACGGTGGCAGACCCGTGATAAGGTCTAGGGAAACGGTGGCGAAGGGACGGGGAGGAATGTGGGATGGTCTCAATCCGCCCATCTTCTGCCTGTGGTCCACTTTAATCTTCTGGCAGACATCGCAAGTTGAGGCGAATTCTTCCGCGTCCTTAGTTAGGGACGTCCAGAAGAATAACTCCCGTAGGCGGTTAACGAACTTGAACGGGCCGCGTGGGCCTTTCGTGCGGAGATCGTGGATCCATCTCAGCACGAACTGGATCTTCGACCGAGGAATGCATAGCCGATTTTTCCAGTCAGCGTCCACGAAGTATAGCAACCCGTCCCGGCCTTTCTGGAAATGAGATGGTGTAAGCACCTTCTCCGGACTGGTCGCCTCCTCCGTGTACCGATCTCTGAAGTACGGATCCTCCTTATATCCTCGGATGAATTCGTCCTTCACTTCTTGAGAGACCGATACTAGTAGGTGGGAGCGTTTGTTCCAGTCTTCCTCGTCCTTGTCTGGCTGGCTCCAGCTGGATAAGTCCAGTGATCCGCTTGTTCGAAAGGGAAGGGGTTGTCCAGTGCAGCGACGTCATCGCGCTCTTGAACTTCCTCCCTCGCTCTCAGCATTCCCTCCTGGTCCGGTGCAGCGATGTCATCGCGCTCCTGGACTTCCTCGTCTGCCTCCTCCATCGCTTTCTGCCTCCTCGTCTGTACCGGTAGTACGCACTTGTCCTACATCCTCCCACCACCAGATCACAAATGCAGCCTTCTTGGCTGGCGCAAATGTTCCTCTGTCTTCCAATCGCTGAGCCTGCTCTTGCTCTCCTCGTCCGGAACTATCGTACCACGCACGTCCTGAACCGGAGACTCGTGCGGCGGTGCCCTCGGCAATCTTGATAGAGGGTCGACGTTCGAATGCACTCGCCCCGGCCTATGAATGATCTTTAAGCCGGGGTAGGCCGCGAACACTGCCCCCCACGCCGCGAGTCTCCTGTTCGCGTTCTCGTACACTCTCGCCCACTGCAACGCAGCATGGTCCGTCACTAGGATGACCTGCTCTCCCTCTATGAAAGGTTGGAAACGCACTAGCGCCTCCTTAGCGCCCAGCGCTTCTCTCTCCGTCGCGCTATAGTTCCGCTCTGCGGACTCAAGCTCCTACTCCAATAGGCAATTACACGTTCCACGTGAACCACCGTTTCGTCCAGCGTTGCCCCCCACACGTCCTCCATTCCACCTCCTTCACCTCCTTCGTCAGCGTCGTGAATAGCTTGGGCACCGGCTCTTTCGTCCCATGCGGCTTGTAGTTCTCGTAGGCCACTGTACCCTTCAAGTCGGACACCGCGATCGGCTGCACCTGTGCAGACTAGATCCTATCGCGTAGTCCGACGCGTCCGTGTACAGTCGGTACGGAGTCCTTGGATTGGATGCCCCAGTATCGGCGCTGCCGATAACGCGTCCTTCGCTTGCAAGAAAGCGATTTCGTGCTCCGCTTTCCATTCCCATCTCGCTCCTTTCGTTAGCAGGAGAATAGTGGTTTAACCACGAAGGCGTAGTAGGGATGTAGGCTGAGAAGTAATTGACCATGCCCAAGAACTTCTGTAATTCGAGCACAGAAGATGGTCTCGACAGCTCTTGGATGGCGGCTACCTTCTCTTTGTGCGTTGAAAGGCCCAGTCTGGACACCTTCTGCCCCAAGAGTAGTATCGACGAGTAGCCTACAAAGCATTTCTTCGGCTCCAACGTGATCCCAGCAGCTATAGCGCTCAGGACTTTGTCGAGATGGACTATATGATCCTCCCAACTCTTCGAGAACACCACTATGTCGTCGATGTACACGAGGGTGAAGATCCACAGGTAGGGCGCTAGCACTCCCTGCATGATCCTCTGGAATATGGAAGGTCCGTTCCGTAATCCGAATGGCATGCGTTTGAATTGCCATAGCCCTCGGTGGGACCGGAAGGCCGTTTTCTCGCGGCTTCCTCTTCCATTTCCACCTGATTGAAGCCCGCTAAAGCGTCGAAGGAAGACAAAACCTGCGCCCCTGACAGTGCTTGTATAATCGGACTGTCGGGGAATTGGGAATTCGTCCGCGATGGTCTTCTCGTTAAGCTTGCGATAATCGACCGCTAGTCGCGGTTTCCCATTGCGGAAAACCTACACACGGGGCCCCCCATGGGCTGACCGAGGGTTCGATTACTTCGCGCTCAAACCAGAGGTCCATCTGCTTATCAATCACTTCGCGCTTCAGCGGCGACGCCGCGTACATCGGTACCGATATCGGCTGCGCCCCAGGTTTTAACGGAATGGGAGCTTTATCCTTCACATGCCCTAGGCGCCCCCCGACTCCGAACGCAGCCGAGTTATGGCGCAGAACTTCGTCTAGCTGTGGGCGTATATGCTCTGGAACATCCGGACCCAGATTAACCAGCTGAGCTACATCCTCGCCTTCTTCACTCCTTCGAAATCTCCAGGTAACGCTGTAGTCTTCGGTCCCCAAGCCTCATCCTCTTCCAACTGTCCTTCCCAAGTCTTTGGCTATCCGGGTCTTGCGCGCTGCGTTTCTGAATTACGCGCGCTAGCGCCTCCGCGGAAGCTACGAATTTCTCCTGTCCTCGTCCTTGGGGGTATCTGCGTACTCCGCAGGATCATGTAGACGGCCTACTATATCGCCGGCTCGTATATACCAAGGTCGAGTGCTGGGGTTGGCGATAGGGAGAAACGGAGAATCAGAACGAATGAGAGTGGAAGGAGCGGCCATGACGCTCTCGTCTTCGGTGGCTATCACGACTTTCTCTACCAACCATTCCTCCTTCCCTTCGAAGGGGCCCGTAATCGGAACGTTGTGCATGGTCCCAGCGGCAATGAGCGTATCTTCATCGCTAATACCGGGGGCGCTTCCAACTTCTCCTCTCTGCGCTTCCGGGCCTTGGATCGCTGGTAGGTCTTGCGCCAGACTCCGGGAAGTAGGCACTTCATGGACTTGGCCATGCTTGCTTGCCGTATCTCGAAGCCTAGGTCGACCGAGTGCACGGATGAGGCCGGTATGATATGGCGGGACTGCCCAACTTGCACTTCGCAATGCCGGTGGCCAAGCGCTTGATGCCCAATTTGTAGGCAGACTGGAAGTCCTCCCCGAGGAGGAGAGGGACCTTCATGTTCCGTACACGTAGGCTTCAAGGTCGAAACGGACCACCTCTCCTTCAGCCGAGACCATATACAGGGAGCACTTGACATAGCCTAGGACCTTCGCTTGACCCGTAAGATGATATAGGGACATGTGAATTCCTTCCTTCGGCTTGGGCAGTCCTAGGAATCTCCAGAACTCCTCTGACATCAAGTTATATCAGCTCCAGAGTCTAGACGCGCTTTGATCACTTCGTGTAGTAATGATCCCACAACTTTGAACGTGCAAGGCCACGCTCCCAACGAACCAAGACCGTCCGGAAGTTGATGGGCCTTATGAGCTTCGTATATGGTGAGGCCGTCACTGTCCGTGCTCGAGGGAAGCTCAGCGACATGAGCGGCCTTCCGAAGGATTCGTCGAGGCAGTTTTGCAGGGTCATCGCTTTTCACCTGCTTTCCCTTTATCACTGCTCGACTTAGCCTTCTGGAATGCGTCATGGCGCCTGCGATTCCAGGTTGAACCCCTTATACTCGACGTGAGCAGCTTTGGCATCACAGTCTAGCGCGTCAACGGCGAGTAGTGTTTATGGGATTCCGAGCACTTAGAGCTGTCACTGGAGTAATCGGAAGAGGAGGTCTTTGATTCAACGAGCATAGCTATATAGTCCAGGCGTTCCTTCTCATCATCCGCGGGATCGAGATCGACATGTATGAGCATGGCTTGTTTGAGCGCCAACCATCTCCCATAGTGAGCACAGTCCCGAGCCATGTGTTTGGGGCTAGTGCAGATGTAGCATTCACCATTGGGAGGGATTGCTGACTCGCGAGTCGTCTCGAGCGAAGGAATATCCATTGATCGTCTTCCCTCCTGGCCAGTCTGGACGAGATGGTCCTGCTTCCCGCGAACTCCCAGTTCTAGGCTTCAACGCCGATCCGCCGCCAGGACCGTCTTCTCCTCCTTCTCTTCCAATTCCTCTTCCTCTTCCACTTCTACCTCGGTGACATGGGCTCTGGGGCGGAATCGAGTGCGAGGAGCGGGAGTCGCGCTCGGACTCGCCAGTAGCCGATCCACCTTGTTTGTCAGGACCCAAGTAGACATCAGGGAGGCTTGGCTATGTTGCGCTACTTCCATCAAGGAATCGATGGTCGGCACATTCGCTCGTTGACTTCTTTATTCCATTCGGCCGGTTGCGTGCAAATGAGCCTCGAGACCGCGGTAGGCCCATCGTCGGCGTCGGAGAAGATGAAGCTATGGTATTGGGCGCGTCTTTGGAAGAAGTCCACTGGGTCTTCTGCTTCATGTCCTCGCTGCCTGAACTTCATCTCCTCGAACTCCTTGTTCCGATCCCTCACCCATTGATCCGTCAGATACGTGCGTCGTAAATTGTCAAGAAGGTGCGGCCAATCTCTGCTGAATTCCCTCCGTGAAGGTTCCGGCAGAGACGTCCACCACTTCAACGCGCGATTGGTGAATCGGGATGGAGCCATTTGTCCCAACTGACACTCCATCAAGGGGCTGAGCATGGCCAAGGAGGACATCGTGATAACGTAGGGGATAATGGTCTCTTCTTTCCCATTCCAGGTCGGCACCACCAATATGTTAAGGTTGGCGTTCAGTTGCCACGGCACAGCGCTCACGGGATCATTTCCCGGTGCAGCTAATC
>JARKIC010003651.1:0-13485 GCA_029378375.1 Mycena olivaceomarginata | reverse complement strand
TAGACTTCACGCTTAACCGGTAGAGTAGTCATTCATTCGGAGACACCCAGAAGCTATACCAAGTTTCGTTTGTTTTCCCTGTTTGAATATTATCTGTGTTGGATTTGGATCTTTATAAACGACGCGTGGACATATTGGATTAACGGAACGGACGCGTGGAATATAAGGAAACGGATCAGACTGACAATTGGTTGTAATCTCGCAAGGATTAGCAATCGCGGATACTATTTGGAATCGGAATTCATAAGAATCACTTGCTTTACGCATCGGAGTATCATCTCCAAACCTAGACCCACATCATACAAAAACCGTTGAACATAAAATCTGTCTGTCTATCGCGATTGCGCCTAGAACGGATCGAGCAAGTTTATCTATACGACTTGTAGACTGTAAAGTCTTGCTTATCAAAGAGAACTAAAGTTCAAATTGCCACAATCTATACTGGATTGGAACCCGAATTGCACGAGGACTATAGTGTTTGAGTTGTTGTAGTTGCATTATCGAAACGCGTATTCATTTACAAGGTTTGTTGTTGTGGTATTTCACGCTTGCCCATAGTCAGCGTTTCATCGGGATCCATCGTGTATGAGGCAAGGACGCGTCTCGGGACGGTACAGTTGAAGTACCTGTGTGGAGGGGAATATGATAAAAATAGAGGGTGAGTAGAAAGAGGTGGCTGATAACGCAGATGAGGAACTCGTTTGCATCACGCATATACGCATGAGCGACGAGCGAGCTGGGAGGCACTTCCACATCACATGAAGGAGCAAAACAATGGGAAAACCCAAGCCCTGGAGGTAGACACTTAATACACACAGTAGAGCCATTCAGATCAGTTATATAGTCCGTTGGGGCGAGAAATACGTGCAAGCCTGTTTCTCGGCTAAGCGAGCAAACAGGCTTGCCAAGCCATCAAACCGACTTGCCAAGCCGATCGGCGGGCTTGGGCTTTGATCTACACCCAAATCCAAGCCCAAGCCCAAACAAGCCCGTTGGTGCGGGTGCAAGCCCGTTTGGCAAGCTGAAAAGTGAAGTCTCACATTGGGCGTTCCATCCACAGTTCCGTTCACAGCGACCTACAGTCTATTATAGATATCCTGGTAGACTTCCACTGTCGCGTACATTCATTTCAGCAGCTCCCGAAATGAGTGACATTGAAGTACCGGAAATATTCGTCAGTCCATCTGTTATTGCCTGGGCAAGAGTGTTAGGGAGAAACATTCCGGCTGAGAGGCTCCCAATGCTCATGGCGTGGTTGGAATGACTGCATTGCAAAGTGTGTATCAAGCCGTGGCAAAACCAAAACTATTAGGCCCTGCGCACCTCCACAACGTCAACACCCGAAACCCAAGCGGTTGTGGGTATTGAATGCTGGCCTGCCTCATTCATTCGTGAGATTGCGGAAAAAGTTAATAGCAATATTTACTGTGGCACTGATCAGGCGGTCACCAGGCCTGACCGTGATCTCGTATTGGTCAACGTCACATGATTTGAGGTCGTCGTTGGCGTAGAGAAATCTGCCTTTCAAATGGTGCCCCACCTGCGGCCAAATTTGAAGATTCCACATCAAAGACAGAGTACAAAAATGCAGAGATATTGGTGCGGAAGATGTCTCCCAGTTGGAGTTGATGCGGAGAGCAACCAAAGACGCCATCTCCCATGTGCCGCTGCTGCAGGCCGAGTCTGGGCGTGGAGTTGAAATTGGTGGTTGTTATGCTGATCACGGCGTATTCTGTCATGGATGCGGACATGAAGCAATAGGGACGCTACTTTCAGAGAGAGAGTACGTACCAATGAGGACGGCATTGATAGTCAGAAACACCGCAGTGTTAAGTGGGGCAAATATCAGGAGAAACAAGCAATGTCTCCTGGGGAATGGTTTAGTTATTGGGTATTCCTGCGTTAGACCAACACAGGAATACTTTGCCCCACAACTTTGTATGCAGGAATGAAGCCTCATGATCTGGATAGAGTGAACGTGAGGAAAATGCACAGTGCACTTCCGCTTATATGGGGTGGACTATTCTGGGTGATCTTGCCACACCAATTACAAGTAGATTGGGGGCGATCGCAAATTGAGCAGGAATAGACTGCTGGTGAAATGAAGCGCCAAGGACAAATCAATAGTTTTACTTCTGTTTCGTGTTCCCGTACCTGGAAACACCATCCAAAGATAGTCTAAGAGCATGCATTGGCGAACGGATCCCCGGCAGAATTCCTCGTTTGCCGACATTGCAAAAACACCTCAGATCTTGACTACTGTCAGGGCAGAGACAGTGGTGAATGCTGTTACACCCAGTTTCAAGTCGATAAACTGAGAAGTCAGATGTCGGCAGAAGATGAGACCTCGGAAGCAGTTGAGCAAGCGCACTATAGCAAGAACTTGACTCGAAAGGACCTACAATCTAAGACTTCGGACTGGGACTATGGGAGTAGGAGGACTCCGAAGGAACAATAAAGAGGCGGGTAGTTTCACCTAATGGCAGCGGCGGATCCAGACACAGACAAAGAGAACTTGATCACAATTCAGAATGTGACGATGGAGGCAGTGGCAGATGTTAGGAGCCGGCCACATCCAACAGCATTTTGATGGCTGTAGCGAGACAATGAGGTGTGGATTCGACCCGGAAGTTGCAAGTCAAGTATTCCAGGTCCACTCACTGGTTGGAAAATTCAAATTTTTCTGCTGAATTCCCAGTGAAAAATCTCATTTGTTTTCCATCATTTTTCAGCCAGAAACTAGGTGGAAAACCCAAAACATTTTCACCACTTTTCCGTTTTGAGGTGAAAAACTCAAGAAAGTTGAAAAGGGGGTGAAAAAGCTTTGAAAATCTCACCATTTTTTCCAGCGAACAATGTCTGAAAAACAAACAACATTTTTCACTGTAAATTGTGCTGGAAAAATTGAATCTGCCAACCAGTGACTCGTAATGACGGATCCGGCATTTTCAACGGTTGAGAATCAGGCTTCGGCGCTTTGAATATTCAATATAACAAGGTACGAGTTCAGGAATATTGAAAGTGTCTGTCTGCGAGAGACTATTTTGAATACGTCGGCGGGGTTCGTTCAAGATGAGTCAACAGGGCCACTAGATATGAGCGGTGGTGTCTTTGGATGCAGACATGCAATTATGATAGTGAGACCAGATAAAGATAGTTTCTTGTACTGGTTTCCCACTTGCAACCTCTTTTTGAAGTCTGTTGGTTACCGTGCCCTGATTACCGTTGCTAGTTGCGTCCAAAGCACCTTTAGTGACCTTCCTATTTGGGAAGAGCACTGCCTCCATGCCGACGGCTCACAGGGCAGAGTTTCAAACCAAGGACCAAGTCAAGTGGAAGCACAAAGGGAGCTTTACTCATATCTATGGACATACATAGCAGTTATACTTTAACAGCACATACAATACTAATTGCAGGCAGTCATGAACGAAGTAGAGGCCCGCCCCGACCTTGTCATCCTCCTTATCCCCCTTTTTTTTTTTTTTTTGGTGGAGCATTAGAGTTAGATAGTTCAGCGGTAGTTGACATAGTCACCTCCCCAAATCCACTATTTTGTCCGAGGGGAAAGCACAAAACCTCAGAATTTTGTTGTAGTTAACTGCTAAGGAAATGCTCTTAGGCATGAAGTGTGGGACTCAAGTTGTGAGCTAGCACAGCCTCCATCACGGTCACCCCCCCATAATTACCTTCCTCCTTAATCCCCTCTCAAATATAGCCTGCATCCACTAGTGCGCCCTAGCTGCCAAGGGGGAGAACCACAGCAAGCACCTTATTGTGCACTTCCTGTGAGAGTAGTGATGTTCTGGTTTGGTTTGGTTTCTAAACCGTGGTTTTGGTTTGGTTTCAGGTGGTTTTAGTTCCAGAATCCTCAGACCAAAACTAGATCCAGAACCATGGAGCAGGGTTTGGTTTGGTTTTGGTTTAAACCATGGTTTGCCCACCTTCTGCTACCAAGGGGTTCAGGCCCACATTGCAAAAGATTTTTGACTGGATGTTGCTAGAATATTCATCTTGCAACTCTACAACCTGGTTGTTTCCCATTTGTAACTTGTGTTTATGGTTGGTCAAGGTTTGGAGCTGCAAGCCGATCAGCGGATATCAGGCACATCAATCAATTCTACGGCTCAGCTAGAGCAAACTGCGATAATGCTTCAGCATATGACAGTTGAGCAGGTAGATGTATCTGTTGAGAGAAGAATGAACTGAATACCTGGGTTAGTCTGAACAGCACTGGGAAATTTTGAAAGCTGGAAACCATGGTTCAAACCATTGGTTTTGGTTTTGCATGCTTCAAACCAAAACCAAAACCAGTGTAAGGGCAACCTTAAGCTTGGTGCAGGGCACAGAAAGTAGCAGGGGAATCTGAAGAATAAATATGGGTACTAAATACAGGAGCAGAAATACTATGCACCTAGTGGGGGAATCCGAAGAAAAGAAAGGATGGGGATTCCCACGCTAGGCAAAACCTTACATACTAGTTGGTACCTACCCAGTAGCATGTCTCCATAGGTATCTACAATGATCCTGGGCCTGATCACATAGCACATGCCAGCGAGAATGGACGGATGTCCCAGATGGTTGGTCGGACGGATGGATGGGTGCAGAAGTGTCTGGAGCATCAGACAGAAAAGTGTCTGGAGCATTGGACAGAAAAGTGTCCAGAGCATTGGACGGAAAAGTGTCTGGAGCCGGCTCGAAGAGCAAAAGTGGCCAGAGTAGGGGTTCCCCTGACATCACCCCCCCCCCCTTTGGAATACAGTGTCCCGACATATGATGGTCCTGTTGTGCCTCTGGAAGTAAAGCAAGCTGAAGGTGGCTGAGGCAATCTGGCGGGGAGCGTTGGGGGTAGCGGCGGTAGGGTAGGCATTGATGACATCCTTGGCGAAGACATCAGAGTGTTTTACTCACTTATTGTGCTCTGGTCCATAACCTTTTCATTGCACCATGTACCAGAGGCTGCTGTAGCAGACCTGTGCTTCAAGGATCTCAGCAACCTCCCACCTCTCATCTCAGTCCGTCTGGAGGACAGGACCATAATGACGTAGCCACCTGGCACCGCATGCCGGAAAAGCCACCTGGTGGCTGCCGGTGGCTACTGCAAACACTCTAATTAGAGGCTTTGCACAGAGCCACCTGGAACCACCCGGTGGCTCCCAAGGCATGCGGCACTGGTGGCTCTCGTACTAATCATAAATGAACATAATACCTCATCTGTGATGTCATACGGGAGCCACCGGTAGGAATGAGGCCGAGGGTCTCAAGAAACAGCAAGTAGTGAATTCAAGTCTGGACAGAACTACATGCTTCATTCATGGAGTCGAACTCATTCCCCAAATCCGACCATCTGTCAAGCCAAGCAGGCCCAGGGTTTACGGTGCCAACGAGGCATCGTCGGCAGAGCGCTGTGTTGATAAATGGGAAAAAGAACAAAGAGAAGCCCAGGTACAAGTTGTGCTTACGTCCATAGCTTTAATTTCAATGCGCTCATCGAGATTGCTGTCTGTGAACACCTCTTGGTTGATGTTCACCGCTCGGGGCCTACTCCTCGATGTTGTAGAAGCGCTGTGCTGGAAACGCTGACTCGAGACGACGTCGGTGAAGTTCGGCGCGTAAGCCGCGCGGCCTCCGACAATCTGGATACGGGCATTGAGGACGGCGATGATCGAGTTAGCGTAAAGCTTCGGTGTGATCACAGCTGGAGTGCCATAATACACGTGGCCAGGGAACGCGAAGAAAAGAATGAGATTAACGAGAGCGACCACAGCTATAAGATAATGAGTCGGGAGTTCTTTGCAACTACCACGGGTTGCTTACCGTTTATAGAACCCGTTTCGATAGTCAAGCGGATAACCTTCGAGATGAAGACGTGAGTCTGACGAAACCCGGTATCAAGCTGAAACAAAATAATGAGTTGGATGCTGAAAGAGGGGCGAAAGTACGAGCCTTGTGGACATGGTATGTCATGAACACAGCGATGAGAATGTCGCTTAAAGCAGATCCACCGCACCAGAACTATTATAGCCGGTCGGTGGTGTGAACGGTTCTAAGAAGAATCTTACCCCGACGGCGGTGGATATTTTATGATTGTTGAGAAGAGTGATGTCTCCGGCTACGAACCCCGTATGAGTTCAAACAATCAACGCAGAATAAACAACAAAACGAACCTTGAAAGGCGAAAAACCCCAGTGACTATTCCGCCGGCGAGACTGGCTAGAGAAACCTAGGTGCGCAGGGAAGAATTTGAGATCCTAAGCGAAAATGATAGAATGTTTGACTTGCCGCCAATATGAAGAGAGGAAGGATACGAGATTTTGAAAGGCGATGAAGACGGGAAGCGTAAAAGGATTGACCAGTGAAAGCAACTGACTCCGGCTGAGCATCGTTGAACCGAAGGATGGAGATCTACGCACCCACTGCACTCATGACTGGTACAGTGAGCCAATAAAGTGCATGCTCGTCAAAGCCTTGACATTGCCAAACCCATACCCGAAATTCACGAACGCATCGTGCGTTAACAGGATTGTCTGCACAAGTTCCAGGAGGTAGATTCCATAGACAAGACATTTGTTGGAATGTCGGTCGTTAGGGAAGGCTTCGTAATAAAGGTCTGAAAGATATCTTTCAAAACCCGAGGATGCCACACTGCCATTTTATGCGGCACTTACACACTTGAAGCGACAAAGTCCCGAATAGCCCCAATGCAGCATATACGCCACAATCTGTGATACATGCCTGCTCAGAACGAAACAAGTCAGCAAGCATGGCCGAAAAACTCACCGCAGGGCCAGACCTGTGAAATGGTGAGCCAAGGGGATACAAGCTATACTGTGGAACTCACAGTGTTGCTATCTGAAAATCGGGAGGGAGGGCTGAAATGGGAACGAAAGGCACGGACATGGCGCGAGAAGCAGGGTGTAAGTGCGTGGGTGGGCACTCAGTCTTCCTCCCGGGTTATTTAACTTCCATCATGCACCAATCCCACGGAGACGATCGACGGAGATCGCGGCACGCAGTCCATTGTGAGATGGGCGACCCAAGTGTAGATACACCGGCTCAAGGCCGACAGATTTAGAGAGAACCCGCCAAGATGAATGTTCCGCCCATGATTCCGGCCAGTATCCCGGTCCCAAAAAAAACAGACCAGAAATAGATGACCCAGACGTGTGGGGTCTGTTGTTTATGGAGAGCCAACTTTATGCCCTGGATTGCGATGAGCAGAGAAGCGTGTTGGGGATTTGTATAAAGCGAGCAACTGAACAGCGCGTAACGAAAAACGAGAGGAGGCAAAGTAAATCATACCTGGTGTTTTGTGAACTGCTATTGTGGTATGTAATGACTGCCGGCGCAGTGGCAATTTCAAAATGGATCTTGGCAAGGGAGTCTTTCCATGGTTTCAATCGAGGAGTTCTGATGAGGTATGTGATAAATTACTGCCGGCGCAATGACAATTTCAAGATGGATCTTTTCAAGGGAGTTTTCCATGGTTTCAATCGAGGAGTTCTGATGAGATATGTGATCATTGCCCCTGACGCGAGGAATGCAGATGATCAGTGCGAGTGATACTGCAGAACTCACATTTTGACAATTTGAGACCGGGAGAAGGGGTAAAATGGAAGCGAAAGACGTGGACAAGGCGTCAAATGCAAGATAGAAGCGGGACGCCGTTTGTGGCCTCCGACTCGGACTCATCTTGCTCGGAGTTATTTAAATTACCGTGCATGTCTTTTCCCGATCGAAGGGTTTATCGGTGCGAGCCCTGTCGATGGGGTCAAAGATGTATCAAAGACGCCGAGTCAGAAATCTTCCGCACAATGACGATAAGTAAGTATTTCGGTCGGCGAACCAAATGTCGGAGCGAGTTCGGTGTCATCGTACTCGTCCTCCGTTGGTCTCCGTTTTTCCCGGGTGGCATGCGGGCGGGGCTTCGGGGAGAAAACGAGAGAGCAGCGCAAGAGCAAGATTCTTAGATGGGGTGGGAAAGAACAAAGGCGGAGTTTGAAATTAATGATTGATCACGTCGATTCGGCGATCATCGGCCGAGTTCAGTTCACCTATCTCAGGAATATCATTTCATATTTGTGGAGTAGCTTACTAGATTAAAATTACTAAGATTTACTGAAGGCAATCTGCAAACTGCAGCAGTCGTGCTCTCATTGTCTCAATCTTTGACGTCACCCGCTCCTATATATACCACGGGCGATTCCCATACATCTCTCCGTCGCGACTCCTCGAGATGCTCGGGTCTGCCAAAAAGCGACGACGACACTATATTTGGGCAAGGGGACCTAAACCCGGATGATAGCACTTGGAATTCCACAAAGCTGGGTCATTCTACCATACCGAATTTTTCTCTTTAGATAGTATCTTCGTTCTGGCGTCAAGCTTCAGATGTTGTAGGCGCAAGCACGAACCCTCAATGCCTATGTCTCTGAATATTTGGCTTTTGGGACCAAAACTGAGTACAGATGCCAGTTGGTGGGACGGAAATGAATGATTTTTCGCAAAAGAGGGGGGAAAAAATCGATCGAGGAGCCAGGTGTGTGTGAATAGAGCATGGGGAAATTAACATCAGAGCACAATGCAAATCAGAAAGTACTAAAAAGATCAAACGAGGTACGAGTTATTGTTGCTGGTTGAAGCGTCTCCTTAGCGAAACTGACCGAAAAAAAAACGGCACAACGAGGAATCTACTATCGAAAACTCCAGGACGGGATCAGAGAAGTCGACTGCGTGCCATACACTATGTCCGATTCAAGCACCCTATACTAGTGTACGCAGTCATATTATACCGAGCGTCCACCACATCTGTTGAACCAAAACTGTGCGTAAATGCCAAACTATGCAGAGAATGTCATAGAGACACCCAAGGTGGCGGCTCATATCGCGCCTGGCGAAAAAGCCACATCGGTCAGAGCTAGTCGAACACGAGGAAAAATGCGAACTATGCAAAGAGACGTGTTCAACAAGCCGAGTTGCGGCTTGTTTGTATCACTCCTGGCGAAAGAAGGGTTCGTCAACGAGCTAGCTATTCGACCACGAGGAGTCGAGCACCGTACTATCGATTACTCCGGGACCACGGACAGAGAAGTCGACTGTGTGCCATACACCATATTCGATTGATTCCATTTCTCTGTCCCGCGGTGTCACGGTGTTGTGGGTGACGGAATGAATGGCCGGTGAGCAAGCGGCGCGTTCACCACGAGGATATTACTTTTGCGCGTACGTCCAGAACGCCGCAAGCCCGGCAGGGGAACGGAGTAACCCAATATTGAGAGACAACTGGATCATCAATGAGGGAAACAAAGAACAATTCCATCGTAACGTCGTTGATGCGCCTCCATCGCTTGTCTACTAATCGATACAGGCCTACAATTTCATGCGTGGTTTGGAAGACGGCGATCGGTGAGTAACAGCGACAGCTCTGCGTTAGCAAAGTGATGACCAAGACAAGCTTGGATTTCGGACGAGGCTACCGAGCTATGAGTTCCGACGAAACGATGAATGCTAATACTACCTCACAACGTGCGTAATGCGAGAATCGCCTCGAGTTCAAGCCCGTTTCCAACACCCATCGACCAAATCCCAGAGTCTCCCATCTACAAGTGCGAGTTAGTTAATTAGCAAGACGTCAGAGAATCGCGTACGGAGTGAGACCGACGATAGAGTTTTGCACGCCTCGCACCAATGCTCGATTATGTCATGATCACGGGTGGAGTCGCCGTCGTCAGCCCCGATAAGGATCAAGCACGAGAGGGCAGAGAACTTCTTGAGATGAGCTGCCATGTCGAGCAGTTCCTGAAAGGAAATGGAATGCAGCGTGAGACGAGGGTGAGCTAAGGGGAGAGGAACAAACTAACAGTCCAGGTGCGGTGCCAGGCGATATCAAGTCTTCCGAATACAAGGGTTCGAATGTGGGGCAGGTGGGTGGCTGCACCGGCGAGGATCGCCGCGGGCGGGAGATGGTCGGTCGTTGTGAGGCCCGCGAACTGGTCGAGCGACGGCAGGCTGCGCAGGTGGCGCAACGGGGGTTCGATGTGCAGGTCATGGTCACCCCAGACGAGGAAGATCCATTCAAGGCGTGCGCTAGCGAAATCTACAGCGGGAAGGGCGAAAGCGGGTCCGTTGTAGTCGGTGAGATTGGGCAAGAGAATCGGATCTAATGGGACCGCTACCAGCGAGCGTTCCGGAACGAGGAGGAGGTGCTTTATCTGTGGATGCCGGTTCAAAAAGGACGGTAGGACGGACGAAGTCCGCGTATTCATGAGGTGGGTGAACGACACGAGACTTGGCAAATAGACATCGCGTAGTATATCCGCAAGAAGAGGTGTGAGGCAAAGGATGGAAAGAAGTTCGAGGCGGCGGAATTCCGGGAGCACCGAGCGCATGGATTCAAGTAGAAAACGGATATCTCGCTGCGGTGCTACAGTTAGTATTTGGTGCTTTAGGGAAGCGTCACAGTGCCACTCACAAATCCTCTTTGCTCGCAATGCGCAATTCCCGTACTTGAGAAGATAGGGGTCGCTCCGAGCTGGACCGCTTCTCAATGGTGCGTAGGAAAGCCTTGAGTTGCAAAACGGTGGAGAGGGTGACACTGCGATAAAGTAAGGCGTGACTATTTTACGTCAAAAATTATTGTAATCCGGTCCAGCGCTTGCCTTTCTGGTCCCACTATAATAGGATTGGGGCCGGATATCAATCGAGTTTGACAATCACCATTTTTCGGTGACAGAATCCCGGCGTTGACAGTCTCTCGTAGACAAACGCTCTATACATACCCAAGCTCGTACCTCGCTGTATAGATGTTACATCGAGGTGAGCTATGGACACGTGTTCAACATCCCGGGGCGGCAATTTATAAATTCCTGGGGCCAAAAAAAACAGGGAGTCAGGCCATTCGAGCGCAGGGAATCGAGCCCTGTACAGTACTGTCGACGGCTGCTGTGTCAAATTAGAGGAGTCGACTGTGTACCATACACCATGTTCGATCGAATCTAGTTGTTCGTCCCGGTTCCAGTTACGATCACAAGCAGTTTCGGGATGCCATGATTGAGAAAGCGTGGCCGATTTCTGTCATGGCAGCGGTAAAGTCTGTACTATCCGCAAAAAAAAAAAACAAGACAGAAACACAAAGCAACGAGGGGGCGGCTATGATTTGTCTGGGCCCACTGGGTTCTCTCCCATGTCGCTATTTGGGAGTTTGCCCTACGCGTGGCGCGGGGAACGACGACAGCAAGATATGAAAACGACAGTACTGTTGCAGGAATATTAATTGGATTGAAGCAATGTTGCATTGCGGCCTAAGAAATACAAGAAGCGGTGAATATTCAAGCAACGTTGCCGTGCAAGCGGAGGATCAATTCAACGTTAGACGATTGTCCAATTCCCATCCACTAAGCGCTAGTCTCTCCCGTCTGACCGTAGTTTAGCAAGTCGGCAGATAATCACAATGGGATTCAAGGCGTACGGAGTGTAATTGAGGAGAGGGTTTTGCACGCTTCGCACCACGACTTTATAGATTCGGGATCATCGGTGAAGTTGCGGTCGCTGGCCATGGGCTCCAAGACTTTCAAGCCAGACAGAGCGGTGAGGTCGTTGAGATGGGTCGTCATGTCGAGTATGTCCTACGAAGAAGTCGTGAGCGGGATTCCGCCATTGCAGAGAGTAACAAACATGCGCAGTAAGAGGCCAGGTATACAGCATGAGGTCGTGAATGTATGGGAGGTGAGCAGCGACACCTGCGATTATCGTTGAGGGCCGGATATTATTGGTTACGCAGATACCCGCGAACTTAGTGGGCGAGGCTATCGCCATCTCGGCGATCCGGCGCAGCGGCAGCTCGATATCCAGGTCCTCGGAGTACCATACGAGACATACGGAGTTAATGGGCGCGCTATCGGCTCTTAACGCGGAGACGTATGAACTGGGGCCGTCGTAGTCTTCGAGATTCGGCAGGAGGATGGGATGCAGTGCGGATATGCCATCTCGAGTAAAGGTTAGATGGGTTATTGTTGGATGGCGGGTGAGAAAGGACGGCAAGAGGGCCGAAGTTTGGAATTCTACAGCAGATGAGAATTTTGAGAGATTCGGAAAATATGCGTCCTGTAGCAGCTCTGTCGAGTGGGGAGCGACAGGAATGAGGCCGAGGGTCTCGAGGTGGCAGAGCCCTGCGACAACGGCGCTCATGGATTGTTGAAGGTGTAGGGAGAGTTCGCTGATGTCCCAGACTCATTCGTGGATCTCAGACATTAACAAGACTCACAAGTCGTCTTCGCTTGCCACTTCGAACTCCCGCACATGATGAGACAGAGGTTGGGCTTGATCCATGTTGTGCAGGAAAGCTTTGAGTTGCGGCACGGTGGAGAGGGTTATACTGCGATAAAGCAGCGGCGTAGCAAGGTTGCTCATGAGCCGCGACGTCCTGCAAAGAGTCACGAGATCTGATATCGATGCATAGCGCATTGCAGTAGCCAGAATTTCGTTCGGGAGACATCTGATAATTGACTTGGACGTCTTTGCGGCTCTGCGAGTGAGAACCATGGTGGTGGCGAAAAAAGAGAGCGATGTGACAGCAGTGGACACCACGCGGCAAGATCGTGCACGGACCATTCTTCTTCTGCCCTTCCTGATCCCGAAATTACAATCAAAAAAGTATTCCTGTCAAACTCACGCGCTGACACCCGAAAAGTGTCCGAACTCATCTCATTTCATTGCCGAGTCATTTATCCATTGGAACATAGTCCCGGGCGTACGACGACTTCTGCTTAAAAGTTAATTTGAACGGAGTAAACGCCTTGGTTATGAATAGTGCACGCCGGCTGCATTCCGTACATGGCATGGTTTGGTATGTTGTGATTTGATTTTGGGGTCCACTATGCACGGGACGATGAACGACGATGACCAGAAGTGGATTTGGCAGCAGCCAGATAGCCAATGAAGCAAATCATCGAGAACTTGGTTTCGACCCGGTTTCAAGCTATGCGGGATTTCATTCGGGAAGATACAAGAAGCGAAGCACATACTCATTCCAGGAATGCAACCGCGGAAACGGAAATTCATTCGTCATCAGACCTTTACCCACTGCTTCTCCACCCAAGTTCCAAAACTCTCCCATCTACGAATGGCATTTAGCAGTTTGGCAAGATATGCACGATGGCTGTAAGACGAACGGAGTGTGATCGAGGACAGGCCCTTGCACGCCTGACTCCATTGCTCAACTACTTCATGATCTGGGGTGGGGTCACCTCCTTCGGGCCCCGACAATTCCCACAGACCAAGGGCGGAGAACTTTTTGAGATGAGTCGTCATGGCGAGCAGATCCTTTAATGCAGCGGCGTGAATGCAATTCGGTGGTGATGAAGGGGAACAGACGAACCGTCTGCCAAACGGTTATCGAATCTTCCGACCAAGAGAGATCGGGTGTGCGGGAGGTGAGTAGCCGATCAATGGCCTGAATGCAGTGCTAGTGCTTGATGAAGATCCAGAACT
>JARKIC010003650.1:0-13502 GCA_029378375.1 Mycena olivaceomarginata | reverse complement strand
CACATGTTGGACACTGCCATGCATGCCAGGTGTCCATCAGTGGTTTATTAGTAGTGCTTTGCCAACTGTTTGCAACATGTTGGATGCTGCTCACTGCACAGAGTATTTCTCCATCTGCAATACTCGAGGGACTATCTCCAGTGTCTTGTATGCTGCTCCCTGCATTTCCCCTGTTCACTACACTGCACTCAATAGGCATCATCTGGTAGCCTGACTGTATAGCATAGACCTTGGCAGGATTCAGAGAATTGATTGGGATTGGCTCAGAGACATTCCGGGGTTTCTTCATCCAAAGAATCCAAATGCACAGGTGGACAGAGGCAAAAGCCACTGTGACAGTTTCAAGCTCCAGTACAGGAAGGCTCTTCTGTAGCCGGATGATAAGCTGGGTAGCAAACCATACCACCTGCACCACAGTAACCAAAGTAATCAGATTGTCAACCTTGCTTTTGTCCCTGATGTCTTGCACTTTAATTTCTCGGATGCCGTGGAGGTATAGGCTGAGCTGGGTCTTGGATACAATGGGATGTCCCCCGTCTCGTGTTACAAAACCACCCATGGCAAAGAAAAACCCGTGCGTGATTGAGAGATCATATGCTAGCATAGAGACTTTAGCGCTGGTGTTATCAGCAACAAGGAAACTGACTACTCACTTTTGGCAAACCAGTGAGCCACAATATACTGCCGGGCCGCCAATCCCAACATCAACTCCGGTGCAATGAGTGTGGTGAGCATCATTCGGAGCTTCAGCCAGGTATACACAAGGTAACCTCGTCCGGGAGGGGGCACATTCAAATGCAAGGCAGCCCATATGCATAACCCAGTGGTTGCCAGGCAACTCCAGATTATGTTGGGGAGTGTCCTACACTCGTTGATGTCGCTACAGTTGTTCATTTCTGGTGGGCTTGTTAAGAGGAGCTGGTGGGTGGAGACTGGTGGTGTTGCAGGAAGGAAAGTGGAAAACTCGTGTTAGCGGCATGGAAGCCACCGCGTGGGCAATGGCCCAAGCATCAATTGTATCGGCCCGGGTTTTCTTACTATATTTTTACCACGAATTCGGACCGAGAGAGTTTGACAACGGTCTGACCCGTTGATGACCAGCATGTTGCATATTCTCGCTGTAGAGGTACCAACGATCTCATTTTCTAAGCTGATCATCCGCTGAAACCCCGGCGCTGTCACTGGACCTGAATCGATGGCATACCTTCGCTTTTTCCGGCTTTTTAGACCAAGTTTTTGGGACGGCGACGCATTTTCGGACACGCTCTTGGATTATCAAACATGCAGCTTTTCAGCGGCTACCGTGGAACTAGGACTATGCCCACCCTACCTACATACGCCTCATGTTTGAGGTGTGTTCAATTTTGAAGCGACCGTGTAATTCATTCGATAAAGAAACCACGAACACGCGTAGAAGGGAAGTTTTCTACTCGTCCATCGACAGGTGACATTTTGCGACGCCACCAGGCGAGTCGCCTGTCAGCGAGTTTCTCGTATCGCCGAACAAGAATAAGACCACCGCTCTCAAAGTGCGCGCCTTGGCTCTCGAGGAGGGATCGACCTAAAAAGAAAAACGACTGGGAGAGCGGGATGCGAACCTGGGCTTCAGTACTGACGGCACAAGTTGCGCATGTCATCCGGCCTTCCGGTCCCGCTGGGGACGGTGTGGATCGAATCCGAGCAGAAGTAAATGACCAAATGTCCGTGGTCGATGGAGGGGTTTGAATCTGGGTTCAGAACCGGACCATTCGTTCAGAACCGTCAGCTGAGCACAATTCGAAGGAGGGACCGCCCATCTCCACTGTCAGGCTTAGTTTCGGAGGGCTCAGACGCGCCTAAATCTGCAAATATAGGTCCTTCACCTCGTGAAATGAACGTATCTTACGATAAATGAATGTCGAACAGCATTGGCAACGATTTGTCCGGTATTCAGTGTCAGTCGTACTTACCGTGCCGGAAAACGCCGAGCAACGCACATTTAGGTATGTACACGCTGTTTCGGTCGTTATAAGTTTTGCTCAATTTCTTCCTCAAATCAAATCGAGAAAGCACTCGTTCCCCACTGAGCTGTGAATACTTCAATAAGTCTGGTGCTGCGACAGTTGTCCGCACTGAGGAACTCATTACAGTAACACAGTAACTATCCTTCACACCGACTATGACCTTACCCGACGCGGGCCCGCGGGCGGGGATGTATTCGAGTCTAGACGTTGGGGGTTCCTGGGAAGAGAACATGTCTTCTGACGAGGATTGATTTAAACGGGCTTCTTCGTCGGACCGGATCCGGCAGCTCGATAGGTATGTTTGCTGCCTGAGTGAGGCCTGAGTGTATATGGCGTGGTTCGGGAGGCGGGACTGTTCTTGAGACACAGGCAGACTGCGCGGTTAGGACCAGCCGGGGAGGGTGCGAGCCGGCGCCTGAGACGATGATGAAAGAGTGCCTTGTTGCGGTAGAAGTCTGCCACCAGACGAACGGAAGCGATCACCGCCCAATAAGAAAGACCCGGGGGTTAACATTAATTGGCAGTGGAGATTTGCGGGAGCTTGTAGATGCGTGGACGGAAGAATGTACCAGGCTTGAGGTCGGAAACAAGGAGTGCGTTGCTGAGGAGCTTGGTCTAGTGTCTGAGAACTGAATATAGGCGCACCAAACGTGGAGAGCGAACGACCACTCTAAGGGTCCGAGCAAGGGAAAACCAAGGCACAGAGATGAGAAACATGGAAAACAGAGCGGAAAGTACCGAGAGGAGCTTGAGGGAGCTAACGATATAGTCCTGCATTCGGGTGTCAGTGGCAGCGTGAATGGCGAGGCGTGACATACGGATATAGCCACAGTCATGTCGGAGAGGCAGGACCGGATGAGCGCGGTGGTGGCGCGCCACCGACCGGAGCATCGTAAAAGAGACCAAGTAAAGAGAATGGCGGCGGAAAAGCCACAAGCCAACAGAGAAGAACACGAGTAAAGAGTCTACACAATAGCAATCAGACGGAGCAGAATATGGAAAACCCCGCCCAGCGCCACTGCTAAACCAGGACCAGCGGGCACGACATACGAGTGAAATGCAGGAAATGATCACGGAGGGCTTCGCTCGAGGGTACGCAAGCGGCATCTCGGGATATCTGACCGAGTCAGTATAGATTGTGGTAGCGCGTTGTCGGAGAAGGACGCGATACACGAGTGGTACGCGTCGGGGAGGCGGGCTAGCGAAGTGTGAAGGAGATAGGGCCGGACTGAAAAGAATCCAGCAAGTGTAGGGTTTTCTACACCAGTCTCTCCAAGTCAGCACCGACTAAGGAGTCCGGGGAAAACGCACAGTATACAAACGTACTGTACTTCTAAGGCAAGCCCGAGTCCTCAGATCTAGTATGTTCCCGACGCTGGATATAGTTTTTGTAGGTGTAAGTAGACGGACGTTGAGCGGACGAGCAGAAAATATACGCACATCAGAAGGGAATGAAGCAATTATTGGTATGAATCTGGATCTGGGGATATGCGTCAGTGCTCCAGGCACCAGAAGGCAATAGGAACTACATACCCAGCTTTGAAGCAAAGAGCCGTTTGGGAACCAGGATCGGCGGACTTGGCCCAGGAATGATCCTCGTCATCGAGAATCTGAGAGACGGGAGCCAGCGGCGCGTGCGGTCGGGCGGAGAAGGTAACATTTCGCGCATGGCTGTCTGCAGGAAGCCACTTCCTGAACATTGAGGGCAGGAGGGGTGTTTACGCCGCCAGCTGTTGGCCAGCTCTGTCGTTCATGTCTGCTAGCAGCGGCCCCTTCCCATTAACCAGACGACCAGACAATGCGCGGCTAGCTACGCAATTCTTGATGATGGTGGTTTCAAGGAATGCGGCGAAGCCCCCCACCGGTGCGCGTTACAGTAGGCGGACGAAACCTCTTAAAGTCTTCTGTGTCCTGGCCGGCAACCGAGACAAAGGGGGTGGTGGCGATGTGTGGAGCTCAACACCCAGCTCTACGCCAAACGGCATGAATATTCCCGCGTCGAGTGGCGCGAGGGAGAGAAGCGCGGGGACGGCCGTGGATGACAAACTGCCATGGTGACATGCGCGTCGCATCACGCGTACTTCGCGTCAATTCTTTTCCTTCCATTGAACCTTCACACTCGCCCTTCCGAAGCGCTTCAGCCTTGCATCCTGGACTCTATGGACAAGTCATCTCACGTCCGCTCCCGTGTTTGTCGGCCTGGAGTTCGACGACGACAAGCAGCCCATCAAGGAGACGTCGAAGGTGGTCCATACAGGAATTATAGGGATGTGCGTGAGAGCGAGGACGCGGCCCCATCCTCGTCTCCACCCTCGTCGTGCCTTCCCCACCGCGCCCACCGGGGCCCTCACCCAGCCCTGGTCCGTCGTTCTCACAATTACCGAGGTCTTCCCCAACCCGTGCCGCCAATCAGGAGAGGGATCTCGCGCCTGGAATACCCTGCTGCGGGAGCGACTTCAGCCACAGCATCCAGCCGTCACGCTCTTCGGTACCAATCCAGCGGCCCCCAGCCTCCCCCGCTTCTCGCTTACCTCGGCGCCCGACTATCGCTGCTTCCACAGAGCGACGAGGACACTGGACGACGTCACCAACACGGGTGCTCGACGCTGCACCGCGGGGAAGAACGACGACATGTTGCTTTTCTGGGGAACATCCCGCAGACGCCATGTGGTACGTGACCCTCTCTCCACTGCGCGCCTACTCACGTCCCTCAGATCCTCGATAGTGGCGACCAGCGGCGATTGCCCAAGTACCGTTCCATGAATCGGGCCTGTATGCCACCCTCGCTACTCTGGCGTCTGCGGCGGCGGGGCTTGAGATAGATTGTCCAATCTCAATTGCTTCGCTTGATTACTTTTGTGCGGAGGCCCTCCCCTCTCCCCACCTGCGTCCGCGTATACAGGCTGCATATTGCGGATGCGGGACGCATACTGGAGATGAGAGCTGAAGAACCACTTGCCTGCCTTGCAAGTACGCTTGTCTCCACGTTTCCATAGTCGGAGCTGATTTATTTTGAATAGAAAACACACCTTCTAACACTTGCACGATATGGCCCTTCTCCGACGCTACCTACCCCCTTCTACGTTTTGCTGGTCCGCCTCCCCCCGCGAGCCAGATTTTCCCACAGGCGCTGCTTGCATACCCCGAAGACACGCCCTCCATGATGATGTCCGTTACCAGACCGGTACCTATGGTATCTGCTGCTCTGGTGTCTGCGGCGCTGTCCCACCACCCAGATCTATGTCCTCGCCGGGCAATTATTACTTAGATCGGTATTTGTGATCTTTCGTATCACGAGCTAAGCCACTCATTCGTACCTGTGCAGAGGATGTGTCGGGCTCGCGCTTACATACGGCGATGACGGTGCCCGCTGGATTGGACGTGCGTCGCGTCCATTTGCACTCCAGGTCGAAGCTGACTTGAATTCAGAAATCGTTCGGGTCCTCCTCCCTCGCCACGGATCGCTTCCTCTCGGCTGGCTTGTGCCCTTCGGTGGCGGAAAGGACAAACGGGCGCACCCCTTTCCGCCATTGCTGTCTTCTTCTCGCCATTCACGCCGTCACTGACAATCCGAATGTAGCCCACCTCAAGCTCCTATCAACTCCAATCATCGCTGTGCTCTCTTGCTTTCCGGCTTTGTTTTGCCTTGTATCTGTGCTTTGGTTTTCGTCTTACTGGCCGTTGCCGAGACCGCTCGCCCTCGCTTTTGCTCTGCACGCTCGCTGGGGCCTCTATTGTGTTCTCGGATTGTATTCATGCTTGTACTGACAGCTTTTGATGACGCCCTTCACTGGACCAATCTCCCTCGCCACCGCACTCCTTGCGTCCGATCTCAAGTCTGGATACACCTTCCGTCCACGTCACAAGCCCCGCCAAATCTCTACTGGAATTGGTTATCGACCCTCGAGCCTTTCTTAATCTTATGCAATGCGCCTTCATTCCGTCGAGGACTGCTACATCTGTACCTGTCTGCGCTACATCGTGACGGACAATATCCTGGTGACAGATTTCTGCCGCATGGGGCACTCTTTCATCATCGTCTTAGGAGCCAGCTCGCACTCTCTCCCGGCTGGTCCTACCGCGCAAGTCGTGTAATCAGCCTGTTGTCTCAAGCATCGCGCAGTCTCGCCTCCCGAAACCGCACCATATACCCTCTGGCCTCAAGCAGCGTACCTATCGATTGATTCAAGCGGGGATTTGACAGCCCCTCGTCATTTTCTCTTCTCAGGAACTCTCGACGTCTAGGCCCGAATGCACCACATCCCGGCCAGCGCCTCGCGCGGTCTCGCCGCCGCGCCGGGTACGGTTTGAAGGGTAGTTACATACTTTCTAGTGAGTTCCTCAGTGCGGACAACTGTCGACACCAGACTTATTGGAAACATTCAGTTTAGCGAGGAACGATTGCTTTATCGATTTGAGGAATAGATCGAGCAAAGAACTTGTAAGCGACGGAAACAGCGCCTGAAGTTTTGGGACCAATAGCACACTGGGTGTGCCCGCGTACCGAACTACACGTTGAATGTATCCCATGTGAGCCGCTACACCCGCCCCGCGTACATACCACAGGCGTCCGGGGGATGCATCGATTCTTGCCAGTTGAGGCATCCTGTAGACGGTGAAGCGCTACCGCAGCATACGAGTAGGTCTTGACACCCATGTCCTTGCTGAGCGAGTGACGAGGGTGAAGGGACCATCGGAAATGAAATCAGATTTCCTTATGCCGACATTCAACACTGCCACAAAAGATTTGCTATAGCTTACCGGTTGTCTCTAAGACATGCCTACGTTGAACATATTGTCGTGGACGGACATCCATCCCAATTTTTGGCTGCCTTGAAGCCTGAGGTTTCGAAATAGGCAGAATAATTCTGCGTCCACAATAGTCCAGGAATGAGAGCATAAATGATTGAAGGAGTATAGTTGAAAATTTTCGCCTTCCAATGCAGGCTCAGCATTCGATACGGGATCGAGGAATATGTCAAAGTTCTAGATCGCCGTCCCATATTTGTGCCACAGCTCGGAAGATATAATTGGCTGAAAACTTTGAATCAGCCTCGGCCTTAGATTCAGAGGGTAGCGGACAGCGATTCAGCGTGAAGAAGCAGGATGAACGTCGAAGGAGACAGAATGAGTGTGATGCGACCGTATAGTTGAAAATTTTCGCCTTCCAATGAAGGCTCAGCATTCCGTGCGGGTTCGAGGAACATGTCAAAGTTCAAGATCGCTGTCTATATTTGTGTCACAGTTCGGAAGATCTCTATCCATCTAACACATCTCGTTGAATTCTCTACTTGCAGCTAAACTCTTGTCGGCCGAAAACCCGCGGGTTTACCCGCGCGGGCCCACGGTATTGCGACGGGTTGAAAATCATAACCCGTACCCGAACCCGGGGGACCCGCGGGTCCAAACCCGCGCGTGGACCCGGTACCCGTGTGGAACCCATTAAAAAGCTCTCCAACACACCTAATTTCAAGTCATTTGATGAAGAATTGAGCTTGCAATGAGCTGGTCAATCCGACAGATCAAAGTTCACTGCGTTCCGAGGCCCCGTCGGCAGCCTGTGCTGACATCGGCTGACGCAGAGCCGACGGGGACTGACGGGAGGCCCGCGGACACTCCCATGGAACTCCGACCGCTTTTCGCCCGATTTTGACCCTGTTTTACTCTATGAAATTTTCGCTCAGCCGGCTGTTTTACTCTATTTTGGTCGGACATAGCCTAAAAATGCCATTTTTTTGCTCTGGAGTGGCGGCCCACAATTAATTTCGCTTGATAGCCGTCCAGAATGACCGGTAGCTGGAGCGCCAAGAATCCCGTTATTGGTGTGGCCCTGCTCGGAAAAGTTGCCTGCAGATCCGCTGGGATTTTGCGAGCGTCGCAGCAAGCATCCGACAGTTCGATTGGGACGTCCTTGTAGAGCTTTCCGACACCAATCCATTCGGCAGCATCAAACGGAACGCTGCTCTCGAGCAAGATGACGTCGGCCATCAGAGAAGTGAGAAAAAAGAATCGTTGTGTTGATGTGGTACAATTGGTGTTGGTTTCAAGACTTTCTGCCGACTTCGGAGCTGATTGTACTCAAAAAAAATTAGCGCTCCGCGTGATTTACTCTATACATACCGGACATCGGCCCTCTCGGCGCTGATTTACTCTACTTAGGTACCGGAGATAGGGGGCATTTTGGGCCGTTGATTTACTCTATTGCGGTCGGCCAGCCAAGGGAGTGTCCGCGGGCCTCTGACGGGGATCAGCGCTGCTTGCCGACCCAGGTCGGCCGAATTGGGCCTGACATCGGCTGACGCAGGACCGACGTCCGTCGACCAGGGTTCTGGAACGGAATCATTACGTCAAGCTGTCAGCTCCAGTTTGTTTCTATGGGTCCAAGAGACTTGTAGTTACCGTTGGGAGGACAAAAATGAGTTTTTCCAAGACCCATGGACGTTGGCAAGGGTTAGCATGGCCGGCCAACCTGGGTGTCGGCCGAATTGGTCAGCATCAATTAGGCCGACAACCTAGTCTGTAGTTAACCGCGCGATCGTGTATAGGTCGCGCCGTTATTATACAATCGTCGGAGTTTGAAATTGTTCCCACAACCATTCACTGTTCTGGTAGCTCTATCCACAAACTTTGAGAGAGAAAGTCTCTCAAAACCTCACTTCCGATCGAACTACCTTCTCCATATCACGATTTATGAGTTCTCGACGAGCATTCAAGATATCGGCTTTTTCCGCCTGCCGGCCCATCAAATTTCGGCATTGCACTTCTGCAACCTTCCACCCATCTTTTGGCGGAAGTCCTTACTCAGAGACAGCCGTGAAAGAGCCAAAAACGCGTCACTGCGCCCTTGTCAATGCCGGGAATTTTTTGTGTTTTGTAATAGCGCCGCCAATGATCATTCGATTGAGGTTATTGACAGACTATAATAACAAACCGAGGTACGAGGTTAAAATGTTATAGCGTCTGTTTATAAGAGACTACCGACAACCCCGCGGAATGCAGTGGTTGTTGTCGAAAGTTGTTCTTTTTATTCTATTTTTGGACAGTGCCATTAGTTTTGCAAACAGCTGTAATACTGACAACCAGCAAGAGAGGACAGCTGGGCATACTCAAGAATATCTTGATGGTTAGATTTATTCCAGCAGGAAAGATATAGATAGCGAGAGGAATTGAAGACAATAGAAAAACACATACTTACATTGACTCCTCCTGAATCAACGAGTGATATAAATGTACAAGGCTCACCTACAATGATTGCGCTGGCATGAACGACAAACAACAGTTAAAACAACATCTGGACTTCGCCTCTCCCCAAAGTTTGCGCGAGAGCAAGCAGATGACTATGGATGACCTGTGCTGCGACAAACATGCAGACATATCTCGTCTTCTGGCTCTCGTTACCATATCTCACCTTTCCCTGTTTAGTCCGTAGATTCATGTCCGATTGATCTCTGGTTGCATTCAAATGCGGCCAAAGTCAGCGCAAGAGTCGGAGATCAGAACCAATAGGAAGATCTAGCCGCGAAAACCAATTAACGTGGACAGCGCACACAAGCAGAGGAATGGAAGTTGTGCACCGTTTGGAGATGCTGAGCATTGTGAGAGATACCAAATACCTTGTAGCCTGGAAATCTCCGTGGCCAGGAGTTAGGAAATCCGCCCAAAATCTGCAACGTTGAAGTTGAGCTCTCTCCATCATCAATTAACTCGACAACTTGAAAATCAAATTCCCAGGTGTTAGGTCCCCCAAAAATTCTGCATTGCTGGGTCGCTCCGTGATTCGGCCTCCCAAGTCTGTTCTACTTGTTTGCCGCTCCGTTTCAACCCTCGAAATGGGTGGCTATAAGAACGTGTCGAATTCTGGGTAGATTCCCAAGAAGAAACGGACACGGATCTCGGAGATGCTCCGTAAGTAAATACTAGTCATGAGTCCGAGTGTCCAAAAAAGAAGACTGGCGGGGAGTTCGAGCCCAAGCTCTTGTCCTACGAGGCAATGGTGGTCGGGTAGGATTCAGTGGCACTCGAGCGAGAGGAGAGTTTGGGGGTTCATAAATGAGTTGTGAAACCCAGTGAGTGTGCCCTTGCTGTGGAAGAGAAGCCTAAGAATTGAAGCAAGCAGAGAAGGCACGCAGACTCCTGGCAGGTAGAGACCAAGCAAGTGAAAATAAAACACAACAAAATAAGATCGCAAACTAGATGACAGCGAGAACGACAAGAAGGTGAGCAGGAGAGGATCCCCAGCGAGTTGACAGAACAATATCGCAGCTTCCCAGAGAAATTTATGGGCGGATGAAATGTTATGTGTATCAGGTCCCTCTTGAAAATGAAAATGAAGATCAAGAGCCAGTAAATAATATCAAGATATTGTTGATGTCAAGTTGCTCCCGAGAAGACTCATGACACAGCAGCATGAGTGCAGGGAGACATAGATGTTGTCACTAAAAAACAAGCCAGAGATTGAAGAGTATGGGAAGGCACACATATTTGGCTGGGAAGATTGAGGAAGGACATCAGACCAAAAGGGCGCAAACAAGCCACTGACGAACAACAGATTCCCAGTGTCGGGACGTCTGCCAGAGATTCGTTGAAAAAAAGCCACACAGGCACAGAATGACTAGATAAGAGGGAACTGCTAGTCAAATCATACAAGTCTTGGGGCAATATTGATTCAGAAAAGGGGTGATCGTGACGAAGCTGTGGAGAAAAATCATGCATGGCTGGAGCCAGAAACCAGTTAATGCAGATAACAGCCCCAAAATAATGGGCCCGGCAGAAACTGGGTTGAGACATTCGTTAAATTGGATACCATGCAAGACAAAAGTGTAATACGAGTGGTGTCTGAGGGTCCACGGTAAATCCAAGGAAGAAGAACAAGAGGATGTGGGATCATGAAAAGCAGGAAAAACAAAGATGTCGAAGACTAGACAACCAGCAAGCACCGGAGTTGCATAGGGTCCGCTGATGGATAATTCTATTTGGCATCCCCAGGTGCCAAAGTACCCGGGTGCCATATCTATTTGGCACCCCCCGGGCCGGTGCTGTAAGTGATCGGCATTTGATATCAGATCAGCCCATAGCCCCGAACGAACACTGAAGAAGTACACTATACATACCAAGGAAATAGCTGCCGCCAGGCACTGTATTGTAGCTGACTGTTATAGACAAGTGTGAAGTATCCATCTACCAAATTCAAGCCAATTTAGACCCCACCTAACCATGCAGTGAATATTTCTGTTTCAACTATATTCCATTTTTGGAAGACGTCAATTGTTATGCCAATATACTGCATGGATCTCTGCCACCAGGCGCTATACTTCCTGCATCTGTTATAGATGGGTGTGAAGTATGCATCTACCAAATTCAAGCCAATTTAGACCCCACCCAACCATACAATGAATATTTCTTTTTCGACTATATTCCATTTTTGGAAGATGTCAATGTGAGTGAATAGACCTTGCCAGGCACTAGATTTACCCCTTTCACACTTCACCAACCATAAAGTAGATAGATATACACAAAAGCGCGGCCAATTTGGGCCCCACCTAACCGTGCAGCATTTTTTTTTCTTTGTGGTATGCCATTTTGGCACTGTTGCGGAACAATTTGTTGGTATTGAAGTGAGCTATACAGAACTATCTAGCTATGGTTTCAAAGCCCAGTAACCTTTAACTACCACATTTTCCCGTGTGTATCCCTCTTGATCTCTAACACCTTTTTGCCACCAGCAATAAGGTCCCCGCAATGGAAATTGATGGGATCATTGATTTAAATTAGTTTACATAATGGGTGCCAAATAGAATTATCCTCTGCTGACAATTCCACTTTGAAGAAAATAATTAACTGTTAGTCAGAATGTCAGGGTGACTGTCAGAACTGACAGATAACAATTAACAATTGCCTATTTGGGAAATTACGCAGATACAGGCTATTTGACAAGCCACAGTTCACACACAATGAGCCCTACGTTGGATACTCCCCCATTCAACTTGGGACGTACTGAGACATGGCACTGCCAACTGCTGAAACCACGTGGATTTACTGGACACCGTGGGAAGTTGATTACCGGAGTTTGCTGTTGAACATGGGCTGGGGCACACTCGTGCGCCCTTCAGCACCGTTATTCCCCCCATTTCATATCCTCTCTACTGATCACTTATATTCACCCCCTGATTTACATCACTACCAATCACCTATAAAGTCCTTGTCGCTAGGATTTGTACCTCAGTTGTTCACCTTGACATGCCCAACTGAGGTATGTCTCTCTCCCCCCTCCTTTTTATTTCTCTCTTACTTATTTATTCCTATCTAGCATATCTGTATCTTCACAGGTAGTTAGATAATATAGTCATTCACCTTGACGTGCCCGACTGAGCATATTTGTATCTTCACATTTGCTGCATCAATGCAACCTTATCCTGACCTTATCCATAATGGACTTGAGTATTTCAGCCAACTTAGACTAGTCAAATTCCAGTGCCAGTGAACCTGTGCTCATTGTAAATCAAAGGGAGACTGACCTGTGGACTACAGCACTCAGAAGTCGGTGGGAATTGTCAGGATTGTCAGATGGAAATTTCCAAAAAAAATTAAATAATTGCTTGTCAGTCACTGACTGACACTGGGGGCAATCACTGATGCATATGAAGATCATATGCATCAAACACATATGGTCTGCACTTGATGCCCAGTGCACAAGGCTGCCTTTGGTGCATGCTTTATTTCTCCACAGGAGCACAAAGCATGCAACAAAGCTGCCCTTTGTCTGTCAAAGGCAGCTTTGTGATATTTGTTCTACCTGCCGACCATATGCATTTGACGCATATGGTTTTCATATGCATTTTTGCCCCCAGTGTGACAGTTATTTGTTAGTCAGCTGACAATTAAATTGTCATCTCAGCGGACCCTACCGGAGTAACAGACCTTTGCAGAGAACGGGGTGATGGAAGGCGAGCCGGAACAAGCGGTCCGGGTGTTTCCGGCCACCGCCACAGCGCCTGCCTCTTTACTTCCAGCTTCGACGCGCCGACTCCCACCAGAGCCCAACCCTAGCTTTCTCCCCCTGGTGTCGCTGCGACGAACTGGTTCTCCATGCAATGCATCCATAGCCACCGGTACTTTTCCCTAGAAGAGTTTACTACATAACTTCGTCGCCGATAATTGTTGGAATTTGAAAGTCGAGAGCCCGAATGTAAGACAGTATTTATAACCCTGGCGTTGGCCCAATCTGACATCTGTTTTCTTCGGCAGACCCTGCCCACTTCTCGTGTAAATCGCTCCTCCAAATTCGCCAGCGACTCGCACTTTGGACAACGACTAGGGCATGGAGGAGGTTGCACGCTGGTTGGCGAAGGCAGATGATGTACCAGACTCAGTATGTCTTCCCCCTTCGTGATTTCTCTCTTTATTTTCTTTTCGCACTCTCTCGTCGCGTCCTCTGCGCAAGACCTGCGTCGCTTGCATATAAGCTTCAGTTGCACACTGTTTGATCTCCGTTGGTCGCGG